>JBAMHV010000026.1:8000278-8017720 GCA_037177535.1 Pseudomugil gertrudae | reverse complement strand
ACTCATGCCTCTGGAGTACTGTTACAACGCAATTTCCCTTCGAGGATTAATAAAGTTGTCTGTCTGTCTGTCTGTCTAAAACAATTAAAAGTCAATAAATGTAAAATTTAAATGACACCTGAACCCTCACCCTGATTTATATTAGTCAATTTGCGAGAGGCAGGGTACACCCTGGACAGGTCACCAGGACTGAATATTCACAAAAACAAAACAATGTTTGTTAGGGTTGTATGTTAAATGTCTTTAATTTAGAAACAGTGTAAGTGTGTTCATTAAAATCCATTTTTTTACAACTATTTTGCAGCCTTTTGGTGACGAGAGAAAGAACTTATTCTAATTGACCCAAGAAAGAAGTGGGAAACACCACTATTATGAGGCCATTTATTCTATTCGGCAGTTATTTAGGAAACGCTTTTATCCAAAACTTTGTATATCATAAGAATAATACAAGCAAAAAACAAACAATAGGGGACAGTATAGATAGCTGGGAGTCTAGCTGGACACAGGTGTTGTCCTGCAGTGCTAGAGGCAGTATTTTTTTGTTTTGTAGGGTTTTTTTTTGTTCCAGTTTGTTTCTAATATCTTCAGTGCTGAATTGTCACAAAGAGCTGTTGTCTCCTAGTCAAATAGAAGAGCTGAGTGCAGAAATGCACCTTGAACAGCTGAGTTTTTATCTTGCAGTACATAAGGAATCTTCAGATCAGACAGTTTGGCTTGTTCCACCACTGAGGAACAACAGAGGAGAAGAGTCTGGCTAGTGATTTCGCTTCATGTAGTGGTGAAGGCGCAGGGCGTTTTTCACTGGTTGAGCGTAACTGTCAAGAGGGAGTGTAGCTCTGGATCAAGGAGTTAGAGTAAGCAGGAGCAGTTTGAGGTAATGTTTTATAGGCAAAGCTTTGAATTTGATATGTGCTGCAACTGGAAGCCAGTGGAGCTTGATTAGCAGTGGAGTGACATGAGCTCTTTTTGGCTGATTAAAAACCAAACCTGCTGCTGCATTCTGAACCATCTGCAGAGGATTTACCGAGCATGCCGGCAGGCCTGCCAGTAAGGAGTTGAGGTAGTCAATGCTAAGATGACTAAAGCCTGGACCAAAAGCTGTGTCTTGTGGTTTGTCAGGAAGGGTCTGATCCTCCTGATGTTGTACAGAGCAAATTAGAAAGTACAGGCAACCAGATAATGTGGACTTTAAAGGTGAACGTAGGCACCAGTGTGATAGAGTCAAAGTTCACACTTATTGGTGGAGGTAAGGAAGGATTGGCTGGACAGATTATGATCTCAGTTTTGGAAAGATTTAGCTGAAGGTAGCGAGTTTTTATCCATGCAGAGATATCAGTAAGACATGCTGATATTCTCATTGAGACCGTTGTGTCATCAGGTGGGAAAGAGAGGAAAGGCTGAGTGTCATCAGCATAGCAGTGATAGGAGAAGCCATGAGAGCGTATAACTGCACCAAGTGAGGAGGTGTAGAGTGAAAAGAGTAGAGGACCAATCACAGATCCTTGAGGCACCCCTGTTTTCAACATATGTGAACTCGACACTTCCCTTGCCAGGATACTTTAAAAGATCTGCCTTAGAGGTAGGATGTGAACCATGAGAGGACTGAGGATTTACCAGTGGATCTGGCAAGTCGTAGAGAACCAGTAACAGATAGGAGAGCAGTTTCAGTGGAGTGGCCCTGCCTAAAGCCAGATGATATGGATCAGTTTGTTATCATGGAGAAACTGTGAGACCTGACTGACATTTATGTTTAAAGCAGAGTAAAATTCAGATAATTCAGTCCATTTAGACCTGTCACTGTGAAAATGAGAAAAAGATGCACCCGCACAGAGCAAACCTTCCTCTTCTAGCATGGCTCCCATGTTTATGAAACAAGTAGCCTTTATTAGTGACCAAAGATCAGCTGTTTAAGGTCTGCTTTGCTTTCTGCAGACTTTCACAATTTATCCCTGTGCAAAATTTTAAACTAGTAAGGGGACATTTTCCAGATATTGGTCTTAATATTCTATTATATTCTGCAGTGATGCAGCTTTTCTCCAAAGCAACGTGCATCTGAGAATAAGAACACAAGCAGGAAATCAAAGAATAGGGGAAAGCATAGATAAGTGCCAGTCAGATTGCTGTAAGTGTAGTCGGACACAGGGGTCGCCATGTAGTGCTAGAGGCAGTGATTTTTGCTTCTTGCTCTTGAAAGCAAGCTAACAACTTGCTAAAAATATAACTGTGAGTCAAATATCACGTCAGTGATGATATACCAGACCATCTGAGTTAACATGACACTTTTAGATTTAAAAGCGAAAATAAAAACTACCCCAGAGTCACATCATCTGAGAGACTAAACAAATAACTCATGTCAGGTCCAGTTAAGTCCTCTTGGTGTTTGTGTTTGTGCCCACAACCTCTGGCCTCAGAGAGCACAGACTATCCGATCTGGGCATCCTTCAACTTCCTCTCCTGTTGACGTTCTCCCTATCATTTCTTATCTTGGAACCATAAAGTAAACTGTCCAAACTTGGCCACATTTTTTTTAAACTACACATCACTGTTAAAAAGCCAATATACAGTATATATTACACTGAATATGCATGTGACAAAGCCTTTTGATCATCTTCTGCATATTATTAAGAGCTCAGGGTTGCCCAACCTGTCCACAAGTTCCTCCATCCTGCAACCTTAGATGCATCTTTTCTCCAAACACCCAAATCAATTAGATAACTTCCCTCTTGCACATGTCATTTAGCTACACAGATGCCTGGTAACAAGCCATTCATCTGATTCAGGTGTGCTGGAGAGGGGATGCATCTAAAAGTTTTAAATTTCCCTCCTCAATCAGCTTCACTAATTCATGTAAAGAACACCAGACATGCTAAAGTAAGCATGTCGCCAATGGATGTGCGGTGTCGAACAGAGTTCATAGCACTGCAAAGACAAATAATCTACATGATTTTTTATCTGCATGATCACCTGGCAAACATGCTAATATTCAAAGATATCTAGAAAGGTGTATTTTAACCTGAATTTGTCAGGTTGAAGAGTCTGTAAGGGCCTTTGTTGAAAACCCAATAGCTATAAGAACACAAAGGAACCCTGGTCTATATTGCACTGATGCTACACTCCTGTAACTAAATTGTTGTTATACTTTTATTTTAATCAGATCAGTAGACTGCTCCACTCGCTCTTTTTCTCCAGCCGAGTGATCATTTATTCCCTCAGTATAAAACATCCTGTTAAAATCAGAGA
This sequence comes from Pseudomugil gertrudae, assembly GCA_037177535.1. Taxonomy (NCBI): domain Eukaryota; kingdom Metazoa; phylum Chordata; class Actinopteri; order Atheriniformes; family Pseudomugilidae; genus Pseudomugil; species Pseudomugil gertrudae. Next base: position 8,014,480 of record JBAMHV010000026.1, on the reverse strand, counting down.
CCCTTTGAAGGCGCTCTGCTTGACGGCTGTTACATTCAGCATCTCATTCTGTGGATCAGCGCGTAGCAAATCCACAGGAGAGGATGCAGGAGGATATGAGGTTTCAGATAGAGCTGAGTAGAGATGAACTGCAGCAAGAATAAAGGCACAAAGACTGAATTCACGTAGGAGGATGCATGGGGGGGAGAAGAGAAGAAGAAGGAAGAGGAGGGGGTGGTGGAAAAAAATAATGATGAAAGCAATAGGCAGGGAGATGATGAGGGGGAGTTGATAAACGATGGGGTGATGATGAGACAGAAAGTTGAAGTTTGGGGGTGATAACAGGCGCAAAGGAGGTAAATGAAGAGAAGTTTACAACAGCTTCCCACAGAATAATGGCTCCGGTTCTCCATCACGATAAATCATGTCACTTGACTACATCCTGTCTGTTCTCAACTTCTCACCAGCCGGAAGGCAATAAACAGGCCTTCTGCCTTTATTGGAAGCAGATGTTGTGGATGTTAGAGGGAAGACGGTGAAAAAAGAAAGAGCTCCAGAGGAGGAGGGTCAGGAGAGACGTAGAGAGATGCAGAAATGTTTGAAGACGTCGGATCATTGGCCTAATTAGATCGAACTGGATGCTACTGCTGTCATGTCAGCTTCCAGTTACAAAGACGAGGGGATGAATCTGAACTCCAGCTTCCATGTTTTTATTCCTCAACAAATTGGAAGCAAATGGAATAATCAAGTCCACAATTCACCTTCAGATGGTGTTAATTATTATAGAAAAGCGATCCCAGTAAAGCTCCGGAGCAAGCCAGGAAAAATGCTATCATCTCTCCTGATTTTTACTGTTAAATAATCTTTTACTCGAGCTAAACAGTAAACACATGCTATAAATTTTCGACAAATAATATGACACCATCATGCTTGTCACACGTACTGCACAGATAATCTCTATAGCTGGCTGTTTTATCTGTGCGTAAGAGGAATTAACCATCATAATATCAGCCATTGCTTTTTAGGTTTGACATTTTTGAGCTTGAAATAACCATATTTAGATGAATCTGAACAGAGCTGTTGAGAAACTGGACATCCGCAAACCTGAGCCTGACTGGAGTTATTGTTGATGGTTATTATCAATGTTGCAATCGAGTTCTTTTAAAATGAATGGCTGAAGAATAATCTTAAGGATTGATACTATTTAGTTATGACTTGAAGAAAGCATATTACATTTTTTAATAAGAAAAATTAAGGCTTTTTAATATGGTGGGAATTTGGTGCAAGTCCCTGGTGGCTATAAATGGTATTGCAACATAAAGCTGCTGATGCTTCTGGGTGGCATCTGTTTGGTACATTTGATAGATGATTGCTACCATTTTGCATAACTTTTAGAACATTTTCCATCCACCTGGATTGAAACAGCTTAGTGGGACAGAAAAACAAACAAAAATAATTTAATTTGGAATTTTTGACCTGTTGCTGATACATTTTGATGGCTTTATATTTACATAAACATCAGTAAAGCTGTGGGTGTCTCAATCAACTTAGAGGTAATTTATTAGATTTACAGCACAAACATTGAGTTAAACAGTACTAATACTAATTATCTTAAACTAAAAGTTGTATAAAATAAAAAGGAAAAATGATTTTGGCAGCAAAATTCCAGCTCGAAATACAATTGACCTGAATATGAGGATACAGTTTGTCCTCTATTTTATTTATGCCGGAAGATTTATTGTTATCAGTCCCAACAACTGTCCTTGCAGCACCTTGTATACACTACATAAATGCATTAAGGAGTGGAAACTCCAGATAAACACGTCTGTCTGCTTTATTTTTACTCATTCTGATTACACAACCTTAGAAAGGAAAATGAATGTGTCGATGCGACTGGAACTGGACTTTTAAAGCAAATGTAAACACATTAGTTCAACTAAAGTTGTACCTGACTGTATTTTTCAAAGTTGTAGAAACCCAACTAAAAAAATTGTATATGCATGTTATTGACGAGAAACATGCATCTATTTTTTTATTTTGTAATTACAGTGTAGTAAGTATAAAAATGACAATAAAAGTAACATTAATTAATATGTAGGGATTTTTTAAAAGTGCAAATCAATTAATCTACCTAAAAAGTGTAATTCTTCTAATTATTTTAAATCTTTTTTTTTAATCTTGTTTATATTTGAAAAACAAACAAAACTTAACCCACAAAAGAATAACTACCTTCCATAAAATACTTGATTGGGAGCTGAGGGATACTTAAAAGTACTACAAAGTCTAAAACCATTTATCTTTTAATAAAATAATTATGTGTCCTTTTATGAAAACAGTGGCATCATGTAACTGAACTGGCTTTTATAGGGTTAAAATAAATTCAATAATCACACATTTGTTATTTTTTTTTATTTAGGAGTGAATTTCACTGGTTTAAGCAAAATAAAAACAAAACGTAACGTAACAAAACTTTTTGTTTTGGTCGATGAAGATTAAATTTGAGCTTACTGCTTGGTGTTACTGGTTTATGCTGGTTTCCTTTATATATATAAAAAATAGCCTACTTTATAGTATATATTTTTTAAAAAAGACTGGAGGAGACTTCAACATTTGTCCTGCTTAACAAAATTCCAATAAGCAAAACCCAAAATTTGTGCAATATCACACAACTCTTTTGATTAAATGAATAATTAATCAGCACAAAGCACAAACTGATCAAGCTGATTTTAGAGCATCCGATACTCGTGATTTCATCAGACACTTATTTCTGTAAAACAGCCAAAACCAAATGTTTGCATTGCAACAGTTTTGCTAAAATTGTCTAGTTGTTAAAAAACAGAATGACTGCCATCACATTTTTACTCCTCAGTTAGAAAGAAAGTTAAACAATTACCAGGTCTGAGTTTTACTGGGGAAAATATCTAGATCTCATCCAGACTGCCTGATGGATAAAACTTTTAGTTCCTGCAACATGCATAAACATTCATTGAATCTATACAACCATCTTTCTTGTTTCAAGCTCATCAGGCCTGTTTAATCCACAACATGGAAGGGATCACCCCCACGTAATCCAGTCATCATCAGCTTTCATATGAGAATCTGACATGAGGATGATAAGGTGCATCTACTGCAAACTTCAGCCAGGTCTCACATCCTCGCAGTCAGGGAAATATCCTAAATTACTAAGCAAGTGTGAGATTTTTGTCAGAATTCAACTTGCATTTGTGGGATGAAAGAAAAGTATCATGTAGTGGCATAAATGATTGTGCAGCTCAAAACTGTTAAATTACTTAAACATGAAGTTATATTTCCTTTTAGAATGAGCTAATCCATTCATTCTTATTGTGCTGAAATTTATTTTATGCAAGCCCAAACCATGCTTAACTGAAACTTTGCATGCATTTTATAACAACTCACATTAGCTCAGCGTGACAAACTAACGTTACTCTGCAATACTTGTGACGCGCATGCGCAACTACGGGACTTGTTTTCCCCATTAAGGTCAGACTTTTACATCTGTTGGTGCATCAGTGTACCGCAGCTACACAGTTTGACACATGCTCCTAAAGGTATTCAAATGACACAGATAATTTGTAGCAGATATTTCTGTTTAAAATTACTGAAAAAGATGTCTGCTAATATTAAATCTGATTTCACACCAACAGAACCTTTAACAACTTTACCCAGATAGACGAAATTGTGTTTGTTATTCTTGTTTTTAGGCTTTAGAAAAGTCAAACCTTTTTAATGACATGCAAAACACCCACACACACACACACATACACACACACACACACACACTGAGGCTGGATGCATTTTCTTTGCAAAACATGCAGCCAGAGCTGCTGCTGGCTCAGTGACAGCAGGCTGCAGAAACACGCAGCGCAAACATCGTTTGCATGACGCAAACTGACTGATGATCATCTTTGGTGATGCTGCTGTTAGTGGTGACTAAATGGTAGAAATCCATCCAGCAATAAAATGTTAAAATGACCAGGCAGCAAGTGTTGCACGTGTGCGTCTAAACTTCCGAACTGTCGCCATTAAATACACAGAAAATTGGGATAATGACGTCAGAAACGCCAATGACTAACAAGACGAAAGCGTACAGTAAAGGTTACCTACCCATTTTTCCGGTGGAAACTTTCCCTGAGACAGAAAAAACGAGGGATGAGGTGTCTGTCCTTCCACAGGTTGTCGCGCGCCGCAACTGGACGTCCCGCTAAGGAGCGCGCGAGGGGAGGAGGTGAGGGGGGGGGGGGGGGAACCAAAGCTGGATCAGACTTTATAATCCAAACGTGTCTTCATCGGATCTACGCGCCGTTTCACATGAAGTGCGTGATAAACCGCAAAAGCTCAGCATGTTTCCACTTTCCCATCAGACTCTATAAGGTCGCGTGACTTTGACTTTTCACTCATTTAAATAAAGTTTTCAAACTCAGCCAGCGTTTAAGTTCATCCATTAAAAGCTTCACATATTAAAACTTATACTATTAAAAAGGCTATTTGGGAGGGTAAATTGTATTTAATTGTATAATTGACCCCTTAAAAGTTATTTGCTCATCACTTCTTTAGTTAAACAGGTGAAAAATGGACAATTGATTCAAGCTATTATTTAAAAAAAAACCTGCTGTATTCTGCAACAAACTGTTTTAGGCCAGATAAAACAACCATCCTTAGGCTACAACCCGCCACAAAATCTATTCTAGATGTAATCGATACAAAGCTCTACAACATAAAAACCCTGGATGTGGATGGAAGACACTGCTGGATGGTTCAGTATTCTTTTAAGGCAAAAAAGCCCTTAAGAAACACTCTTTAGAAGGATGTGTTATCCATTAGAAGACTTCTCAGAGATTTCCCCTCAAGGTGAAACTATTCACCAGTCGCTAGAATAGAGCCCAGATTAGACTTTTGTATGGATGAAAACTGGGATCTGCTGGATGTTACGGTGTACTGGGAAAGCTCTGCTCACCATCAGCCAAATGCAGTGAAGCTGAGTGAATGTGCTTAACATTACCGCAGGATAACTCAAAACAGCCAAAATATCCCAACAGAGCTGAATAATTAATACACAAGATTTTCAGGTGGTCGTTGCCTCCATAAAATAAGAAAAATAATAAATATATAAATAAATAAATAACCAGCATATTTGTATCTTGAAACCTTTTAGAGGGGAATCAGTTAAGTAACTACCAAAAATATACACAAAAGTATGAAAAAACAGGTTTTATTATGTATAAAACTTCTACTGAAACACGTCCTCAGGCTTAAAAACATTAAGAATAAAAAGTCCATCCCGAGGAAGCAAATAAACCCAACATCAGAGTACTGCGGTTTAGAAATAAACTACCCTCAGATGCATCCATGCAGGAATTTTTCTGTTGTAGTGGTTGAACCGAGTTGACATGCATAAGAGGAGCTACTGCAGCACGAAGGACCACAGAGCCAGGAGCTAAACAGAAACAGATTAGGAGCAAACACAAACAAATGTTGTTTGACTACATCTACATCACCTGCTGGGGCAGGTCTACTGTACCTCTGAACCTTAGTCTCACTCTTTGTCATGTTTTCTGAGCAGAGAAAATGAATTACAGCTGATGCTATTTGCTAGCAGCGTCAGAACATAACAAGCAGCTGATGAGTCACAAACATTTACATCTCGCTTGACTGACATCTCCATCTGTAGCTGTTATAATTTCAGAGGGATGACTGGCCAGTATTTGGGCTGCTTGAGGTCACAGTTCCTGTCAAAATTCAGCTGCATCGCCGCCTCCATGGCTAGGATCTTAGGGGCATCCTCGCCGTACAGCTTCTTCATCTCAGCCACGCGTCTCTCTCCAGGTCGCTCGGAGGGGGGAGCGATACTGCTTCGCCAGGAGGTGCTGTGCAAGTCCTGGTCGGCCGGCACGTAGCTGTTGTGTTGCTCCTCCTCCATCTGCTGCTGCTTCTCTGGAAAACACACCGCAGACATCACCATGCATCCATCAGCAGAACTGTTTTTCACCCATAAAATAGAGATGGGAATAGTTTGCTTACTCAGCTCCTCTTTGTGTCGCTCTGTTTGGGCAAAGTATTGCCGAAGCTCCTCACTGATCTCCATGTTGCTGATGTCACACTCAATCTCACTATCGGAACTGCTTTCCTCCTCATCCTCTCCATCTTTAGTGTCGCTCTCTTCAGCTTGCCAGTCGGCATAGCGCTGGTATCTGCTGGGACACTGCTTTTGCCAGTAGGTGGAGCCGTAAGCAGCATCCAGGGCTTTCTGGTAGGCACGTCTGTGTCTTTGGTGCCAGGCCATGGCCTGGTGGTAGTGCTGCCAATAACGACTGTAGATGGGGCTGGAAAACCAGGACATCACAGTGTTGATGTCTTCCTACAAAGTGAACAGATCACAGCATGATTTTCTATCACAAGATGTTGGTTTAAAAGAAACAATGAGACTAAAGTCTCCTGCCAATCTTAAATTTAATAAATTGTGGTGTCCCTACAACACTTCATTTCCTATTCAACTGGTGTGGAAACTTTCTATTTATTTTAATCATTTTGTTTTACATATGTAGAAAAAAAATATAATCATTTGAGCTGCATGGTGTCAAAATCCTCTTTAAAAAATGTCATGAAAATGTACCAGCTTGAAAAACAAACAAAATATAGCCAGCATAATACAAGAACAAAGATTATCATGATCCAACTAAGAATTGCTGTTACCTGGTAGTATATTCATTAATGTTTAACATTACAGGATTGTTCTGGATTTAGTTGTAAGAAATGTACGATTTGAGCATCTTATCAAATATTGTGTTTTCCAAAGTGCTGTGTTTTTGCTAAGAACTCTTATTTATTATTTATACTTTAATTTAAGGTGTCATATTTTACCTCTGAAAGGTCAGTGAGGTGAACAAAGGATGGACGCATCAACAGTAAAGTCAAATACACATTTTCTAACATCTAAAAATTGTTCAAATGCAAATTAATAATAGTTATTTTCTTTTTATTTCCCTCTAATGTAAAAGAAGCAAACTCTTTAATATCTTATGAGATTTACTTTAAAACAACAACAACACCTAAAATTATAAATTAACTTTAGGACAGGAAACTACTTATTTTGTAAACAAACATAAAAAAAACACTTTAAAACCTCGAAAAAGCTGTTTGTTCTGGCCTAAACACATTAAATTAGTAATTCATATCAGACTTTCACTCAGATTTATTAAGTTTTTATTTTAAAAAAAATGCACTAAATGCGCCAGAGAAGGAATTATGACACTTTAGTAGATTTTGTGTGCTGAAATAATGATCATTATAAGGGGAAAATAAGATACTGCAGATCAGGCTGTTTAAATTCCCATCACACGAGTTGCTTTCAGTTTGTAATTTCAGGACAGAAGCTTTGTAGAGTTACAAAATAAACTTTCTTACCATTACTGGTTTTCAGACGCTTCTCAAACTGCTCTCTGTGGATAAAAGTAAATCGGTGTAAACATCTGTAGAATAAAAAGCTTGTTCAACACAACATGCTTACATTTAGTGCTTTTGGAGGAAGGTAGTTATCTTAAAACAAAAACTAGATAGTTATTCTTCATTAACAAAGCCAGCATATAAACCTGACACGCGTTACATTTATATAATTTATATTCTGTGTTACGGGTGAATCCTTCGTATTATCAAACATTTACCGTGTTCATTTAGCGGTTTAGCTCATGATTCTTCCTCGGTGAAAATTTCCCAGCATCCTTTGAGCCACCGAGGCGGAAAAAAGACACTGGTGGCTAAGTGGCGCCCTCGTGTGGCGACTGTGTATAAATGCTTGAATAAAACCGAGCGACACAAATGAAAGGTCATTTAAAGTTAAACCTTTAACTCTGTTAGAGCGCACTTCTATTCTTTATTTTCCTGACATATGTATAATGTTACACCACTTTCTGGTCCAGTTTGGTTAAAATCTTATCAGGAATAAAGAGCAAATCTGTTCTTTTTAACCACAGGGAAAATTGTGTTTGATTTCTACAGGCTTCATTTTGCCAGACAAATAATTGTTTTAAACCTAAACAATATTATGAAAATTTTTGGAAGGATAGAAGTTAGTAATGCTTTTTTTTCTTTTAAAAAAGTGCATTTTTATAAACTCACAGATTTTAAAATAGGGTCTTGACATTAAGAGTTCAACTATTTACTTTAAACTTGACTTGACAGGGGAAACTAAGGTTTGTTTCTTTTTTATTTGCTAGATTTTAATCTGTTACACACACTTAACCAGTCTCTTAGTTTTATACTGTTCATGTTTTATATAACAAAGATTCACGCTGTCTGCAATTCATTTCAATAGTTACATAAAAGGCATGCAGAGTTCAGAATTACTGTGAATTTATAAATAAAACACTATTCAGGCACAACGTAACTATTTATTCATGCTGCATTTCAGCTTAAATGGAGTGGAAATATGTGAAGTGAAGTCAACATGTGACACTCTAAGACTGAGAACATTTTCCTGTTAAAGAACAAGAAATTAAACCAGAATATTTGTGCACAGTTAAAGCGGCGAGAGATGTTTGACTATATGTGGGTCATGCATTGGCTTGAGGCATTCAAGCTTTCAAAAGGAATACAGAAAGAAGAGGGACTTTTCAAAACAAATTTCCTCCCTTTTGATGTGTCTTAATATCGTAACATTTTTGAGGAGCCAAAACGTTATAGTGAATATACTAAATTAACTCTATAAGTACTAATGCAAATCTGTCAAATAAACTAATGAAGGGTATATATATAACAAAGATAATGATGTTGATCATGAGGGATAGAAAAAAAAATTATGCTTAAAGTCACAACAGCATCAAAAGTTTTGCTCTGTTTTCCATTACGTAATCTCAGGAAGTACAACCCAGCATGTTTCGCTCTTCTTGGCAAGAGTGACAGAAACCACTGTATTTAAGCCAAAGATGTAGCTCCAATACTTTAATATATATGCATATTATTTAACTTTGTGGGTGTTATATTGTTCTGAAAGATCAGAATTTGGTTTTACATGGAGTTTATTTTAAATCTGAGCCCGAGCTTCATATTTGTGGGTTAAAAATCACATTTTTCTCTTATCCTTTATCCTTTTTCTTCATTTAGGTAAAAATCTTTCATGTACAGCTTGACTTGATATTCTTCCCAAAGTAATAAAGCACCATTACAGAATGAATGTTTGTTTAATTTGGAGCTTATAACCAACGTAAATCTACAACAAAGACTTAAGTGAGTGCATATGTTAATATAGCATCTGTGTGGGTTAGAAAACGGACCTGCATGAGATCTTGACCTAGTTTCACCCTCCTTTTATTTCTTTGACTCTGTTGCAGAGTTAAACCACAATTTTAAGCCTACCACGGTAACCACTCGTATCATCCGGTAGTGAGAGACACCACACATACAGCCTAAAGTCAGTGCTGGCCTTTAACAACCGATCCTGTCCGACTATACTCATACATACATATCTGCCTTTTGTATGCATTTTTTAAAATAAATTATTCATTTTTTAAAGGGGAAAATATCTTTGTTGCATTTTTTTAAAGACCTAATAAAAAGTTCTAAATGTTTTTTCTCTGTTTTACATGTCAGGATTTACAATGTCACATGAGCGCAACGGTTCAGTGACCAAAATCACCTGGAGGGGCTGAAGCCTTGAGGTCACCATGGAGACAAAGAGGAGGTAGCTCATTACTTCTGACCGTGACCGGGTTCAGTTTGGGTCATTGAGAAGCGTGATTGGCACTGCTGAAGGTTGCAGCCTTATTGAATACTATTTATCTTACTGACTAAGTTGTATTTATAGCCCATGCTTTAAGAGCAAACATAACAAAGTGCTTCACATACCAGAACACATACAGACTGCTGCTATAATGTCAGTTTTTTCATGCTTTCCACTTCCTCCTCCTGGACATTTCTCTTACAGTATACAACTCAAGTACATAAAAGCATCTTTTACTAAACAAACTTTAAACGTTTAATTCACATTACTGTCTTTACTTCTCAAAAACATTGCACAATAACAGTTTACACATGGGGGATAAATAATGTCTTTTTTTATCAGTTTGATAAAGTACTTATTTCATTACATGGCAGCAAGCTAATGGTAGTTTTTCTTCCTCATATCATGTGGTAGGTTTGGTTAGAGGAGTCAAACAACAGTTTAGTGCTTTCCTCCTGAGTCAGTTTCCTTGCATTACTTACTTTTATACTGAACAACTTGAAATGTCTTAACTTATGTTTTTAGATGTTTATAAATCAGTTGGAAAAGAAAATGCCTAAAGGATCTCTGAGCAGTTTATACATACATATACGTACAATTCCTTAAAACCATGTGAAATGTAAATATCACCACACATTTTTTGTCAGTAGAGAATAAATAAAAACTGAGAAATTTCAGTAAAAATAATATTCTTCTCAAACAGTTGCTGTTTTTATATGTTACATGATTCTAGTCCTGAGGCTTTGTTGCAGTTTTTCATAATGCACCAAATGTATTCTGGATATACAATTTCTCTCAGCTGGCCTGGTAACACATCGGGACCCCCTGGTAAGCTGGCAAATGTGGCTGGGGAGAGGGAAGTTTGTGCTTACCTTCTTAGGCTGCTGTCCCCGCAACCTAACCCTGGATAACAGGGAGAAAATGGATGGATAAATAGATAAATAATAGATAAATAGATTAATAGATAGATAAATAAATAGATAGATAAATAGATAAATAAACAAATAAATAAATAGATAAATACCGTAGGTAAATAAATAGATGAATAAATATTTTCCAATGGTCAAATGTTTGTCCTGCAGGCAGGCTAGTTCAGCTTAGTCTTCTCTTATGAAGTCCTGCTGTTGAGATGATGCAATATGTGGTTAAATGTCTTGACTTTCCCTGAAAGAGACATTGTGTGGATGAGAGCAAACATCTATGTATATTTCAGCATCGCACCCATGCAGCGCCATCCCATCAGAGAAACAAGCTTATGTACTGTTCTCCAATAACAAGCTAGATGGCCCCTCACAGCTTACAGAACACAACAGTTGGATTCTGTTTAATATTTATTTTTAACTCCCAGCTTTGGAAATGAAGTTTTTACATTTGATTTGGGCTTAAAAAAAGGATTTGTTACAGTTTGAGATGATAAAATCTAAGAAAAAATATGAATTAATATACACTTTTTGCACATAAAGCTTTTAATTCCTGCACAACTTAACTGGAATCCAGTAGCTGTCATGGCCACATGTCATACAGTAAGTGAATATTGTTGCAATGGAAAAAAAAAGAAACAGACAGAAACTATTTGCACTTAAATCCTTTAATGTATCTAATAAAACATGTTTGTCATTGACACAGATTTTGGGTGATGGATGATACAGTTTGGAAAGTTTAAGCTCTGGTGGGAAACGATTAACATCACTGTCAGATTTTCTTCCCAAGCAGCTCCTTTAAAACGTTCCCACATGAAACAGAGATTTTTATATACATGTAGTGAAACGAGGTTTGATTGACAAGGATGGATATGATTTTTATAGGAACTAATGACTTGAAAGTAGAAGTAGGGAGGTTCACTTCTGTTTAAGAAGTTAGGAGGAGGAGAGGGGAGTTTTAATGTGACCTGTAAATGGTCATCGTGTGTTCATCTTGAACTGTGACAGTGGTGTTGGATCTTTGTTTCTACTTCTGGGCGATGGGGGGTTATCAGTTATCTGCCCTCCTGCTGCTATTTATGTGTGCTGACAGCAAAGGTATGTTACTATTTTTACTGATGATCCACCGATTGTTCTGAGAAATGCAAACATGAGAGTATATGCTAATGATGCAACATTTTATACATGCAGCACTGGAAAAGCCTGTCAGAGGACCGCAGGGCTCCAGAGACAGTAGATTTTTCTAAAAAATTGTCTGAAAACCCTTTATCTTAACTTTTAATAAATCTGTTGTAGTTATTTATTATTTTTTATGTAGTTATTTGTTCACTTTGTGTTTTAGTCTCATTTTATTTGGTCCTGTTTTAATAATTGAAAAACTTGCAGTATGTCAGGAGGTAAGACGTGACATGCAGCGGTGGAGACCCCAGCCTGCTGTGATAGGGCGGTTTTGTGGTGGCACCCGCTGTGGTCATGGATGGGCGGGTTTCTGGTGTGGATGGATCCCTACAATATTGTTTCCGCAAAGCCAGATGTTTACTATGTTACATTTCATGAGTAATACACACAGAAAAAGGCGTTAAAGTTATTGTTTGGGTAGGAGAGAGAGGGGAAAAAAGGGGGTAATTTGTACGTGTGGAGGAGGTCGTACTTTTGTTTTGTTTGAGTGTGTGTGTGTGTGTGAAAGAGAAAGCAAACTATTTAGTAATCACATAATAATAGTAATTTTAACATGCAGAGATTGTTTAATGTAAAACCCTTTGTGTTGTGTTGTTTGCTTTGTGAAAAGTGCTTTATAAATACAATAAGACTGAATTTTTCCTCTGATTAAAGGTTTCACATTTCAGTTTTTAAAGTATTTCTTCTAACCGCAGTGACTGTTGTGAAAATCTCTGGACAAGGACCGGACACCACTCCAGTGTGCAGCAGTGGGAACTTGGGCAGCATTGTTTTGGTATCGTGCAGGATCAGCACAGGGTCACACCGCATTGACGAGTGCTGCTTGCTGTACACAGAGAGACATTTCAACAATAACTGTGACTCCAGATTCACGCTGATAAATGTGAATCACACAGTATTGATCCACCTGATGAATTTAACGCCAGCAGACATTGGAAACTACACCTGTGAATGTTCATATGAAAGAGGAACAACAGTTTTACATCTCAGTATCATCGTGGACAGTGAGTTATTTAGCTAATATTTAACTTTTTGTGCAGAAAATGAGAGTTTATTTTAACGTATTGTGACTGACAGATCAGTGTGGTCACATTTTGATTGTTTTGCAGATGGAGACGGCAGCTTTTCCAGCCTGAAGTTTGTTGCTGCCGTTGTCATTGTTATTGTTGCTATAGCAATTATCCCTGCAATTGTAATATTATGTTGCATCCTGAGAAGATATAAAAGGTAAAAAAGCTTTTAAAACAAGGAAAATATAGCAGTTTGCACCTTGTTCATCAGATGATTTAATCAAGTTAGAATCATGAAATGAGAGACTGAGGATTGCAATCTGGTCTTGGTGGTTTTCTGAATAGTAAATTCCTGTTGTGTACTCACAGCAGGCTGGGTTATAAACCACTAACACAGATTTATACCAACAGAGAAAATGAACCAGAGCCGTGTGAGATAAGGAGATCTGAAACTCTCGACACAGTGGTGAGCTTTGCTTAGTTCTGTTTTACACTAAATGGCTGAGATGAACAGTTGATTCTTTTAATTCCACTTAAATCACAAAACTTTTGGTTTGTTTTTGTAGGTCCAAGATGACTCCTATGGAAAACTTCAATACCCGACCAATGACATCTACCAAACTCTCCCAAGCCAGTCTTGTGGTGCTCAGTCTGGCCCCACTGACATGACCACACAGTATGAGAATGATACAAGCCAGGAAATGGATGTTAAAGAGTTTGATTCATCCCCAATCTATGAAACTATCCTAAATTAACGAGAAGCTGATTGTGATAAAGTTTATGAAAGGCATGGGTATTTATATTTATGATGCTGGTTTAAAAGTGATGAAAATGATTTGTTCCTTTATCTGTTTTTGTACTTATTTTAACCCAAAGTGTATGCACAGTTATCACACATTTCATTTATGATGTTTATAATGCTGGTAGAAGTCCAGAGGGAAGTCTGTTCCCTGTTGAAACGCCTCAGAATAAGCAGCAGGATGATGGAGAGATGGTAATTATTTGGTAATACAAACTGTTTTCAGACATCCATGTGAAGGTCATGTCCATGTAATCTTCTCATTTTTGTATTCAGATTTTATATAGTGGTGCTCCAGTGTATCACACCCTTCCATTAAATAAAGGAAAAAACACAATAAAAAAAACAAAACTCAACAGATAAAAAATAATATATATATAGAAATATATATATTCCAAACTCAAGTCTGGTCCTCAAGATCTACCTGTAACTCTTAGGGCTTGTCCACACGTAGCCAGGTATCTGGGTATCTTATACGTTTAGGCTTTTCATTCACACGAAAACGACGTTTTACATCACCAAAAACGAATAATTATGAAAACTCCGGCCAAAGTGGAGATTTGGAAAAACTCCGCATTCGTG
>JBAMHV010000026.1:7980241-8000178 GCA_037177535.1 Pseudomugil gertrudae | reverse complement strand
CAGGGCGCTTCACATCTTATTTGAGCCAATTCATCAAAATAGCCTCGATAAGGGAAACCATAAGATTGCATTGAATAATGAATGTGATTTCACATTCAAACTTGTGACAGTAAATTAGTTTCTGTTTAACAACAGTTGTTAATGTGTAACTACAGACTTCCACAAATGTTTTTTCTTCCTTTCGGGCTCTTGCTGGGTTCTGTAGAAACACAAACCTTCTGTATATTAATATATAGATAATAAAACATGATAATGTCATTTGTGATTTTCACCATGAGAGGGCACTACATGACACCCCAAGTACATAAATGCACTCTTTAATAAGTAACATACAAAATGTTCTAAAACTTTATTGTTTAAATATTTCTTTGTCTGCACTGCTTCATTTCGAGTGTGTCAAGTTGTAGAGGAGGAAAACATCAACTGCGTTACCAATGTCCAAGTCCCAGTTTGTCCCAACCATTTTTTTCACATAAACACCTGAGAGATCTGTCCTCTTTATCTGAAACATATCTGCTGCAAATCCTGCCTTACAAGATGTGTCAATTGATATGATCATATGGTAATGTGACTGGACTGGCTGTTACTCTGTTGAAAGAACTATTGCTTCAATGCTAACTGGTACAAAGATGGTTGAAAAAGTTTCAATCGCAAATATATAGGTTTCTCAATGGCTATTTAGTCACTAATAGTCTAGATAAAAATCCTCACTAAGTAAAAAACATGTTTCATCAGCATGCATCAATGTGTTGTTTTGTCAGATGACTGAATAAAAGATACTCAGCAGTTCAGAAAGAGGAGATGCAAGGGCAGGACACGTGTAGAGACTCTTTCAAATCAAATAAGGATCTTAAAATGATTTGTATCAGGATTTCCTGTTTTCTAGAAAGAAAGGAATCCATCTTTGTTAAACTGAGCTAAAAATGTGTGTTAATATGCATCAAGTGGTTCATCATGTTTAGTAAACAGCAGCCCCAGTGACTGAAGTTCTCTGGCATCATTAAAATCTTTCATGCAGAGTAATGAAGTGAGGTGAAAAAGCAGAAAAAATGACTCCATGTTCATTCGTTTGTTTGTATTTTTCTTTCTAATACAAAGATATGTTTAAGACAGTTATTCCCTGATTATGTTGTGTTACAGATAACTTCTGATATGCTTCAGCCTAATGGAAATTATAAAGAAAGACACAGAGTCCTGTTTATATACTTACACCCACCATCAAACCCATTACTTAAACATGTCTTCCACCTTTTGGACTGAAACAGATAAACAACAGATAAACAGTAACTTAATGATGCTGTTTATTATCCTGGATACTATTTGCATGCATATGTGCATTTGTATTTTCTTTTCTTTTTTGAGGCCTCTGCCACATCTTGTTAGCAAAAAAAAAAAGGGTTTTTATTTAAATTTGTAAGTTTTTCTAGCATACAGTCATGCATACGTGTCATGCTGTGTTGTTGATTAAGATTGATGTTTTTATACAGTAACATAGATGCTGTTTTTTTATTCCTGCATTTGGCACAGTGATGGTTTTCATTGCGGCTGGTGCAACTCGAGCAATTTTATGCAGAAGTAAAGGTCATGTGTGAGTTATAAGTCTAAATCTACACATTACCTATTTAGAGGATTCTGAAACCAGTTTAAGGAAGTTTGAGTTTCTTGTTTTTAATTGTGTTTTCCATCTGTGATATCCATTCTTGTGAAAAGTTCAAGTTAAAAAGTATCTGGAGTATCTCTACATGAAACTTTGGATGTTTGCAGTGCATAGATGCATTTAAAAGGCCATGTTACAGCTCATGTAGGAAGGTTGGATCACAGGAGTTGAATGACTGTTAAAGTCTGAATGAAACTTGTAAATATTCAACTGTTCCTCCAGCTGAAACAACCATATCTGACCTTTAAAGCTTTGTATAATGTTGTTCTGTGAAGTATTACCCTCATAAGCGGCATGAGGTAAATGTGTCTCATATAGACTTTGAGTAAATGTGTGTCAAAGGCCTTAACAGGTTTATCTTTCTATTTGTACTCTGTGTTAAGAAGAAGCTCCTCCCGTCAGAGCGTCAGAGCAGCACTGAACACTTATAGTAGCAGCTGCAGTTCTACTGAAATATCCGGACCAATATGGACTTTTGGACACTGTGCATAGTTCTGCTTCTGCATCCATCTGTGTGCTTTGACAATGAAGGTAATTTAACGTGATTCATAATTTAAAATTAATCAATGTCTCATGTTTGCTTTGAAAACTGTGTTATTTCTAATAATTGCATGCATTGCTTGCAGTGACTCTTGTGAAGACAGTTGGGAAGGAGTCAGATCTTACTCCATTATGCACTAATGAAACGCAAACTATGATTGATCAGATAGTGTGTAAGATCAAAACAGAGAGGACAGGAGGAGGAGAGTGTCTTCTGTTGTATGATCACGGACACGATTTTATTAATGAATGTGGCTCCAAGTTCCAACTTGTGGTGATAAATCAGACTGTATTTCTGCACATGAGCAGTTTAACACCAGCTGATGGTGGAAACCAAACATGTGAGTGTGTAAACCTTATCGGAACATTTATTTACCATATCAACATCACAGTGGAAGGTGAGTTCATGTTCTTATACTCATTATTAAATAGTTGGTATTTTACCATAAAAGTTTTTTTGTTTTTGGTAATTATTTAGGACACGAAGAAAGCAGCAGATTCACAGATCTATTTCTTCATGCATTAGTTGGTGTGGCTTTGTTCATTACCGCACTTTCAGTCATTCTGGGATTTATCTGCAACAAGCTACATCACCGGTGAGACTCAACTAAATGTTTTTAATATAATAATCATATTTGCTAATGCTTCATAATCTTTAAACATTTAATATAAAATCATTTTTACAAGAATTATTTGAAGTAACTGCTCTCAGTAATATTTTCTATTCACAGCATCTGTTTGAGCTCAGAAACTCCTGATTCTATTGTAAGTATTTCTTATTACTTTCTGATTAAAACTTTAGTTATTAGATTCACATAACAGGTTTATTTTTTAAGGCTTTGTTGTAATTTTTTGAAGACAACATTTCACAGAGCAATTGTTTCCTGAACAGATTAATGATAAAGCAAAAGTTTAGACAAATAAATATAGATTCAACCAAAGATTACTGAAAGCAACAGTTAAAATCAAAATAAGTCAGTCATGCCTTTGGCAGTATATTACAGTAATAATAAAGTAAAATTAAATCCATCCATCCATTTTCTACCGCTTGTTTCCCAGAGCGGGGTCGCGGGGGGGCTGGAGCCGATCCCAGCTGTCTACAGGCGAGAGGCGGGGTACACCCTGGACAGGTCGCCAGTCCATCCAGGAGTAATATTAAATATTTTTAAAAATATTTTTATTATATTAAAGTGGCTTACTGTTTAACTGTCTCATTATGGCTGAATGATTAAATTTATCCTGGATGATTTCTCTCTGAGGCTCTCTGCATGCAAGCTTTTGCAAAGTGATAAAAGATTGCCTTTGACTTACTCTAACTGCGTGATATCGCACCAATCGCACATATATATATATAATTTTTAACAGATTTGGCAAAATAAACAACCTGAGAAATGAATGTGTGATTTTTTATTTTATTTTTCAGCATGAAGATGATCCAGATGAGGCATACACAAGCCTTCAGCAGCCAGATAATGATCTCTACCACAGTATCTTCCCAGCTCATCATCAGAACCGCACAGAGAGAAACATAGCGGGCATGGCCGCAACTTTAAACCGGAACTCTGATGCATCTGATTCAATTGACGACACTTATGAAAACATTTAAACTAAAAGTGTGTCAAAGTAAAAGCTGAATGTGATATGTGTATGATGCTGTGTTACGATGACATGAATTATTTATCTGTTAATGAGGGAAAAAGTGGCTGATTATGATCAATGATTTATTTTCCAAACTATTAAAGTGTGTCATCTTTTTGGTTTGTAAACATTTGAGGCAGTGATGTTTTATTTTCTAATCTATTTATTTACTCTCATAGACAATGTAGAGCTTATATATGCTACAACTGATTAAGCATGATTTATATGAGCTCTGTAGCATCTTCCCAGGTTAGTGCACACACCTCAACATGAAAAATCAGAAAACTAAAACAAAACAGAAAAAAGCAAAGCAATGTAACTTTTACCAACATCTGTGAGGCATCATTAGTAAACAACAACAATCCTGAGGATTATATGTCTGCAGAGCTCAGTATCCTCCAGCAAAGTGTTTTAAAATCCTACCCGGGCTACAAGTTGTCATAAAGCTGAGTAATTCCATCTGCAGTGATGGTTCCAATCCTAATTGTTCTAACTTTTTTGGTAAAATGACATTATGTTTACTTTGCAAATATTCTGCAGTCTAATAGAGGATGCTTGAACATACAAGAAAAGATTCAACGCCATTTCATATCCTGCAAAACTTAACTCTTGTAACTTGGTTGTAACTCTCCAGTACTCTGTAGAGATTATGTTGCATTGTTCTTTTTATTAAAGTTTCCACTTCTCACTTAGTCTTGTTCTGACATGCTGGTAGATGCTTATCAGTGAACACACTGTTGTCTCTGCATCAATTACATTCCATAACATTCAATAGCTCTTTTCTGTATCCATCTCTGGACCATCAGTTCCAGCTGCTCCAGTTCACCCAAACCAGTATTTATGACCAGCTGTTTCAGCCTCTCTTTGGCTGTGATGCTGTTGTCCTGACATGATGGCTGCAAAGCCGACTGTACTTTCCACAACACATTGTGGTCAGACTGTGAAAGATCTCGACTTTTTCCAGAGGTAAAGTCTGCTTTGTCCTTCCTTGTAGATGGTTTATTTGCTGCATTTCCCATGTGTTGGAAAAAATTCTCACATTCTTGGATTAATTTAAAATGCAACTAAAATTATTCTTGTAGAGAATTTTACTGATTTGTATTTTTATTTCCTGTTAAATTCATTGTCTGTCCTTTTATCTTTAATTGGTAAATAATGTACGTATTTTCCTCTAAAACCCTAAAAGTAAACACAAAATGGAACTGAGGTACTTTTTGATAAAATAAACAATAATTACAAGCAATGAATACTTAAATAAAAACAAAATTAAATGTTTGTTCATCAAAAAGAGATATTGTATAAAAAGGTTTGTAAAGTTTTAAATGCACACACTTGATCATTTAAGTGTTCAAACTAAATAAAATGTTACCAACAGGTTATATGTGTCACATGTGTTATATGTTTTTTATGAACATTACTGATCACATAGCTTCAGTTACTTTTAAATGTGTCCGGTTATAACAGCAATGTTTGTGAAAGTCATACATTAAAACAATCTTTGTGTGTGTGTGTGCATAAGCTGCAACACTCTGCTCAGAGCGCCGTCCTCTATTTACATTTTGAATTCAGGTTTCTAAACGTGTGAAGACCACAAAAGCACTTATCTCATTTCAGCTTGAGTCTTTCTTTATCTGCAGACGATGCTAACTGTAGGAACAATGCAAGAAGTAGTTTGTAATGACAGTTTATTTGTGTCAGTGTTTTATTTTATGTTTCTGAGATAAAAACAAAGTAAATCCATAAGACCCTTAAAGTAACAGAAATGCTAAAGCAGAGAAACTTCCTTTAAAAAAAAGTCACATCCTCTTATGCTCAGTAAGAGCAGAAACCTGAGGTTTCACTGGCCGGGGTGCAGTTCTAAAAGCTGCGTAGGTGTTCCTCCCTTCACTTAAAGCAGCCACATTAATGTCTCAGTGTCTCGGCCGATATGGAGCTAATGAAACTGTGCTTGGTTTTACTTCTATCACTTACTGTGTGTTTTGGCAGTGAAGGTAATGTAAAGAAAATATTCTTAATATGAAAAAAAAATTTGAAAACTGTGTTAGATCTAATAATTGCATGCATTGCTTGCAGTGACTCTTGTGAAGACAGTTGGGAAGGAGTCCGATCTTACTCCAATATGCACCAATGAAACGCAAACTATGATTGATCAGATAGTGTGTAAGTTCAGAACAGAGAGGACAGGAGGAGGAGAGTGTCTTCTGTCGTATGAACACGGACACGATTTTATTAATGAATGTGGCTCCAAGTTCCAACTTGTGGTGATAAATCAGACTGTATTTCTGCACATGAGCAGTTTAACACCAGCTGATGATGGAAACCACACATGTCAGTGTGTAAACCTTAACGGAACATTTATTTACCATATCAACATCACAGTGGAAGGTAAGCTGTTCCTCTTTTACATTCATTATTAAAGATACACAGGTGGTATTTTTTCCAACATGTTTTTATTCTCAATGATAATCTAGGACATGAAGAAAGCAGCAGATTCACAGAACGTCTTCTTCCTCATGCTTTAGTTGGTGTGGCTTTTTTTATTACCGTACTTTCAGTCATTCTGGGATTTATCTACAGAAAACTACGTCACAGGTGAGACATTTTGTTTTTTAAATGATTATGTTTAGCAATGTTTCACAACATCAAACTATTTGTCTGCACTCTTTAAAAACACAATTTATTTGCTTTGCTAACAACATACTCATCACACATTTAAAGGGCTGTTTTTCCTCATATTTGTAGCAGGAAGGGAACATGTCATTTTCTATTTTTGTCTATAAAAATGAGCTTCTGCACGATGTAAACATTCATTAGTACTGCATTCATCATTCTCAACAGAAAACAAGGAGACTCAGTGAGCATTCCTACAGATGGGGTAATTTAGAGATCAATATTCAATATTTACTTATTTTCCTAATTTGAATAATCACTTTCACTGCATTTCTTCTTCTGCAGGAGTTACTGGACATTGAGCCATACAGCACCTTCAGACAAACAGAAAGTGGACTTTATTCTACTGTCAAAGTGAACACAGCTTAAAAAGAATCTGAGGATTAAACTATTTAATTACAGAAGACACAAATTTAGAATAAATCATGAAGTGTAGTTAAGCCATTTGTCCACAAGATGCCTCTGTCATGCAGTGTTAAACTCCAGCATTTACTGGTGCAGTGAATGCTGGTCTCCTCACAACACTGAGAGGATTTACTGGATTTTACCTACTGTATGCATCTGATCAGAATCAGTTGATAAGCTTATTAGTAACAATATTGGCCCAAACAAAGCATTTTAGGCAAATAACAGTGAATATTGTGTTATTTAAGTTTAAATTATATTGTATTATTTATTGTTTTAATGCAGATTCAGGATTTATTTAGACTTGTCCATGTAATTGTGTCAATTTCTTCCTGACTTTCACCATCTTGCTGAAAGTAAAAAACTGGGTCAATTCATGTTTATTTCCCCTATTATGGGAGTAACTCTTTTTAAAGATAAGGAGACAAAAGACAAGAACAGATTGACCTTTATTCACCCCTCACTGAGGAAATTTGGAGTTGCTGACATAAACACAGAAGCAGAGTTGGAAAGATAAAAAGGAACAGACTCAATTGTATTAACATATGTACAATAAAACAATGAAATAAGTAGGTTTTGATACGAACATGTCCCTTTTGATAAGACAATACACAATGAGTTTTGTTTTGTGGGGTCATAAAATCTAAATACGGTACTCTATGATCAGGCCTGCTCCCTGCAGATTCTGACTACATGAAGTAAGGACCTGTGGTGTTCCTCTATTCTGAACTGTGGGGGAAGAAGCATGCTAGTAATGGTGCTTTCCATCATCCACCTGCCACCAACCATTATCACTGGCTCTAAATTGTGGCTCAGGCTTCTTCACCGTGTTCAGATTCTTTCTCTCTGCCACTGTGATGCCACTGCTTCAGCAGGTCCCAACATGAAACATAACTGGGGCCATGATGGAGTGGTGAAAGGTCCTCAGGAGACCTTTCTGCACTCTGAATGATCTCAGCCTGTGCAGTAGGGGAAGCCTGCTTTGGCTCTTCTTGTAGGTGTTGCTGATCCATTCTAGGTTCTTGTTCAGGTAAACACCCAGGTACCTGTGTGATTCAACAGTCTTGATGTCTGCCAAAGGAGGTCCACCCTCAGCTTTTGAGTTTTTTCTGCATTTATCAGGAGGCAGTTCTCTTCGCACCAGGCAGCAAAGTTTGGGTCACTGTTAATTCCAACGATGACTAAGTCATCCGAAAACTGCTGAACATGGCAGTTTGTGGAGGAGTAAGTACAGTAACTAGTGTTTATGGTGAAGAGGAGGCCAGAACACACCCTTGTTGTGCATCAGTGCTGTAGATCACCGTGTCAGACACACACCTTCTGGACTTAACTGTGGCCTGTTGATCAAGAAGTCCTGGAGCCAGGTTGTCATCTGGTGGCACACTCCTCCAGTTCATCCAACCAGAACTTCTGAGGGACTAGCTCAGGAGTTCTGGGTGGATGATATTGAAAGCATTAGAGAAATCATGCAACATGATCCTCACCTCCCTTCCAGATCTTTCCAAGTGGAACAAAAATCTCTACATGAGAAAGATGACTCCATCTTCAACCCTGATGTGTAGCAAGTGTGCAAACTGCAGAGAATCTGCTCAAGATCATGTAACAGGATGCAGGAGGTGCAGGACCTCTCCAAGGTCTTTTCCACATGGGATGTTTGGGCTACAGTGTGATAGCGATTGAAGTCAGTAGGGTGAACTTGGGCACAGGGGTTACACAGGATGTTTATTAGGTGCCACCCTGTGCAGCCTGAGGCTCATACTGAAGCTCTGCTCCACAATGGTGGATGGTGGACACGCCGTTTCCTTCACCTTGAGCCTTGTTGTTCTGTTTGCTTTGACAATGTTGCATCTGATTACATGTCTGCAAGTGATGGTGGTGTGTCTTCATAGCGACTCGTTTTGATGCCGTCTCTTTAAATGTGAACGAGGCCTGTCATGCATCGCCCCCCTCCAGGTCACAGGAAGTTCAACTCTACCCTGTTCCGCCATGTTTGTAGATTGATAGCAGTGATACGCTAATTTCCAGGCAGAGAAACATTTTATTGGTAAGTTTACTATAAATGTCAACGTATCAGATTCACAAATTTGATTACCTGGAAGTCCACGACCTTATTTGGCAGACCCACAGCAAATACTGTGATGTAATGGATAAAGAAATGTAATAGAGAATAGAGAAAATTAAACAGACTGAAAAGTATGACCACAAAGAATATAAAGATATGTGCACAGCATCAGGAAGGAACACATTTACATTTTCTGTATTTCTAAACACCTAAAAATGCACAAAAACATGGATTTAAGGATTAAAAAAGTGGATTTTGCACACTTTAAGTGAGCATTAAGCAGTGTTATAAGAAGCTCCCACAAAGGTTTGCCCCATTTTTTTAAAGCACTGTTATTCTCTGTCTGTGTGGTCAACCTGCACAAACATGCTTTAGCACGCATTCTCATATACATGTTAAGTTTTCCTGATCTGTGCATCGAAAGCTTCACTTTCAGCTCCAGTGAAAAGCTGACTAAAGATTTTTTCCCTAAACTGCTGAGTTTTGCAAAGACAAACACGTTTTTGTTGCTTATGTTGGGGAATTTAGTATTCTTATGTAAATGTCTATGGAGACTGTCATGTAATGTGTGATATTATTCAGGGTGGTATTTATGGTTATCATTGCAATTTAGGTGATATTTAGAGTTGCCTGCTTGCTATGGGCAGGGCCAGGGTGTAGGAGGAAATGCAACAACTAGAAAAACCCCAGGAAGCACATGCATCGATCTGCAGTCTTTGTGCTGGTTAGATAAAACAAGTCATTATAAATCAATTTAGTTTGTATGAGCAGCTTTCTGAGTAGCTACTTTGCATAACCATTTTAAGAAGGAAATGAAGGAAAAGTGCTCTCTGTGTGGTTTTTTTGTGCTTCTTTTATAAAATGCTTACTGATTAAGCATGTGTACAACTTCCTCTCTTGCTTGTTTCTCTAGTTATGAAGAAACACAGGAAAAATTATATTCTGCACTATAACACTTGACCTAAACCGACCTTTTTCATGGTGCCACTGCTTGCCAAAACTGTTACTGTGACTTTCGAGCGCCTATAAATGAATTAGCACGGCACATTTATATGATCTGCTTTTAATGACTTTTATTTAATTGATGATTTTATTCTGATTTCTGCTGTTTTTTTATTTGAATTTTTTTATGCTTTTACTATTTAAATGTAAAGCACTTTAAGTTGTCCTGTACATGAAAGGTGCTGTACAAATAAACTTGCCTTGCCTTACTGAGAAATTTGTAGGAATTTTATTTTAGTTCCTGATCACCTCACAACCAGAAAATACCTACACAGGGAAGTTCTTGACTATCATGTTTGTTATAGAATTCCCTCTTACATAACACCTGTTTGTCCAGGTGTGTGTCATATCTGTGGGAATCCTCTTGGTCATGAATGGTATGCTGTCTCTTTAAGCACACAAACACAACTCTTCTGGACTATAATAACTATCATTAGATGAGAGTTTATCACTATTACTATAGTTGCTCAAGTTTTCCAATAACTGCAGGTGAGTAGAGGAAATCTTTCCCCCCCTTGTCATTCTTGTTGTGTTCCTCCTTCTGTCTCGTATACAGGGATCTCTAAATCTGGTCCTGCAGGGACACCTGATGGAAACACACCTGATTCAACTTAAAGTGATTTCTATGGATTATTGTCATGTTTTGCAGAAGTCTGTTAATGACTCGTTGATTTGAGTCAGGTGTGTTGCTGTGAGGAAACACAGAAAACCTGCAGGATATCGGCCCACAGGGAATGGGTTTGGAATTTCCTGCTCACGTATCTGTATTGCTGGTCTATGAATTTTCAGAGGTGGAGAGTGCATTGACACAGAATAGCTGCCACAAATCTGTCACTCTGCTGTGGTTACGCGAGTAGCTTACCATCACAGATTATAGATGAGAATTGAATGGAAGTGCTGCAAAGGAAAACAAAATGAGTCTTATTATTTAATACATTACCTCAGGCTATAAATATGGATTCTATGCTTTATGACAATGTGAAAGAGCTGTCTCTGGAAATGGGATTCATAGATAAACTGTTATTGTTGTTATAAGATTTTAGTTCTAAAGCAGAAGTTGCATGAGATTATTATGGATGCATGAATTAATATGTGTTTGTTTTAAAGTGAAAACACAATGACTGACTTATGATCTTGTACCATCTAAGTCATTGTCTTATCTGCACAAATTCACATTGGACCACTGATGAAAATCAAGGCCTTATATGTCTAACCCAGATAACTTGGTGTGTGTTTTTTTTTTGCAAAATGGGGATTCTCTTTTATTTCATCCTGAAAGTCAGATAGACTGATTCTTTTGTTTTTGTTTCCTGTTTGGTATTCCCCAGCTAGATTCAGTTGTCCACCACAATCCAATCTCTTCAGTGTATGCTTCCTACTTTTATAAGGATAAAACACATGTAATACACTGCATTTACATTGGAATACTTACGCTGATGAGTGTACAGGTTATGTTCAAAGCTGGAATTGAGTTATTATAGGTCAAGAAATGAAAGGATATATAAATGAGTCAGATCTTGTGATTTAGAATCACAAGTTCAGCCTCAGGTGCATGTGACATTGTTTGCACGTCGTAAACAACTTAACCAGGGTTCACTAACCAGAGAACATGATACTGCTCATAATTTAGCTTTAAAACAGGCCAGATAAAGAGAGTGACGCTGACATGTCTGAACATGAGTAAATGCTCAGAGTATCTATATCTCAAAATTATGCCTCGGTATGCATTTAGTGAATTGAAGTTAAATGATGGTGACATTTGGCTGACAGTGCAAACGCACTTTATATACAAAAACATACTGCATATATGAACAGAAAAGCACTGCAAATACAGAGGAGTAATAAAAACAACTCACATTACAGAAGTGCTCCCGGCCTCTAGGGGCAGTGAGTTTTTTACCGAGAAACAGACAAAGGTTAGGAGAACAAAGGTACTGGTGGAAAACCATACCAAGTATTTCTATTTCTTGTCTTGTTTTTACATTTGGCCTTAATCTTGCATGATGTAAAAAGTTCAGCTGATTTAAAATTATTGAGGAAAAGCATCATAGAATTTTTTATACATCACACTTCTGCTGGGTGAATAAATATTCAGTATGTTCTTCTTGCAGTTGTATTTGCAGTGCATTTCTGTTTGTAGGTTCCTTTAGATTTTTTTACATTATTTTTCTGTATTTACTTTCTGTATTTAGATTTTTAGCATTTCTGTTAATTTATGCATCGTTTTTATATGTATGAAGCATGTTTGCACCTGCTGGTCACCACAGGTATTTATTGCATCTTTTTATTATTATTATTCATTATTGTTATTATATATTGCATATATTATTATTTTATTATTTTTTTTTATCAGAAAATGCTTTCAGCTTTTAAAAGACAAATAAAAAGATAATGAAATGATCCATAATTCAGATTATGAATTGAATAATCACTCCACATCTGAGCTGCCCCCACAGTGGAGCGCTTTAAATTTCATCTAAAGGCCCCCTTAGTATTTAGCTTTTAACACCGCATGAGTTGTGTGATCCTCAGTGTCCTTTTTAAAATGTATTTATTATTTAGTAATGCCTGACTCTGTGCAGCACTTTGCAGACGTTAGATCTTTTAAAAAATAAAAATGTAAATAAAGTGTATTGAATACAAACTAAAAACTTAGTTAAACTTTAAGGTTTGGATAAAACCTGCAGAGTTTGCAGGTTCTCGTGCAGTTCACGGAAACGGCTCCTTTTGTGGCAGCTAAACTGTGTTTGGATTAAATTCAGTGTTCCTGCAGAGTTTATCAAAACACCAAAGCAAATGGAAGAAAGCTTTTTATTTGTTTGTGTTTGTTTTTTAAACTGCACCTTTGCAGAAATATTGTGCACTGTGCTCCGTGTTAGGTCCAACATATAAATACCCTCCTAACCAGCATCTGCAGAAACCTTCAGTTCCTTCTTCTAAATGAAGCTTTTACTGTATTAAACCCTGAAAGCAAGGAAGCTGAAGCTGTTTAGCGACTGACTAGTGGGTGATTATATCTAATCTACATATAACAGAAATGATGCATTATGTCAAACTTAAGCGCAATAGTCTCTAGACAATAATATAAGCCAGGCTTTAAAATGCTGCGTGATAATATTACACCACCAGCTGCTGGCTTGTGGGTTCTGCCCACAATATCAGCTGTTGGGCAGTGCAGGTACTTCCCTACAGTAAAACTAATCTTACACAATTTATTATATAAAATGTAATCATGGATAAATTATTGTTTCATCATATCATGTGTTGCATAATAAAGTTATTCAGTTAAATGTTTTTCTTCATCTACACTTGATCTTTTTGTTTTAACAAGCAGCAGGAAATTGATTTGTGCCAAACGCAAAAAGAAACTGGATTTAAACTCTGTGGCAACTGGTTCCTGTAAGAAAACAGATCTAATCATTACTGAAATGCAGCTAATGTCAAAAAGTATAGCTTTGGGATGTCCTTCAAGTCATTAAAACAAACTATTTTTTAAGATTAATTCTAGGATATCTTGTCTAAAAGGGTCCCGGCTGGTGACTCCAATGATGGCTTTTAAAGCTTGTTGTTGTACAAGCTTTTCTTTGGCCTCATGTTTAATAATTAATTTAAATGAAGTTTTTTTTTTCCAGTATATTGCTGCACCTTTTTTCTGGTCACCTGTCAATATAATTAGAAATAACAAGTGACTCAAGGTTTATGATTCAGATTATGTGTATGCACCTTCTCTGAGTAATCCCTATGGCACCAACAGCCCTGAATTATAATTATGATACTGAAAATAAAACAGACAGGGATACTAAGCTTTCAAATCAAAACAAACCAGAGTACGTGGTTTTCAATAACATGTAATAACAATAATTTTCCAGCTTTAAAATGTGAATGAGGAAAACCAGCATAGATGTTAGGTTCTTTCCTTTACGTGATAGCGCTTAACAGGAATCAAACATACTTCCCCATTTCATTTTGTAAACAAGATTACACAACATGTTGGATTTTGAACGTGTGTTCTGTTTACGGTTTGATCTGTATCACACTGGAACTCATGTAGTTCATATTTTTAAGATGAAGTGAGAATTACGGTAATTCACCACAACCTGATATTATTTGGCCTGAAGCATACTAAATTGGTACCAGTAATTCAGACTGGACATGGATAATATGAAGGGTTTTATCAACTTTTTAATTTAATTTTTGGCGTTTTCTTTTTAAAATTTTCATTGGAAAGTCGTGATTTCTCTGTGAGAGTGGAGATTTTATCATTTGTTGTATTGTATTCTTTTGAGGACATGTCTCTAAACTACAGAAGCATAGAGGTGTCTCCCAAATTTAAAAATATTGGGACCTTATCAGGGCCCTGGATGGACTGGCGACCTGTCCAGGGTGTACCCCGCCTTTCGCCCGTTGGCAGCTGGGATCGGCTCCAGCCCCCCCGCGACCCCGCTCTGGGAACAAGCGGTTGAAAATGGATGGATGGATGGACCTTATCAGGTCACAATGTGATGGTTTCTTTTTACAAACATAAAAGATATAATGTGCTAACATGATATATTTTATAATGAGAACATGAAACACAAAGCACATGTTGTTACATCAAAGAGCAAAATACATTTATAGTAAAATGTTTCACATTTTTACAGTAAATCTATGACTTTATGACATGACAAGGTCCTAAAATGTGTTGTCAGACCTGTAAACAGTTCTGATAACTGTGCAACAAAGCCTATAAGTCAGAAGCAACAAGTTAGCAGATCTATATAAAAAAAGGATCTGCAGGAGCTCAGGCAAATAAGTATTACATATTAAATGAATTGATGGATTAGAGTTTAGCTGGTAGAAAAGCTATGAGGCTCCTCTGCACAGCCCGAAACCCCACATGGATCCCTCTTTTTGCCACACGTCACTCCCTCCAACGCCTTTTTCCTTACGTAGCTACTACTTAATAAAAACTAGTGGCCTCAACAATCTATCCATTCATTTTCTACCGCTTAATCCCAGAGCGGGGTCGCGGGGGGGCTGGAGCCAATCCCAGCCCACAATTGGCGAGAGGCGGGGTACACCCTGGATAGGTCACCAGTCCATCCAGGGCCAACACAGATAGACAAACAACCATGCACACACACATAGTCTCCAATCAGCCTCTCCCCAAGGTGCATGTCTTTGGACTGTGGGAGGAAGCTGGAGTATATTATTTAAATTAATTAAAAATATTATAAATGAAGATAATAAATAACATAATATAAATGCATAAATAGTGAATAAAAACAAGTAGATCAACTGAATAAATTTAAAATGTAAAAATACAACGTATAAATAAACACTAGAAGTGGCTTGTAGTAAATTAATAACACCAAAGTGTGAAATGTGTTTTATCAGAAATCAAGAAGCATGCCGCATGCGAGAACTCACGAGTGAGACGACACTTACCATCAAATAAATGTGAACTTGACCATAAACTCCCCTGGGGGGTTAAGCATCAGTGCTAAAACCTCGAAACACCAAACGCCACTAAAACAGGAACTTCTGCATATGGGATTTTTTTTTCTTGCCTGTTACTGCTGCAACATCCAGTAAAAAGCTGTATTTACTCAGCACCTACAAAGCAGAAGTACAATAAGTGTTTACCGGAGCTTACAGTAGTAAATTGAGTGAGGGTAATTATTTATAGTAATGTAAAACATAGTTTTAGGGTGTTAACTTGGATACCATAAATGAATCATTATGAAAATAAGTGACTCATCATTTGTAAAATAATTCCCAGTTCTAAGTAATAATATGTCATCTCTAACATATATTCTGTGAAAAACTATTAAGAATATCTTCATTTGATTTTTACTGTACAGCATTATAAATGTATTTATTGGTCAGCATTTAAATAAGGATGTTGACAATGATAACTTCCTTAGAGACTAAAAATTTCCCATCATTCCCAGTTGCTTTGTCATTTAAAGGGAAACTCCTCATCAGTTTCATTTATGCTGCCTTTAAGAGGCTGCAGAAACCAAACTGAAAGCACTAGCCTGAGCAGCACTGGAGGAAAATGTTGCTGATACTGATTCTGGTTTGTTTATTTGAAGGTAAGTGGTACACAACCCCTTTAATAAGATGCTTTATCTTTGATGAAATCAGATTTCTATGTTTACTGAGTGCTGTAAAACAACTGTGTACATTTACTCATGTTACAGATAAGATGTTTGTCTTGATAGTGCTTATTTTTCTTTATTAAAAATGTACTTTACAGCAGTTGGATGTGTTAGGTTATAATTACTATTGTTACATTATAATATATTAAATTGTAGAAGTGTAAATGAACCCTTTGAATGAAACAAGTTTATTTACAGTATTATGTTGTTTTTTATAATTTCAGAAAACATTAGCTAATACTTTTATCAGTTTATATCTTACTTATTATTATTATTGTGCATGAATGAATAGCATTCTTATTTTAAAATGTTTTTCTTGCAGTCTGCTCTTGCTAACACTGTTGTTTTTTCAGCTTCCACCTCTCATGTGATTGGAACTGGAAGCCCAACAACTCAATATGGAGGAGATGCATATTACAAATGCGCACTTGCTGCCCAAACAGGTAAAACATCCCATTTTTTCTCCTTCTCTATCACCTGAAACATTTATCTTAGATTATAAGTTCAGCCAACAGACATAAACCTCTTAAACTTTATACCTGTGATTGTAAATACTAAGATAACCATGTGACATTCTTCCAGGTGTACTGCAGGTAACTTGGCAACGGCTTTTCAGTGATGAGTCGCTGGAAAATTTAGCAACCTACAGTAAACGCTTTGGGCCAGAAGTTAACACACCTTACATTGGAAAGGTGATCTTCACAGAGGCGTCCCTCAACTCCACAGCCATCACTCTCAAAAATGTAACATGGGAAGATGAAAGCTGCTACATCTGCTCTTTCAACGTTTATCCTGATGGGTCCAAAAGGAAACAGATATGCCTCAAAGTTCAAGGTATTAAGAAAAAAATACTCCTCTTTAAGATTTTATTCTTTGCTTTTTGATTCATTATTCGTCAGACCTGCAGTTCTCCAAGTGATAAGTTTCATTTTCCCTGAAGGAATATCAAAAGTGAACACGAGCCACACTAAAATAGACGGTGGAGAAGAAAAGGCGGGGAAACATTTACTGAGCTGCTCAGCCACTGGAAAACCAGCTCCAACCATTGAGTGGGACGTTCTTAGTGAAACTGGCTTCAATCAAACACAGACATCTACAGTGAAAAACAGTGACAACACACTCACCAGCAGCAGGAGCATCGTGCTGACCAGACCTGCAGACTGGAGCGGACACGTGGACTGTGTGCTGAACAGGGGAACAGAGAGCGAGAGGCGAGAGAGGATATTTTTCTCTACGGAGCCGAAGGAGAAGAAAGGTATGCATGCCAGTAATTTTGTTTTCATGTGATGGTTATCTCATTAGGGTCAGTTTGTGTTCATTGTGAGGCATAGAGAAAGTGTCACTTTCTTTAGAAGCTCAGCCCTCCAGGGACATTCTGCATGTAATACTTTTCATGTAGCACCTTAACATGCAGGGAAGGGTTTCTTGGAGTTCCAGTAACACCTGTTCAATGAACTCACTTTGTTAGAAATTCCCAGTAAGGAACAACATGACTCTTCCTGCTCACTACCTGGTAGTGGCATTACTCACTTTAGACTTTTGAGTTGACAGATTTGTTTACAGATTTTGACTTAATCCAGTTTGATATGTGATATGTTGCCATTTTGGGTGTTTATTTACTTCTTCATTAAGAGCTTTGTGGCTAAACTAAAGAGCTAAATGCTACTATTCCTGTGCAATTAGTTCTTACTCATGTAGTTTATTTAAATCTTAGTTTAGGAGTTTCATTACATGTCTTTCAGTATGTAGCCTGTTGTTCTATTAAGCAGGAACTCAGGAAATCTCTGATATTAAATTTATTTTCATATCCTCAAGAACAAAGGTTCAAGTCAGATGACTTTGTAAGGAAATGACGCAGGAATGGTCAAAGAGCACTCATTCATTAATATGATTCAGATTCATTTCACTGAATAGAGTTTCCTTTAAGTCACCTGAGCTATGACTCATGAGTTTCAGTTTCATTTTTACCCAGTTTAATGTTTAAGGAAACCCCATGACATTGCACACTGAGCTGTGATGGTAGAAATCAGCTCTCCTGAGAGGTCTTTGGAGAGATTTCAGTAGTTAGTTGAGGGGTTTTAGAAATAAAGATGTCACCCTGAGTTCCCCCCCTTCTCTTATCAGGAAGTAGCCTCTCTGTTGCTTTATTTCTGTGAAAACTGACTGTGCAGTGTTTCTCTTTAGGGGAAGAGAAGCATCGGTCTCTGGTCCCGGTCATCATCACAGCTGTAATAGTCATTCTCTTCATTGTTTCTGCAGCCATAGTGGTGCAAAACCGGTGAGTTATTTTTATTTCATATAAGGCATTTTTTTCATAATAGACATGTTAAATTAAACAGCCGTTTTCTCTTTTCTGACAGGTTAAAGAGGAAAGCAGCAAACAGAGATATTCCATGATCAGCTTTGCAGGAAACACTGAAGCAAACAAGCATTTCATCAACTTTCTTTGTGTTTTTAGAAAGTGAATAGCTGCTAGGATCTGCTATCCAAGTTTATGCAGGTCTTTTTGAAAATACTTTTCAAAATAGATCTGTCCACATTATATTTATTTGAAATTATAGCACTTTGCACTTTGTCTTGCTGAAGCTTTGCTGAATGTAAAGATCCAGGAAGCAGTTTACGAACAGGACCAATGTCTAAGATGAGGAGTTTTAGTATTATGAGAGTTGTGATGCTTAAGAACATTGGAGAGATTGTGTTTGTTGGGTTGTTTTTAAGTTAAATGTGGAATTTTGAAGTAGTTTACTTTTTTACCAGCGACAGCAGCACACTGAGCTGATCAAAACAGATCACCAGCCAGCATAAGGACAGGTTTTGGTGACAGGAGATAACAGCACATGAATGTAACAGGCTGAGGTGCCACCTAGTGGCCATGATGAGAAACAACAGTTTCTATCAGAATAAAAGAAAACAGCTGTGATCACATTTTCTCTCTTTTCCCCAACTATTTTCAAATGTTACCTCAAGTACACAAACATGAGAGAAAAGAACAAATAGGACTAACAAGTTGTTTCATGTTCATATAGTTCTTGTAGTTTGTGCAGGATTAGGTGTTATTTATTTAGTACAATGATATACGCTGCAAAATAATACATTTCTGTTTGTTTTTAGTTGATGTGGTAAATACTCCTAGTCAAATGTTGGTTCTAAAACCTGTGTATTTTAGAAAAAAGCTATCTTTACAATGATGTATTTTAATAACTTATATGCAATTTATTTATATATATTTTTAATTTATTTGCGTCTCTGTTTGCAAATTTGGTCAAATAAAAGTATAATCTAAATAAAAGTTGTGTACATTTTATATATGTACTATGTGTTATTTATGTAGTTATTTATTTTTATTCTTATCAGATGCTAACATTTTTTGTTTTCGTTTTAGTACTGCGTTTTGTACCTCAGGAATTCAGCCATCCCAGTTTATGTTTGTTAGGTATTTGTAATATTACTTTGTTGGTTTGAGCAGCTTCTTGAACCCCAACTCTGTGAAATCCTAAATTTCCTTTTTACCATTTATAACTGTGCATTGTTCACGTTGTTGCAACTTCACACTCCTAGCAGAGCTGGGTCACAACAGAAATACAATATACAACATATATTGTATTTGTATTACAACATATCTAATATTCACAACTCAAAGCATTACAATTGAACAGATCTAGATAGATCTATCCATCTACAGTGCCTTGCGAAAGTATTCGGCCCCATTGAACCTTGCAACCTTTCGCCACATTTCAGGTTTCAAAGATATAAACTTTAAATTTTTAGTCAAGAATCAACAACAAGTGGGACACAATCGTGAAGTGGAACAAAATTTATT
>JBAMHV010000026.1:7963324-7980141 GCA_037177535.1 Pseudomugil gertrudae | reverse complement strand
ATTTTAATTATTTTTTAGTTATCTCTTTTAATTTAAATGATTTTATTCTTTTATGCTGCTATTTTCTTTCTTTTTCTCTCTTATTTTATTGCCTGTGTTTTATTGTTTCAATGTTCTGTAAAGCACTTTGAATTACCGTGTGTTGAATTGTGCTATACAAATAATTTTGCCTTGCCTTGCCTTACCAACCTAATGGTTTTATGGTAAATAAATGGTTAAATAACAGCTAACTGATGATTATCAAATGATTTTGATTAATTTAACATGACTTTGTAAATTGAAATACAGATGGTTTGTACATATGGTTTAAGCGAGTTTGTTTCTAGCATGCAGCTGAAATTACACAATGTCAGGAAGGAAAATTGTATTTTATCTTTCCACTGCGAGAAAATAATTTGCAAAATAAAACATTCATGACAGCTGTCGATCTATCCAGCAGTTGACGTTAACAGTAAGTTCCAGTGTCAGACTGTACAATGTTCACAGAAACTGCAAAGCATGTTAAATGTGAAACAAGTATGTTTGTTTGGAAGGGCTACCAGAATTAAGCTTATTTTCCTTCAGTCAAACTCCACACACACATACCCTAAATGAATTGTTGTGGTGGGTTTAGAGCTGTGTGGAAACAAACACTGCAATCTTTAATGAACTGAAGGAATGTCGTTGGGAAAAGTGAGTTTATTTCTGCTCCAACACACTGAGACACCAGTAGTATTAAACATAAAGTAATTAATTTGAGTTAATATTGCTTAAGAATATTATTATATATTGGATTGTTTCATGTAGTGAGATTTTATCATATTGCGTCTGCTGTTTGGTTTAGTTTTTGTTAAATTAATAACGATACAGCACTTAATTTTTCATGTTTTTATTTATATAATGTTTTATCAGCCCAATGGCTCAGTGAAGACTTGATGACTTGGTATAATGTCCTGTTTTACATAACTTTCTAATTAGAATTAGTTCTTAAACATTTTTTACATGGAATAAACAGGTCAATAATTGAATCAATATGTAATTTATGCCAAATAATAATGTTGCACATACAATGGGTTTATGAATTAAGCATGACTGTGTTTTATTAACTTCCCTTTATTTCAATTTTCAGAAAATAAAACTGTAAAGGTTTGTGTCATTTCTTATTTTACACAGAATATTCAGTCATTCTGTATATTTCTACCCTTATACTCGTATTTCTAACATCATACATGCTGCTTATTTTAATGCAAAAAATATTAATTCATATAAAAAAGTGTGATAATTCAATCACTTATTCAATACATCATTTAAACTGTCAAATCTTCATGTGAAACAAGGTGATTATTTCATGAATAAATTTAGCCTGCAGTACCACTCTCTGGCCTCTGGGTGTCACTGTTTCTTCAGGTTTCACAGGATACGTGGCTTTTTATGAAGACCAGTGCCCGCGCGAGGCGACAGGAAGTCATTTCCCGTTAAATGTATGAACTGTGGCGCGTGCAGTTCCACATTGGCTGTATCTGTTGGATTGGGAACGTCTAAAAAAACCTGGAAGTCAGGATTTTTTTCCCCGTGGAGGAATATTTGTTGGAAGGTAAGTTTTATGTGTTTATCATGTTAAAAGTCACAACAACGTCGATTCAGAATCTGAAAACTGTGCAGTTTTCAGTCTGAACATTTTAATTAAATCCACCTGCGGTGAGTATTTATTTAAAACCTTTGGTGGTGACAATTCTGTATTTCCATAGCATGTTTATAATTCTTATCACTAATAATACTTATTAATATATAGCTTTAGAACAAATAAAACTGCTTTATTTTGCCACAAATAAACCTTGTAGCACCTTTTTGATCCATTTTTAGTGTTTTCCTGATGGTAAGTCTTTCAAGAGAGATTTAGGGTATGGTAAAAAATGTGGAAATTATTATAAACTCAAGCTTGTTCTCCAAAGAAATCCTATGTAATATGTTGTGTGGCTGAACCAGCTGTGGTTGTAGAGCAGACATGTGGCAATTTTTATTGTCTAGAATATTTTTTATTTAGCAACATATCACTTCCAAAGAAGCTGAAAGAAATCCTCATATATTAGAGGACATTTCTCTAATATATGCCGCACAAATTCAAAGCATCTGCTTGACAGATTGGGGCACATTGAGTCATTAAAGCTGTCTGCAGTGGTTTTGTAGTGGAAAAGCGGTTTTAACTGTTGCCCAACAGGAGCAAGCTGCTTGTTTGAAGCCAGATGTTGGCACCGTAAAAGAGCAAATATCACCCATAAAGCTCTGAGGTCTGGACCTGGTCTGTTTAATGTTTGAGGCTGCAGGGGATGGATGATATACTTTCCCGTTAAGTCCATTTTACCCAGGACCAAAACAGGATTCCTCTTTTTTTTTTCTCAGGATGTTTAAAACTGATCTGAAATCAGTTTGGATTGCAGATTGAAAGTCAAATTAAATCTATTTTTGCTTTGCTTTGCCATAATATAGTGTTTACAAGTCACCAACCTCTGACCACACACACCCTCTCTTCTTTATAAATGCACTCTTATTGTGAGTAATGTCTGCTCATCTTGACTCTGTAATTTCATTGATATTGATTTTGAAATCTCAACCCTTGAAGCTATCTAGACATTGTGGCAGCTTGTTTTGCTCTTGGATAATTATGGGCTTACCGGTATGGAGGATGCTGTGGATTAACTCTTAAAACCTTGTAAGACCTCAGGTGATGTTTCCTTAATCAGCAACTGTTGTTGATGCTTAGATGTTGCCATGGTGACTGGAAACAACAACATTACGTGCACAAATAACCCCCCCAGAATGTGTATATTTATTATATTATTTCTCCCTCCGCTACAAGGAGTGTAGCTGTCATGCTGCTGAGATAATTGCTAATCCTTTGGTTTCAACAGACGGTGTGTCGGTAAGATGCAGCTACGTTTGTGCTGACCAACAGCAGGAGCAGCTCACCAAGTCACAACACTGGACAACTTTCAGGGGTATATATCTGCTCAGCATCTGCTTGATTTAGTCTTTGCAAATTCAACATATTTTAAAATGTTTTTGTGGCCACAAGCTGTCAAATATGCTTAATGGTGAGGTTTCTAAGTAGGGTTTAGGTTGCGGTTGTAGCTCTCTGTGTTTGTGTTTGCAGCTGCAGACTGGATGTGAGACCGGGTCAACGTGTGAGTTGGTAATTCTGTGCGATGTGTGGACCCACCACCCCTCTTTGTCTGCTACTGTGGGTCTTAGGAGCAACAGCCTTGATGACACGAGGTATATTCTGCATGCAGATGGTGCTTTTTGAAATGGATTGTAGCTCATCTTTATGAGAGTTTCCTATCATTTCCAAATCATGCAAACTGTAACAGCTGAGAGCCGTGCATAGTTGGGTCAACTTTATTATTTGTGTTAAAGATAATAAAAAAAAAAGTATAGGAAATTCTTTCTTTGACTAAACTTAATCACAACTTACTATAACTGGTGCCTAACGGGTCTGAAAACTGCTCCTTTCATCTTGCATAGAAACATTGCTGCAGATTTAAGCAGTAGTTCACAACCTGTGCGTTAAACTCCGACAAAGTTGTATTTTATTATCTTTACAAGATATTTTAGCTTGACATGAAATTTGAAGTTATTGAAATTTGCAGGTCTCGTGTTTTTTCTCTTGTGCAATCTGTACACTGTATTATTGATATGTGGCACAACGGATAATGGAAATTCAAGTTCAAAGCAGGAAATTCTGATGCGTTTGACCTTTTTTCTAACCTGAACCCTAAGACGTGCTTTCTTGTGATTTGAGTCATCTGAAGGATTACTCCTCCACGGTTCTTAAATGACATTTCAAAGCTTTCATTGGATACTGGCCTCCTGTTGCTCCATTCTAAAGCGAGATGATTCAACACTGCTTGTGATCACCACATGCATCACTCTTAGAGACCTGTTGATCATCATGTTTGTCATTAGACACACCTTAGCCCTTCCTTCCTGCTTCCCTTCCTTAAGAATTGCTGCTTGACACCCACTGGAGGTTATTCTGATGAGGCTTCAGTAGATGGATAAACTAAAGGTCTAGATGCATCTTTCTTAACATTATAACTGTCAGTGAGTGATTACTTGGTGCAGGTCAGATTTTAGTCCAGTAAAACAATTTTTTTTTATTATTATTTCAGATATAATTATAAAAACTGTAATTATATACAAGAGGGTGCACATAACAAAATGCCTAAAGACACTATTATAAAATTCTTCTAAGGGATAAAGCCTGTCTGTTGTACATTATTAGGTACATTAGTTTAATCCTTGTTAGCACAAATGGCTAACTGGCATTGTTAAGATGACTTGGTTAAGTTGAAACTGAGTATTCGACTGGAGAAAATGGGCTTTGGGTGATTTTGAGCTAAAACATGGTTGTTGGTTTTCAGGCAGTATTTCAGAAACTACTCCTCTACTGGGATTTCCACACCTAACCATCTCTATGATATCCAGATAATGGTCTACAAATAAGAAAATATTAAGTAAGCAGCAGTGGATCAAAATGCCTTGTTTATGTCAGAGGAGAATGGCCAGACTGGTGGAACAGTGATTCAGATAATCACTGGTGTTTTTTAAAATTACATTTTAAATCTATTTGCATCATTGCAAGTCTTTTCTCTTCACAGGAACACCAGTTGTTTCTCTGCCATTTTATAGATTCTTACACCCTGATCCCAGCTGATTTAGCTTTTTGTGCCCTCCTCAGGTAATGTCATTGCTCCGGCCAGTCTGACCGCAGAAGCAGGTCGCCCCCTTGTGCTTGGCTGCAACATCACCTTGGCAACAGGTGATGCCATCCGCCAAGTGCGCTGGCTCAACAGCCACTCCAAGCAGATTCTGGCGTACGAGCATAGTGTGCCCGTTTTAATCTCCCACCAGGAGCAAAATGTGCAGCTCATCTCCTCCCAAAACAATGCCAGCTACATCACCATCACGAGGGTGCGACCGGACGATGAAGGCTGCTACAGCTGCATCTTTGATGTTTTCCCTAGAGGAAAGCAAGTGGGCAAGACTTGCATCAGTGTCACTGGTAGGCTCCATTTTTCACCTGCTTTATTATTGTTTTAGATAATAAATGTTTCTTAATCCTGGTTCTCATGGAGCCTGGCTTTTTTTTCTTTTCAGCACATCAGGTTAAGATTAATTTAATTTAATTCATTTGAGTCAGCTGTGTTAAAGTGTGTAAACCTGTGAAACAAAGAGCAAGTTACCATCTACCCCCCTGATGTCTGAACTTTTGTTCTTTCATAAAGACAAAGCCATTTTCTGATTATGTCAAGGTTACTGATTGTTCACACTGTCCTGATTAGACTCCCCAGGTTGCTTATATTTCTCTAAAGAGCCTTAAAGAAACAGGAAGTTAATGGGGCATGGTTTGAACTCCCAGATCAGCAGGAGAAGCCCACCCACCCAGCAAAGCTTTGCACTTCCTGTCTTTAATCTACACGCACATTTATTTCTCCCAGACGTCTTTTTGTTACATCTAAACCTGCACCCAGTCCAGCCCTGTAAAGACTCCACCGTACGTTATGATCCACGCAGAATATTTTCATAATCTGAAAACTGTCTTTGTTCCAACAAGGTAAAGTTCATCTGGAGGGGAACAGGACCGCTGTAAGCGGGAGGCCTGTCACTCTGTCCTGCTGGTACAGCCTCCCTGAGAGAGTTCAGCAGGTACTGTGGAGTAAGACGGCCGAGCAGGGCGACACCACCACCGTGGCCTATTACACAAAACAAGACCTCCGCATAGACAAGCATTTCAAGGGTCGTGTTAGATTGAGTCAGACGTTGGGAGACACCCAGCTGACCATCAGCCAGGTCCACACAGAGGACGAGGCCTGCTACACCTGTGAGTTTCACACCTTCCCAGATGGCAGAAAGAGTGCCACCGCCTGCCTCTCTGTTTATGGTGAGACTTTTTTTTCTGTTTTCTATTTATTTTGCTATTCCGTCTACTCCAAATCTACAGGATCCTTTTTTAAAGGCACATTTGTGCTAATTTGGCTTTAAAGCTCTAAAATTCATGAAGTGATTAATTGTTATATTTTTATTACCAATTTTTTGGTAAAAACATGGAAGGTTTTACTCAAAATTTATGCTAAAACTTTTTTTACAGGCAGATAAGATGTGTTGTTTTTCCTGGATTTGGGGTAAAAAGCAAAAACAATATTTTTTGGGCATCTGCAAAAACTTAATATAATAACTTTTACTAAGTTAAATCTTAAAAAGCTAAGTTTTTTTTAATACCTGTATTATTCAAACCTTTTCTTAGCAATTAGCTGTTATTAAAAAAATTTCCTCACGTAGCTAAAATATGCTAAAAGTTAATGATGAATGACATTTTAATTGTTTTTCTATTTTATTTAAAAATGGGAGCCAGCAGGAAGAGTTGTGAAATATTTTTTGACTCGCTGCTTTTCTGACTTCAGGTGCATTTTGGAGACATTTAGCATAGTGTGGTATTGTTCCACTCTGCAGCTAAACCTGCACCTTCATGGATACTCTGGGTTCTCGTGACATATTTCAGCATCAGGGGTTTTGTTTTGTAAATCGAGATGTGGACAAGCCTGATGGATTATAGTAGCAATTCTCCTGGAGCAATGAGGTTTAGATTAAAATTAACACTAACTTTTAAGCATGAGGGTGAATCAGTCATGCTATGGGTTTGTTTTACAGGCACTGGGAGCATTTCACTGTAACCCCTCTTTCGGTACTTGTTCTGCTCCTGTAGATGCCACAAAGCAGAAGATTACACTGAAAAAAATAGATCATGGTATCACATGGTAATAAACATTAAAAATCCCAAATAAAGGGCCAAAAAAGCATGCATATGTAAAAAAAAAAAAAAAAAAAAAAAACCCAGAAGGATAATCATCATCTCGCCAGCGCCACACATTTTCACTGCACAGGATTTCACACTGGTGTGCTTTCCCAGCATTCTGGATCAGATCAGATAATGTGGAAGTACTCCTTAAGCAGAGATGGATCCATGCTGGATTTTACATCCTACTGGACCCTTGTAGGAAGAAATTAAACTAAACGGCTGGAAGGAGTTTCTGCAGCACCTGCAGAGTTTACAAATGGAAACATCCCAACGTGGACTGAAACAGAGCACACATCTGCAGCAGACTTTTAAAAGGATGAGGTGCAGATACGGAGAAACCGGAAGATAAAATGCAACCATGTCAGCCGCACTCCAGAGCTGTTTGCAGCTGCTGCAGAGTGGAGACGTGATCTGTGATGGCTGAGACTGGCTGAATGACTTGCATAACTTTATAGTAAATAGAGGTTGCCATGGTAATATAATCTATTCTGTTCTTTATCTAGCTGACCCTAGCTCTTAGCATGACTGTCTTTGTTCTCTTTGACTTCAACTTTATTTATTCACATCCTGGATAGCCTTCTCAGGATGCACAAACTGACGTTTACACAACCTAAACAGCTCAATGGTCTATATGGAGAAAAATGGCTGTTCATATGTGCTGGAGTCATAAAGTAGGCAGGGAGGAAATGTGTGTTTCATATATGGTTGCGGGTGCATCCCTTCTGTATTTCAGGAAAGGGAAGCTCTGTGTATAAACAAACCCGATCGGGTTTGAGGTGAAAGGTACCGAAGTCGGTCATTAAACTACTGTATATCCCATTTCTGTCCCTCGACAACACTTAACCCTTATACACTTCTTTTCCTTGCCAAGCTCAGAGAGGACGTGTGGAATTTCTGAGCCAACTTTCTAAGAGTGTGTCTTCCTCTCTGTGTGTGTGTTTTTGCCCAGATAAAACGCACACAGGGGAAAGTTTTGGATGAAGCCCAGGGGATGAGTGGTGCACTGTTTCCCTCAGACACAAGGTTTCAGTGTGTGGGTGCGAGTGCATGTTTGTCCCTCTTGCTCTGCTTCACAGGCTTTGTTTTTGTCTAAATTGATGGAACCAAAGACCCAGACACACACAAAGCTGCTATGCCTACGTTCTGTCTGGCTATTGTATCCATGCTGGCTCTTTGGAGGGCAACTTGCATGTGTGTGTGTTGGTTTCCATTAAGCTGCTTTGAAATATAAACATAACACCACATGAACTGAAGTGTAGCTTCTGATCACTCTTCAGTTTTACCTAAACCGGAGGTGAACCACGTGACATCATCTCAAGGAGTGACCGAAGCCAACTGCACCGCCCAATCACGGCCCGCGGCAAATATCACATGGAACATCGCCGATGAAAACCAAACTCTAGGGCCGGCCATTTTATCCGCTTACGAGCAGGGCGATGGAACAACGATGGTGACGAGCACGCTGTTGTTCCAATCAGCGCTACTCAGTGACCCGACAGTCAGGTGCATCGTGCACCATCAGGGTTTGGATAAACCCCTGACGCTGCCCCTCAGTACAAATGGTGAGAGCTTTCATCAGCATGAGTTAAGAGTATTTTAAGGTTCTTGGGAATGGAGGTCTGTGTGTTTTTTATATTTTAGTCATGGGTAATTATGGCAGCTTTGATGGGCTCCTGCATCCTGTAATGTCAGAACATGTGGCAAAGACAAGTTTCATTGTTTCTTCTAAAGTGAATCATTATTCTGTGGCCACATCACTTAAAATGTTTAGTCCACATGTCAAACATTTTACACATGTTTTTCTTTTAAACTTAAACTGTATTTCATGTGTGTTTGTGTGCCACAGTGCCTCCAGCTGTAATTATCCTCATCTCAGTGTGTGGTGTAGCGGCGGTCCTCCTCTTGTGTCTTTGTGTATGTCTCTGCAAGTGCTTCGTCTGCACCAACGGTGAGTCTAAAGTTTACTTCACACCCCACCGGAAAACTCTAAACATTTAACACCTCGGTGCAATTAGAAAAGATGGCACATTTCCAGTTTTCCAGCAGCATTTCAGGAAGTGCAGGAGAGCTGTGCATAAAAGTAGCCAGTTTCAGGATGTCTATAGCTCAGAAAAACACGGGTGAAAAGGTCATGTAACATAACATTTGTGCTTTGAGTAATTCCCTCAAAATTCAGCAGAAGCTGAAGTTCTGGGAAGCACTTGTCTAATTATAGGAGTAAGAAAAGTGGTCACAGAAATGAGCAACGAGTTAAAAACAGGCCAAGTATTTTGAGATTGTTCGTAAAGAAATAAAGCAAGAATGTGCTTATAATGAATCCCGTCAGAATGAGACTCATTCAGCTGATATGCAGGGCATTGTTCTCCTGGTTACATGTTTATGCTGCTGATTTAAAACAAACCAATGTTTGTCTTAAATGACTAAATCACAACTGAGGTTGGTTACAAACCAACATCAGTCATTGTAAAGTTTAGCTGCGGGGTTTAGTTGTCTTCCGTGAGCCTTAATATTCTGGTTCTGTCATTCCACATGAATGTAATTTATGTTAAAACCTAAATACTGACAAGAGATGCAGTCTTTATCAACTGTGCATTCATTTAGATATAACTCATGCATCATGCGTTCTACATCTAGTTTTAATCTTTGCACATATTGTATTATGTTAATGGATTGTACTTCATTGTGACATAGAAA
Organism: Pseudomugil gertrudae; assembly: GCA_037177535.1. NCBI lineage: Eukaryota > Metazoa > Chordata > Actinopteri > Atheriniformes > Pseudomugilidae > Pseudomugil > Pseudomugil gertrudae. Next base: position 7,970,612 of record JBAMHV010000026.1, on the reverse strand, counting down.
ATAAACAGACACCTTAGTGTGTGTTATGCAACCACGTTTGACCTGCAAACAGTCTGTGTTGGCCCTTTCTTCATGTACTCACCTCCTCCTTATGGAAGATTGTAGCCTTGACTGTTAATAAATATCTCATAATGGATAAGACCGTTCTGGTTTATATTAAAGATGGAGATAATGTCTGAAGCGTTGCTGAAACACTGATGCCTGTGTGGGATTGTGTGCGTGTGTGTGTTAAGCACAAGATAACCCACGTTTACCAGCTATCGGACTTTAAAAGGTCGAGTCCCAGCTTCTCACACCCTGAACTGGCAGAGCGACTGCATATGTGTCATTAACACACTTGGACTCCTGTTAACGCCTTTCCTCTTGATGTCATGGAGACCGTGTGGTGCCAGTGTAAACTTTATCCTTCGTCATAAATCTTTTGGAAAGGCAGGGAAAGCAACCTTTAGCAGCAACTGTCCCACGGATGCTGCTGGTGTGACCCAAACTGAAGTCCCAAAGGAGAAAAACAAGAGCAGAGCAAACATGCTGTGGTCAGAAGATCACATGGTCACTCCGTACAATTTGGTTTAAGCTCATTTATAAACTCAAGCTATGATTAAAGAGTTTCCTTTTCCAACTGCTCTTCATCCTCATCGCTAGCGCAGTAAGAAAAAATGGCCTCCACTAGGACTTTTCTTGTTTCGACCTTGTCTGCTTATCATGTCAAACTCCAAAACAAACCTTTTTCCCACAGTTGTAGGACACCAGAAAGCCCTTCAGCCGGCGTGTTAAGAGTGTTTGTTGCGCTCTTTGCATGTGAGTGACTTGTGTTGTCTTTGACAGCTAAATGCACCGTGAAATATCTCGACTGGAACCGCAGAGAAAGATTTTTTTCTGCAGAAATAAAGCGCTTGTTTGCTTGAGACTTTCCACATGATTTGAACCTTTTCTCGTTCTCCTACTTTACAAATCCTGAATAGAATTTCAAGTGGTTGTGCCGATTGTCCAGTTAACAGCCAGAAGAATGGACCCCGTTTCTCAGTGTAATCCCTTTGGCCTGAGGAAGAAGACAGACATTAGAGGCCTGAATGAGGGAGCAAGGACAAGCCTGCCCGGGTGACGTCACTCTGTATTTCTAAGTCTAGGTTTGGCAGGGAGTTGCTGTGCAGACAGGCTTTTACAGTGATGTGATTCAGATTGCAAGACTTATTCTCCTTAACAACAGAGTGTCTCCTTATTTGGAGCCGTCTTGACGAGTTGGAGCACATGTAATGACTAAGTTGGAATAGTCTCAGGAATAATATCAGTTGATGATTGGGTTTGATTCTCTGGAAGTTTAAATTATTTTACCTTGTTTGTTTTTTTCTTTTTAATATGTTCAATTTCTTCAGTGTCTTCAATGAGGAATCAACATCAAACCATTATAACAGCAATACAGTAACAAACTTATGTCTGGAATCCAGTACTAAGTATACATAATGCATCATAATATATTCAGATGATCAGGTTGGTTGTTTCAGGTGATTTTTAAAGCTGAATTGGTGTAGTTTTTATCTTTTATCGGGGGTGAACCATATTGACCTAGCTTTACAGCTTAAAACGGTGCATAAGTTCCAAAATGATTAGTCTCTGATCAATGTGGCACTAGTCTTGACACTGATTTGGTTTGTAGAAAAAGTTATTCTCACCTTAATGTTTAAAAACCTCTAAAACTTTACTTAAAACTATTTGTCTTCCCTGTTTGATTTTTAGGATGAAACTATACAGCCAGAGGTGACATATCTGACAAAAACAACTCGTTTTATTCAAGCAATGTTACTAAGCTTAGTCTTTTTGTCAGATTTGATTAACTGGGATCAAAATAGAACCAAATACTACAAAACAAAGCTGTTTGCCAGACTTGGATCCCACTAGGGTTAGTATTGTTTTTTTTAGTTTACCTCAGTATTTACTACCAAATCGGATAAATTCCTCCCTGATTTGCTGGAACAGCTGAAAGTCCTGAAGGGTGTGTGTCCATTGCAGCAGCCTTGAAGTAAAATGTTTGCTGACCATAGCCACCGTGGGCCCATGATGGAGTTGTGAAGTCTGCGGCTGAGGTCAACCCAAAAGCTGGCCTTAAACAGGCCTCCGTGGCTCTGTCTGATTCAAGGACCTTGTTTAGCTGCTTCAGTCATGGCTGGGAAGGACGATCAGGGTTTGAGGTGCTTCCAGTAAGTTGCAGCCCGTCTATTTGTGGCTGTGTTTCCATGGTCTTTGTGGAGGACGGGTGGAGATGTGCTGTGGGGACAGGAAACTTACAGCAGATTAAAGTTTTTACTCAAACTAACTTTGAATCTGAGGCACTGCAGGAAGTAAGGGGAAGGTACCACATCCGGTCCAGCATACTGGTTGGACCTTGATTTATGAGGGTAGAGTTTTAAGGAAAAAAGGGACTAAAGGAATTTTAACATGAGAAAGGTGACACCTGCTGGTCACTGGCAAGAAAAAGACCTTTAACTGATGCATGAAGGGGTTACTCTTTATTTTTCCAGTGTTTCACACAGATGTGTGGCTCATTACTTTTGCTCTAATTGGCTTTTAGGCTACTTGTGTCACTTCTCCATTGAACCCTCAGCGAACGATCTCTAAACCTCTTGCATTGTTGCAGAGGGTGCACGAGGAGGTGTGGCAGCCATTATAGCTCAGGAATTCCTGCAATGCTTCATTATTTTCTACATGTGGTCTCAGTGTGGGTGTTTTGGTGTGTATACACAGACATGCTTGTACTTGTTTATTATTTCATTCCTTTGTGGAATTTATGTTGTAATTCTGACTTCTGACCATGACGACATATTTTTAGATTGAGTAGTTTGTGGTTTGCACTCGGTGCTTCTGAATTATTCTCCATAAATAACCACATCTGTAGATCCACATTAGAAGCTTTGTTTTTTCGCCCTGTAATGCTAATTCAGCTTGAGCATCAATGTGGTGGTTAACCCACCATTGTTCTTGTATTTATCAGCTAAAATACCTACACATAGTTATGTTCTGCCTCATAATAAAGTAAAATAGCTGTGGTTATGCTGCTTCAACATCATGTCAAAGCTAACTGTACTTTGATGTTATTTCATGACTGTATGTGTATTTTCTGACTGCACTTATGTACCATACATTTCAGGGCTTTGTATGGATATTACTTAATGCTTTGTACTTTTTAATCACAGTACAAAAATGTACTTTTTTTTGCTAATTCTGTCTATTTGAAAGCTTTAGTTGTTCATTTGAAAAAGGCGTTTAGCATATAAATTGCTAAAATATCCTAAATTCTATGTAATTCTTCACTTTTGTCTAATGTCTTTTAAACATGTAAATCAAAGATTCCTACAGTATCGTAGTAATATTATCGTATTATTTTTTTTTTTACCAAAACAAAGCATTTACATACTTGCAAAAGAGAATTAGCCCATGTTAGCATAGCATTGCCCCTTTTCTGTGTTAGCTTACAAAAGCATTAACATATTTATGTGAGCAGTTGCCTTTCATAATAAAGATTATTTTACCAGTTTTTTCTAAAGGTTTTCAAATATTTTGTGGTATTAGTTGCTTCTATGTAAAATGTTTAGACTTTGACCAGGAAGATATGATCTAGTGCTGATGTGACATCTGGGTGCTTATTCATATCGCAACAAATGGTCCAATTTTGGTCTGAATATGTTTATTAAATCCCATCGGTGACATATTATACTAGATGCAGACAATTTGCTAATGTTAGACGTTCCATCTGATGTTGGATGAATGAAAATCTGATTAACTGGCTCATTTGTTAAAGAAACGATGTGAACATTGAAAAACCATCTTTTTCAGCTTAGAGGATTAGTTGGATGTTTTTTAATATTATAATTGTTTGATAAAGATGTGTGTGGCTGAAGGTAAAAGTATTATAAAGTAACTCTGATGTTGGGAAATAACTTCCATGTGCTTCCTAAACCATAGCGACACAATGGCCTCTAAAGCGTAACGGGTCCTCAGACTGCAGTGGGAAGGATTCAGGCTTTATTTTAACACCCATTTGTTAAACAAAGGCATGTTTCCATTCTACTTACAGCTTGTGCTGGAAGAATTGTGTTAGCTGATGGATAAATACTAACCAATTGGCTAATGGCCGAATGTCTGTCGCCCCCTTTGCAGAACATTTCCATCCTGGAGCATGTTAGTGATGAAATCTCCTTGATGCCACAACAGGAGTCCAAAGCCTGCCAAAGCAGAAATGCATGATAAAAAAAAAATAAAAAACTAAACATTGTGGAAAGTTTCTAGTCAAATAACTGTGTCCCGCTCTCTTCTTTTGTCCAGACTGATTTAGAGTCCAGCATTGAGGCTGCTTTGATGAAGGTCCAGCGGAGCTCTGACCTGACCTAGCTGCTCAGCACCGTGCCCTCCAGCTTAATGCTCAGAGGAACAAACCTGCTGGTTCTGCTCTCATGAACTGGGGATGCACTGCTAATGAAGACTAATTGCAATGAAGTAAAAACCCACATAACTTAATAATGAACTGTTTGTGTAGAATAATGGCTTTGATTGTGGATGCGATCAACATATGACATTAAGGAAGAACCAGTGGTCTCTGGGTAATTGGGTAACTTAAAATTTGGTATAATTTACTTTTTCCAAGCTGATAGCACAATAGTTAAATTTGAGCTGGTATTATTCTCTAATAATTTAATACTTTAAAACTCAGAGTTGATAGGTCTGCTGCAGATTTATGTGCTGGCAAAATAATTAACCAACCTAATACTGCTTACAAATTATGATTTGAAGCCACTTAAGAAGTTTTTAAATAGAAATAATACTAAACTATCAGTAAAAAGCAGGGACAAAACCACAAACGACATTAGAATAATGTTCACTACTTTAACTGTCAGACTTTGCTCTGATTCAGTGCAGTAATTTAGAGCCACATGAGTTATTCTTTACCACTGCCAAGTGGTTTCTTTGGGACACCAACATGACCATCAGAGGGCTGTTGAGCCACCTGAAAGCCCTCCATTTGTGGTTGACGGAGAAGGAGGATGTGATTAAAAAGGGTCCAAATTTAAACTTGCAAGTAACGGGAAAGTCGAAGGATGCCATGAGACTGACACTAAAATCTGACTTACTGTACTTTAGTGAACCAGCCCTGTGTGAGTCACTCTCAGAGAAAAGAAAGAGCTTTATTTATAGCTTTGCACGTGGGACAAGGATGGGTGGTCGACATGTAACCCCTGCGTGCTCTGTGGTTAACACCCCCCCACTGAACAGATGAATGCTGCAGTTCAGAATCGCTGTAGTAATAAATGCCTGTCTGTGTTGCATGCATGTCTTTCTGAGTCTGCCTGCATGTTTTAAAAGAATCTGGAAGAATTTTGAGTGTGTGTTTTTACATTGTGTGTATTGTTGCACAGTATTCTGACTTGCTGTGCTGAACTGTTGGAACCACCAGTGTTACTTTTTATTATTATTATTACGTTGTTATGTGCCTGCTAAGGCTGTGTACAGAATAAGACAAAAATGGATTTTTAAAAAGGCAATTTTAACCAACTGGTCATCTCATTTTTAGAGGGAGTTTTATTTTGTATATATAAAGAATATTTGAAGTTGTAAATGTTTAATAAATGCTATCATTTATAACTGTCTAACTTGATGTTTTGTTTTTATTCTAGTAATCTGTATTTTAGCGTCATAGTATTAATTTTAAAACAAAGTGCTAAAATCTGAGTTGAATTGCTTCCCACCCTAATAAATCACTGATCGGGTTATTGGACAGTTATTTGTGACCCCAGTAATTTTGATTTTAAATTTGACACTGGGGCTTGTTTACCACATATTGTACCACTGAGGAAACCCGCTAGATCTGAAGAGGTTACTAAAAGGTTTCAGTGCTTTGTTTAGTTAATTGTTTTACTCTAATCGGCTCTTTTACAACAGAACCGTGTTTTAAAATGCAAAATGTTGTTTTTGTTTCATTGTTTTGCTGATTTAAGCAAGAGCTGAAATGAAAATAGTGACTGAATGGCAGCGAACTCTTCTAAAATTGGTCTCTTGTGAGACAAACTTGGTAATGATATTTACTTGCCAGTTGATTTGTGACACTGCCCTAAAAAGTTGATACATGAGCTGCATTTTTCTTTTATCAAATCATTTTTATTTAATATGAGACCTACAGTAAAGTATTCCTGCACATCTATGAGAAACATGACCCAGGAGAAGGTGAATGACGCTGATGCACTATAAACTTTGACCTTTTAAAATGAAGGTTTGCACCATGTTGCAAGAGTGTAAATGTGGTCATGTTAAACACTGCAGCGCATCTTCCAACATTAGTTTTTACCAGTAGAAAACAGCTACTACACTTCATCCACCTTTCCAGAATGTCTCATTCTGAATTGAAAGCAGACGTCGTTACAGGTTTGGTATAAATTCAATAATTAACGTGTTAAATGAGTTTTACCTTACATTTCTGATGACACTGGTGATGATGGACTCTCTGTCAGGACTCGACAGCCGTTCAATGTTTTCACTTTTTAGAGATTTTTTAAAATAATTTAAATGTTTTGGTAATGTTTGTGATTTCTGTGAGGGGTGTGTGGTTGGTTAAATACCCATAAAATGTTCACCATGAGGAAACTCAGCTTCCACAACCCACGATGATGACTCGCTTCACTTTCAGATCAAATGCCACAGTTTTTATTTACAGTACCTTTTTTTTCATTAAAAAGGGAAATGTTAATATTTCAATTCGAATGGTTTCGAACTTGTGCCTGGTTTTTTCAGGCGTTTATTCAAATGAGATGAATCAAGTTTCATGTCGAGTGAGAAACCCGTTGTTTCAGTTCCACTATGGAAAATAAAAGCACTTTGTGGGTTAAGCTTTAACTGTTGTTTTTCTATATTTTAGGTGCTTTAAATGCCTGTTTAGAGAATAACTCTAAGCTCTGAGACGAATGCTACTCAGGGACTTGTGAACTCAATAACTTCATTTGTTTTTGTTAAATCTTCCTGTTATTTTCTTCTGAACAAAATTCTTTTCCTCATGTAAAGGAAATTATTGACCTGGGTGAGATTAGTCACTTTTCTTTCTGCTTATTAGTAACTCTGATGTACTAAAAGCAAAACACTTGACATTTAACCAAAACATAAAAGGGTTATCTGGCGGAAACTGTGTGTTTTCCTTATTGGCTTAATAATAAAAAATACTAGTGATGTTTATGGAGTCGCTCTGTTTGGAAATGATTTCATTTTTACTCAACTTCCTTTTTATTTAAAAACATCAAGGTGTGTGTTTGGT
>JBAMHV010000026.1:7911756-7959627 GCA_037177535.1 Pseudomugil gertrudae | reverse complement strand
CTTTATGTCATAACTTTACACTATAAATGCTGTAGTATCATATATGGCTGTTTAGTTATTTGTATTAAAAATGGAGCTGATTTGAAATTCTGGCAAAGAAACATGAAACTATCTAAGTACTGTTTTTGCTTTTTTTTTAAGCACAAAAGAAAAGTTTGCTTTTAATAACAATGAAAACTAAAACATTAAAACTGTTGGGTTGTTTGTGATATTGTCTTTGTGTTGTCTTTGTGTGATACAAAAAAGTAAAATGAAATAAAAGATAGACACCAAATAAATAAATTCATTGAGTGAGATTCCCACTCTGTGAAAACCCCAGGAGGGAAAATAGTGAAATGTACCCTCTTAATGTACAATTGTAAGTGATTTGTACATAAACAAAGCAAAATAAAACTGCCTACATCCCAATACAGGCAAAAATTAAACTACTTTGTGGTGGAAATAATAATACAGTGTTTTTCATTCTGAGTAACACTGCTAGTGTAAAAAGTGATTAATATTCAGAGACGCATCACCTGTGTGCTTTTTAAAGGTGGCATAAAACAGTAAATGACAGGTAAAAATCTGGCGTTCGTGTTAGAAAACATGGATACTTTTGTATACGGAGGCTTGCTGACAGTGCAGAGTTTAAAACGCAGCATGAGAGATACAATGGAAATGTAAAGGTGCTGTGACTCCCCAACAATACAGGCAACAGATCAACATAAACATAAGACTAAACAACCAGCCAGCCTAGTTTATTTCAACAGGACAAACTACAATCTGCATGTTTTACAGCTTTATTTTTAGATTAAATATTCCAGGTACTTAACCTGTAAAGTACAAAAACACTTATTTTAACCACAGCGGGGGGTTTTTTTATACTGTTTTTGAAAATACAGTCATCATATTTTCAGATCGCTTCATATTTCATTTTCCTGTGTTGCATATTTGCACATTTTACTGTGTCCCTAATGTTTCATTCCCACTGTCATTCCTCTGTTTCGGAAAAGCACATCGGTAATATTCAACTAGACAAACAAACAATTAAATAAAACATCTGAAGTCCACCAAATTACAGGAAATGAAGGAAAATGACAGGAAGTGCTGCTTTTCCTAAATGAAGCTCACACAAAAAGATGTGAGTGATTAAAGAAAGTAACGAGTAATATCTTTGAACAGAAAAACATATTTCTGCCTCTTTTGCATTTATATAAAGTCAGTGTTTTCATAAAGGGTCACAGACATGACAACACACACTTCCCATTTTCCAAATAAATTATGAATGAAATAGTCCCTTCATGATGGTCAACTTTCTTTGACAAGCAAAACTCTACAATCAATTAATTTTATTTAGTTTTGGATGTAACACTGGTCCTGCCATTAAAACTCACGTTACTGACATTCACTTTCAGCGTGAATTACAAAACAGCAACCACATAAACACATTAGAGCTCATGACTTCTACATTTCTCAAATCTAATCTCCAATCTGCAGACTTTGTTTTGTGGTCACAAAAAAGTCTGAGCAGAGAAATCAGAAAGAAATAAACTGCATGTAAACAGTGAGAAACCAAACAGTTTGAACATATTCACTTACTGTTAACTTTCAAGGTGAGAAACAGCACTGCCAAGACGGATACACGAAGGGCAGGCCAGCAATGATGAGGCCTCATGATGCAGTGACACAGAAAATGCCCTGTCATACTCCGGTCGCTGTCCGATCAAGAAAGAAGTACTCCACTGAACACATTATTACCTGGTTAAACTAAAGAGAGAAAATCAGAGCTGCTTAGAACACGCTGCTTCCTCTTTCTGCTGTCATCACACTCTTCCTACAACACAGCACTGCTGCCTCCCCAGAGCAGGTGAGATGTCTGTGACTTGGTGGGTGGTCTCACTTCTGCAAAGTCCAATAATGCAAAGCATTTCAAACCAGGGGGTTCCCACTTGATCCCTCTTTAGAAAAAAATATCATGTTTTACTAAATTCTTACTCATACACACACACACCTTTCTTTATTTCCGAGATGTGTTATATGTGCACCTTAACTGCTCCTTCATCACTTCTTGGCAGTATCTGTGGTTTTGTGTTCTTCAAGCAGACTTCCTCTACTCTCTGTTTTCCTTTCATCTTTGTCTCTGCATCTCCTGCAGACTTGCGTGACCTTGTGCAGAGCTCTGTGGTTTGATTGTAAGATATATGGTGCTCTGATGAGATGAAGATGCTGTGGCCTTTTTAAAAACCCTAATGCCCGCTATGTTATGCATTCTGTGGTAACACGCATTGCCGTCAGTTTGTGGACTGCATATGGCATGTGAATCACCTTCTTTATAGTTTTGAATGAGCGGTCAGGCTTAGTTTTTGACAAAGCAGCTGTAATGTGGTTTGGGTAACTTGGCCTAAACTTAAAAGTAATTTCAGGCTCCTCAACTTAAACTTTTGGCTAATTTAATATTATTAATTCTAATATCTGCAAGGTATCCCATAAAAATGTGAAAAACACACAGCAGGAGAAAATAGTAGCCTGTTTTTATAGCCTGTTTTTAATCTTTTATAGTGGTTTCCATTGAAAAGAAGAGTTTTCTGTGTAATGAAAGTTAAAAAGTAAGATCTTTAGCTAAACAGTTAACAGTTAGCTAAAGTGATAAATATATGAAAGAAGTAAAGAAACGTAGGCAAGTGATGTGTAATTTTTTTTAATACAAATTCATTTCAGGACTTCAGCGCCGCTATCCGGTTTGTTGGAGTAAGTACAAATGAACTCGCAGCTACCACTGCGCAGGCGCTGTGTTTTACGTAATGACGTACTTGAAACCGTCTAAGACGGGGCGAAAATGGCGGAGTATCTGGCATCCATTTTCGGCACAGAGAAAGACAAGTAAGTTTAATTCAAAATTTACGTTGGTGTTACCCAAAGTATGACTTTTACGCAGAGTGAATTTACAGTAGTTCATTTTTGGCCATCAGATAGAGCTCAGTTTGATGTTAAAGCATTTTTTAATGTCCCAGTCATGCTTCTGTTAGCACGAGGAAGCTAAAGTTTAGCTAACGCATTGAATGAAACTCATGAAGTCTCCCTAGCTTATGTGAATTTACTCTTTGTTGTTTGTTTGCACCTTTAGTATTTGATATGTCTACATTCTGTTGGCCAGTTATGATTCATCTGTAAAAATTTGAAGAATACATGGCGTATCATTATACAGTCAGATAACGTGTAGCTTAGTAAGCTAACGTTAGCTGAGTGCCCGCTTTGCTTAGGCGGAGTGTTGTGTTCCGTTTCGCCGGTGGAGAGCAGCAAAATCCATCTTCACACCGGGTAGTAGTTTATAGAGAAACATAACTTTTTTTTTTCAAATGTACTTTTACCATAGTAACTTTGAATATATGTTGATGCCTTAAAAATGGAATGAAGTCGTAGATTGACTTGGATCAACTTATGAGTTAACAAAAAGATAAACGTATTTTATTCATTAATGCGGAATCGTTCATGATCGTGTGAAAGCTGCATCTGTTTTTTGTAGTTCGTCTTCAGAGGATGCACCACGTGACTAGTAAAAGAAGTTCATAAACAACATATTTAAATCTTATAATTTCAGTCAAAGTTGTTAAAGAAAGTCGTTACACGAGTGGGATTAAATTAATGCAACACGTTTTTTGTTTTCTATGTATTTTCTTAAACTTTAACAGCGTTCAAATGAATGAGGTGAAACCCAATACCTTGCAATACAAGAAACAGGTTGTAGATAACAGGATAAACCCGCACCTCAATACGGGTAGTAAGGGAGAGGTTTATGATTTTTGGACAGCAAGTTTATGATCACCATCTATGACGTGTTTGTGCCCACTAGTAACATCCTGTTCACTATATGCTCTTTTATTAATCTTTGCTGGGGCTAAACTACTCTGGACTCTGAGTCTATTCTATTTCCTGATGTGCTGACAAAAGAAGTCAAGGTTGCAATACAAGGATGAAAACTTTTTGAGCATAGTCCTTTATTTCCTTGTTTTTTTGTGCATCCATACAGCTTTGTTGCATTTGTTTTAGACATATGGTCCAGTTGGGTTGCCACTGTTGATTCTGGAATTTCAACCCATAAGAGCCTGGCGGGACATATATGATATATTTACTTTCTCAGACATTTTGCATCACTTTATGATAAAAACTTTTATCAAAATTCTGTGGAACACAAAACTTTAAAACAATTTTTAATATATTTTTGTTAAAGGGACAAATAAAAACCTCATATTAAAAAAAATGTGACACTTCCTACCGTTGTCTTTAAAGGTTAACAAAGAACTGATGGCACTACAAAAACAGAACACAATACAATGTCAATTAGCTTTCTTTCATAAGGATTGTAATTAAAAATTGTAATAAAAGGAAGCTTGATTTTTATCTACTTTAAAAGTGGTAAATGATGCTTAACTTTCCGGATTTTAGTATAGTCTTACCATGAAGAACACTTTTACTCTTTACGGGGAGCATTATAGACAAAAAATTATCAACTGATTATTTATTTGTTGTACAAATGAAAAATCATGACTGGTTTTTAGTAACAGTAAGTGTCTGTTTGCAAATTAGTGTCACAGAGATCTGCTTTTGTCCCAAAACGGTGAAAGAAAATCGTTTGGCTCTTTGTCATATTTAGTTGAAATGATGAGAGAATGTGCAAAAAGCGTGGGCTTGATAATCACTTATCAGAGTGACTTACCAGATCACTTACCGGTACTCAGAAAATATCCAGCTCTCCCATTGCTCCCTTTATGACTGACAACAAAACACAGTTGAAGAGAGCTGCCCTTCAGGTAACAGAGACAGTGGTAGATCATGTTCCAATTAAATATTACTTATTGAGTGGTGGCAACTATTATCAGTACTGACATTTAGCCTTTATTACAGAAGTCAGGGATAACCCTTCAGTAAAGTCCTGGTTACCCAGTAAGCTAAATATTGCTGAGGCCTAAGACCCCTTTGGTTGATTACTTTTTCATTTTAATCTATTTTAATAACGGATTAATCCCCAAAATGATCTACTAACAAACACATTTTAATTATTCGTGTATCTATTTATTGTTGTAAAATGATAAAAGAAATAATATATTGAAATAAATGCAATACACCCTTATCTTAGTTTTTTACTTGGATTTATCATGTTATTAGATATGATGATAGCTCTGGTCTTCCATGGTCCATCAGTGTCTGAAGAAAACTGTGAGACTTGTAGAAGTGACATTTTCAGGCAGGTTTAAAATGTCACATAATCAGATCATAGCAGCAGATTAACAGGTCTGTCTGTCTTCTCACATAACAGTACGCCATTACCAAAGAGACTTTATAGATACAAAACTTTTTTATTTCAATAATATCTGGTTACTTAAAAATCATGTTGAAAGTGACCTGCTGGTTAGTATGTGAGGAGGCTGTTACCAGTGATGCTTTGGGTTCCTGAATACGCAGTCTTCATATCTGCAGCAATGATGTTTGCTTCAATCTCAGTTGACTCTCCATCCACCTTTATGTGTTTTCATGACAAGTAAAGAGAAGCTTGTTTCAGTTTCTTGCCATTTACAGCTCCTATCTTTGTATTTGTGATCCTACTGATTGGATTACATAACATTTTCGTAAGTCGGGACTTCATCAGTATATTTTCTTACTGACTGAACTTAAGGAGATTTTATTTCAAGGGTCCCTGAAGTAAATCTCTGTAACATGCTCCGAATGGAGGTTTTATAACTTTGCATTCAGATGTGTTCCTGCTCCTGATAGTGTCTCTGGTGCTTGTTTGAAAACAAGTTTGGTTCTTATACACAAAAATAAATACATTACCAGCAGTACCTCTTAGATAAAATTATTAAATCAGTTTATGATTACATGTGCTAACAATATGACTCTATTTTTCCAGGGTTAATTGTTCCTTCTATTTTAAAATTGGAGCTTGCAGACATGGAGATCGCTGCTCAAGATTGCACAATAAACCAACTTTCAGCCAGGTGGGTTGCTCTCCTTTATAAAAAAAAAGGACATCATTACACAAGTTTGCCATTCAACCACTAACTTCATGGTTATTTTGTGGTGTCCAGTACACAACATTATGTCCAGTACATCAGTTCTATAAAGTTAAAATCGTACATTGTGCCAAAGATACAGATCGTCCTGCTCACAATGTTCTGCACCATGATCCTGTTTTAAAGTTTGTTTTAACATGGGTTTAATTTTTAAGTATTTCTTAAAAAAAGGTTATGTTTTTTATTTACTTGGTTCCATTAATCTTTGATTTTCTGTGTTTTCTATTCATGAATTGATGCTGCAGTAATTTGTCACCACTTCAGTAAAACAGGAGTTACACACACTCTTAGGACAAAAACTACAGGCCTTGTCATTTTATCTTTAGTAATTGATAAGTTATAGTTCTGTTTTTCTTCATATGTCCTAGTAAACACTTTTAATGTTCTGTTTGCTCTGGTATTTAAATATACTTACTAGCTAAAATAGGATTCTTAAAATTGGTGTAATTTTTTTTTTGTGTGCTCTTCAGACCATCTTGATTCAGAACATCTACCGCAATCCCCAGAACAGCGCTCAGACAGCCGACGCTTCTCGTTGTAAGTGGAAAATTTATCAGCAACTTCCCTTTGTTAATGAAAGCTGACATATGTGAAAAGAGTTGTAAGGTCCTCTTTCAGCCCGTTTAATTAAAGATGTGGCTACGTCCATGTTATCTGCCAAGAACAGATGCTTATAACCTAGCCTTGATATATATAACGACTGTAAGTCGATTTAAAATTTTTATAGCATATAACTGCAGATTTATCTGTCTCTAAATGTACCATTACAGGATATTTTTCTTTTTAAATGTTCTGCTTGCTCTTATGTACTTGCAGTTATTAGCACATTAGTTACTTATTAAGATTACTTGCCAAATGTGCACACAAAAACATTTTGCACACACACTCTGACAACCTCACCTTTGCTAAGAAATAAACGCATAACTGAATTTCCTGCAGGGCTCCAGCTCCATTTCAAGCTTCTTCAGTTTATCCAGAACAGCTGCTAAAAGGTTTCTGTTTGTAGAGTTATCAGGATGTTTCTGCTGGAAGCTGGAATATTTGCTCTAAATGCACTAAGCAGAACCTTTTATTCTGAAATGTGAAGCACTAGAAATGGAAGTGCATGTGAATGTAGTGTAGTAGCCCAAACCACCATTGTTGAGAAACATTTAATTAAAACAACCTGCAAATCCCCTCCGTTCCCACACAGCTATTTAAACAGAGCTAGTCGTAACAGAAACTGTTTATCGAGGTCTGTATTCAGGCGAGGGCGGCTCACTGCAGCCATGCACCGCAGCAGGTGCCATTTGAGACACAACAAACATAACGTGTAAACTTAACTTCAACAAGAGTTTAAAAACATGTCCTTAAGCTTGTCAAGTGAAGTGTCTTTCAGAGCTTCAAAGCTAAAAACCTGTTAATTTCTGCTTTAGAACCACAACTCTGTATCTGTATCACTTCCTCAAACTATGCAGACTGTGCATGCATTAATCATGTGTTAAAAACACTGTAAAACAATTAGCTGCAACATCTTTGACAGCCCAGATATATAAATGTATATAAAAAATCATTCACAGGCCATTAAACGTATGCATATACAAAGCAAACGGTACTTAAAGATAGTGCTTATTACTTTGAAATGCTTTAGTCTAGCAGAGCTAAAGCACAAAGGAAAATTACAGCCTGAACTTCATACATATATGGTGATAAAATGCTATTTCACAAAACCATACTATTAAATTACAGAATAGTAATGAAGGCAAAAAATGTCTTCTACATGAGAAATAGTGGAGCAAAATGGGAATAGTTTGTCACTTGGCAGGATCTCAGCATAGTAAATATCTAATCTTTTTTCCTCCCCTCGCTCTGTATTCAGCCGGATTTTTATCACAGAAGCCTACATTTTGTGTTTCAGACCTTTTCTCTCTTGAACATTTGCCTTCATAACCTTGAAAACAACCCAGTCTGATGATGGCTTACACTGTAAGTTCTACCTTGATTTGCAGGACCCCTCCAGCACAGACTGCCTTTAATTCATTATATCACACCTGCCCAAATCAATGTGATCCACTGTACATGCCATGTGAGAATAAATGGCCTCCTGGGGTTGTGATGGTTTTCTAGGCCGGACGTACTCTGAGAACAGCTTCTCTTTAACATCCCCTGATACTGATCCGATTGATTTAAAGCTGTAATTAATGCTTTGTTTCACACAACTGAGTCCAGAGTCCATCTATTAACTTGAAACAAGCATGTGACGCCTCCAACATTTTGCCATCTAGTTGCAATTGGACTGGAACTTTAAAAATGATTCAATGTCATGACACACATGTGAGTACAGAGTTGTGCAAACAGTTTAGTAAAAGAGATCAAACATTGGCAAATGTTATTTGAAAACTAGGAAAAGACTCCGAGGGGTCAACTTTAGTCCCGACTTCTGTGAAAGGGCTTGAGTTTTTTTAAAAGAGCATCCAAGAAATACCAAAACTGTCCTTGTGTTTACAGAATATAATAGTGAGAAGAACAAAAATCTTGTATAATCGCTGAATGCCCATTTTTGACATTTCCAGGTGCTGTCAGCGATGTGGAAATGCAGGAGCATTATGATGAGTTTTTTGAGGTGAGTTGCCTTTTTTTTCTCCAGATCTGGCACCGTAAGTGTTTCATCTGCTTATTGATCTGTAACGTGGTCAAAACCTCTGCAACAGCAGCATGTAATTTTTTTAAAGTGTCCACTTTTTGTTATTGATTCAAGCTAATTAGTTTTTTTCCTGAGCCGAAATCTGAACAGCAGTTTTAAATACTGGGTGTCAAATCTTTCTGACAGATCTTAAATATGGTTTTGTTAGAAGCTGTGTGAATAGTTTGTGTTTTACAGTATTTAGTATGTACAGTACCACTCACCTTTCTGTTTAAATAGTGTAAACTTGTCACACAGAATTAACATTAGTTTTCTTTAGTTCTCACCATAAGTATAAACAACACTTCTTCTGGGTTTCCCCCCCAGGATGTGTTACACTCAGGTAACAGATTTCCTGGTTAACACTTTGTACTTTTAAAATAAAAAAAAACTGTTTGACAGGTTAGTTGTCATTTTCTTTTTCTTTCCCACTTAGGAAGTGTTCACAGAGATGGAGGAGAAATATGGAGAAGTGGAGGAAATGAACGTGTGTGATAACTTAGGCGACCATCTTGTCGGCAATGTTTATGTGAAGGTATGTTAAGTGTGTGTCTTTTAAATTGAGATTAATGTATCTAGCATATTTAACAAGTTGTCACTTGTGACATCTTCTCTGTTTAGTTTCGTCGTGAGGAGGATGCAGAGAAAGCCGTAATGGACCTGAACAACCGATGGTTCAACGCCCAACCAATCCACGCAGAACTCTCCCCAGTCACTGACTTCAGGGAAGCCTGCTGCCGCCAATACGAAATGGGGTGAGTACCAGGAGCTAAGCTAGTCACTAAGCGTTCATTACCCTACAAGGTAATTAGCATTTTACTTAGTCTGCGTATCCATTAGCAACATCTTTCAGTTACGTGTTTAAAGTTTAGAGAAAAACAGCAAGTATTTTTACAAATATACACAAAAGCAATTATGAGTCTGTTCGGCCAGTTTAGAAGCCGTTTGCATTTGTACAACACCAGTTCCATAAAACATTGGCAGGATGTGCAAAATGTGAGGAAGTAATTACATGAACCAGTGCAATTAAGGTTTATGACGCACACGTCTTCAGCTAATATTTAATGACTGTTACGACCCAGGTTAGGGTATGAAAAAGGGTGTAACAAAAACGTGGCGTGGACCAGATGTTAAAGAAATAGTCAAATGTTTATTGCACAAGTAACTAAGAAATGTGAGACCACCAAAACAAATGCTGGGTTTAGCGAAGCTGCTTAAAATAAAAGAAAACAACCCCACCGGGCAAAAAACGGAAAACTAATAACTAAAACAAAAGGTTGATTTGCACAAAAAAACAAAGCAGCTCCAATAAACTAACAACACAAAATCTAAACTAGCCCAGCCAAAACTATGCAAGTCAAAACAGTAAGTTTACACAGCAAAGGCAGTTTGGCTACTCTTAAAGATCACACCCTACTCAAAGTTACTAATATGCAAGACAGCACGAGATCACAAGCTGGGAGCAGACTGGCTGTCAACAGTTTCTCCGTCTAAGGAAGGGAGACGGCAGCCTTTTATTTCCTGGTTAGGAATCTGGTCGGAGTTCTGATTGGCTCCCAAGGGGGGCAAAACAGAGGCGTGTCGGAGTCAGCCAATCGTAAGGGCCGGCCACAAGTAGCAACATGTCAGGTGTCTCCAAAGTAAGGTTGTGTGTGCTGTTTCTGTTAGAAGGGTAAATGGTTGTTGTTGATATGGAGGAAATTAACGGCAGGTTGGTTTAATGGGAAGAAATTCTGCCTTGCATTGCATCAAGCCATGACAAAGCTTCTCTCTTCACCCTTTTAGTTAAGTTCAGATTACCAGTCAGATAATGTGCAACCAGCTTGAAATGTAAATAAATGATTTCATTACCATACCACCTGGGCACAGCGTAAACTGATGTGATAGAGCCAGGGGAAACTGTCCATATGGGACACTGAATCTTCTCTGAGCTGCACTCAGCGTGTCCTTCATCAAGACACTGAAACTGTACCAGCTGCACGGGTACTGTGTGAACTCCTACATTTTTATTTAAAAACAAAGATAAGCTTTATCCTCCCTGGTGGGAGGAACTTTCTCATACTTTATTTCAACCCTTCAGTTATTTTCCATTGGATTTTGAGTTGTTTGTTCCACCAGTGATAGGACGCCCTGAGCATAGAGGGATATAAAGATTAGGTGTTCTGTTTGGGGGGCTGGCATGCTCTTCAGTACGTGTAGCAAGGCCAGAACTTTTTTCTTTAACCTTTTATGTACCATTTTTCTGCAGAGAGTGTACTCGAGGTGGCTTCTGCAACTTCATGCACCTGAAACCTATATCACGGGAACTTCGAAGAGAGCTTTACGGCCGCCGCAGGAAAAGGTACAGTTACCAAAAAGAAAGGTTTAAAAATATTTTGGAATATTTTTCCCCTCATAAAAGACTCTGTTCTTCTCTCCGTACAGACATCGCTCACGCTCGAGGGAAAGACGCTCCCGCTCCAAGGATCGACGACGGGACCGCGAAAGGCGAAGGTCGAGGGAGCGAGAACGCTCTGGAAGATTCTGAAAGTAGCCAAGACCGATCCACCAAATCCCTCCCTCTCAACCTCAGCAGTGATGACAAACTTTTCTTTCTTTTGTTTTTCTTTTCTCTTTTTTTGGTGAATTGTCAAGTGTTCTTTTCTTTTATTCCCTTTTTTAAGACAAGCTTGTGTCGCTTTCTCAATAAAACAAATTTGTAACTGCACTCTCATTATTTGTTTACATGACCATTTTATTTCTGTGAAAATGTTTAATGGGACATTTGATGAGTTTTTATCTAAATAAATTTGACATAGTCATAAGGGGCCCAGTAAGGGTTTCTGCAAATGCTGCAGTTCATAAAGATTAATATTTACACGTCACAATCTGTTTTTTTTTTTAATGCCGATTGTTTTTAATATTTGATGCTCACAAAACCTTTACTATAAATAACTATAAATCTATTTTATAGATATGAGCTAAAATAGCAGTTTTTCTCTCACTTCTACAGATCTATTTAATTGATTTTCAGTTTAAAAAATATATTTTATATATAATTAAAGTATTAAAGCTTAGTAATCAACGATTCTTCATATTTGTGCAGCTATGTTGAGTAGTTTATGGAGGCAGTTCATCCACTGTAAATACTGTTGGGAATCTCAAGCTACAGCAGTGCTGTTTGAAAATAGAGTGAAATTAATATTCCTTTCTGGATCCTGATCAGATTACAGAATGGATCTATTACACACAACTTCAGGGGTTTTTCGTTTTATAATAAAGACCAAACTCACTTTATCCTTTACCTTTTATTGTAAGAGGTACAAAGTGACTTGACTGATCTTGAGAAATACCAAGAAATTAGCAAAACTTAACATAAAAATATCTTTAAATGCCAGAGCCCAAGGTGTGACAAAACCTGATTAAAGTTGGGATTTGTTTAGTTTAAATAACCGCAAATAAAGTTGTAACGGTCATAAAATTATTTATAATTACCAGAAAATGACACAAAAGTGCACTAAAATCTTTCTGGGTTGCGATAGTTTTGTGAATCAGATCTTGGTCTTTAGTTGAACTTCCATCCGTAATAAAGATTGTGTTGAAGTAGAATAAGAAATTAATATTTAAATAAAAAGAAAAACTTAGGGAAAAATAAATACTAATAATCTATTTGCTTTACATTAGTGCATAAATCCTCATTTATGTTTGTTTTAAATATATTTAGGGATCGCTTTTGACAGCGCGATAGATAGCTACAGGAGTTTTCAGATCCTGCATATTTAATCATTTATGGCATCAAGTCAGAGCCCGAGCTGTTCTCAAGGTGTCACATGCGCCAAAGTCAACGTTGCATCGATAAACATAGACATTTTTATGTCGATAAAAGGTAAACATGTTCCGCGGACAACTTTAACTCGGCATTTTTCCAAACCACCTTTTTCAGAAATCCGCTGTCTGATTGGCCGAACTGATTACTCATACGTCATCGTCGCAGCCAATTAGATTCCAGGCATACGCACGCCCTCTACGTGAGGTACGCACGCCCTCTACGTGAGGTACACGTGCTATTGAACATTCGCAAGCTTGGCAGGAAGCGGCTCATTCGTCAGTGCGCTGTTGTGCGTTGTGTGTAGACCGGTATTTCTTTGAAGATCTCTAAGACGCGTTTTTATCTCCAGGTGAGTAAAAATTGAGAATAGGAGGAACAATAGAAGGAATATGTATCACATCTATTGATTAACTCATCGTTTTATAATATTAGTGGTTTTTTATGGTATCATTCAGAGCTGCTTAGAGGAGGCTGAGCTGATGCAATAATTTTGACTGCGCAGTCCACGATGTTGCGATGTTGGGTTTATATATGTATATAAGACGTCTTCAATACAGTATTTCATATCCGAATTAATGTGTTTAATGTATCAGTTTGACATTTACTGTTGTGTTTATATTTTGACATGTCGCATGTCATGTTTTTTTTGCTTTAATTTTCCAGTAAAAGAACAGGATGGGGTAATATTTCTGGATTTGCATCAGTGTTGTAATTTTCCGTTGGAAAACTCAATATTTGCAACTTCAGAGAGGCCCTAAGTGGATCTTAATCTTCATTTCTCTCCACACATGCCAATAAAAAAACATCTGTTAAGTCGGGATGGGTGTTAATTTTTTTATTTTATAATTTTTTTTCATATGAAGTGGAAATGTTCAATCCTAACATAGATTACAGCACAAACATTTGTTTTATTATTAAATCATGTAGTGTCACCTAAAAAATGAGTTAAAAAAGCCAATAATTTGCTTGTTAATTTAAGCCTTTTTATTTTGCTTTTGATCAGTTAATTATGGAAGCTTTGTGTATCCCATCCTCCTTAAAGTCTGATGATGTTTTGAGGGATGTTTGCATTTTTTAAGGCTAAAGGAGAATCATTATCAGGTTTCCTGACCATGCAGTGCTCAGGTGTACATGACTACACTATTGTCTTGTGTTTCTACAAGCAGCATTCCTGCTGTTCAACATTTGGCACCCATTTTTATGGCTGAGTGAATATTTGTAAAGCTTGCTTTTCTTGTGTTGTTAAAGCTGATACTTTGTGGGTGTTTTTAGATTTAGTTTTTGCTGGCAGTGCAGTTGTCTGAGCCACACTTGAGCCAGTTTTAAATGCTGCTGAATAGTTAACACCAAGACTTCCCAAGCAGCGAGCATAGCTGAGGTGATTACAAATTAAGTAGATTAGAAATAAATGTCTGATCAGGGATTTTGTGTTAGATTGGGTTTGATTTTGCCAGACTGATCAGGTGATTTTTTGCAGATCTGCCAGCTTGGTGGGTAATGGGGCTGCTTTAGGGTAGCTTATTAAACAAAATTGAAGTTTCTCCTTGTTAAATCCCCTTCTTGGCCTGGAAGACTAGCTCAAAACTATCACTGAGGATCATGTTACCTTGTTGAACCATGTAAGGTAACCACATACCACATGCTCTTTCCCACATTTACTACTGGGGTTGTGTCCAGTAACCTTTTATTAGCAGCATGAGAAGCAGTGGTCACATAGTTCACAAGATGAACCATGTGGACATGAAACACACCTTTTTTCTTTTTATGAACAGGTGGCAATCAAATGGATAACCACCTTTTTAATAAGTAAAACCAACCAGCATAATAATGTTAAGCCAACAATGATGTTTTGTTTTTATTTAAAGGAGGAATGATGGATCACTAAATGTTTTGTGGCTTTAAGGACAGTTTGCTCTCCCATGCAGAGCTGTTTGCTTAAGTAGATGTAGTCAGTAGCTGTGTGAGCATCGTTGAACTCAAGCCATGGAGCCATGGCTTTAACAGCTGGCACTGCTGTGTATCTTGTGTATTAGTGAAGGGTCACGTACTACGAGTTCAGCTAGGTCATGGAGGAATATGCTGGAGAGCGGGGCTTTGGCAGTATAAATGAACATCAAGCTCACTCAGGCATTTGTTAAATGAGTTTGCACATTTCCAATCAGTACAAGGGTCATTCTGGATATCCTGTGCATTAAATCTGTTTGTGTAGTTATGTAAATAAGGAGAAATAATTGGAAATCACATTAAGTAATAGGTTTATGTAGTCTTTAATGCAGCTGATTAGCCAAACTAACAATCAGAAACTAGTCTACATTTAAGATTATCTTCAGCATTCAGTTATTTAATTACTTATATAACCATTATAAACCAAGTAATTCCATGTAGGTGGATGTTTTAACTGGTAGATCATAAGCATAGAGATGAATACATGTTGGTTTCTCAGTATAGTAGTAAGCAGATTGGGATTGTAAATCTGGTGAAATCACTTGACTCACTGGACTGCGATCAAGTTTTTTTTCTTTGAAAGTGTAAAGCTTATTACTTTGTTCAGTAAATGCATCAAATCCTTTTTCTGTGTGAATGACGGCATTCATTAAAGCACACCAGTGCATGTTTCAGTTCTGTTTTCTTAGATATGTCTGATGAAATCTCACATTTCTTTGCATTAAATTTGCTTGTTCGCTATGACGAAGCGTTTAGGGAAATGAACATGTGTGATTTGGAAACTGAGGGAGGAGTCGTCGCACCTTTGCCAAAACCAGGCATGATGAAACTTGTTTTTATCAACGTGACTAACCATTAAAAAAGAGGAAGGAGCGGTTTAGTTTGTTCTCCACTGGGCCTTGTTTTTATGGCAAAGTAAAAACAAGTTTTCATCAGACAACTTGCAGCTGTAACTCCAGATACTTTTGTTTACATTTTTACTGATGTTTTTTCATTTTTAACTGAAACATATGGTCTTTATATTACAGGCTGATACAGTGTCCTGTGGTTGAAGATATTCATAAAGTGTTGTGAAAATGCTGCATAGAAATGTTTAAAACCAAAGATTTACAGCTCTTTTTGTTCTTGCTGAATTTGGATCTTAGCTAACCTCTATTTTGCTGTGTGTGTGTGTGTGTTTTGAATTGAGATGTATCCGACAGGTTCAAGCTACAACTCAAGTAATGATTTGATTCAAATGTCTCTCAGCAACATTTAGAGCATGTTATTTCTGTACCTGAGGGCATTGCTTTGCTGTAGAGCTCACACTAGCTTTGCTGTAGAGCTCACACTAGCTTTGCTGTAGAGCTCACACTAGCTTTGCTGTAGAGCTCACACTAGCTAACAGAAAACTGAGCTCAGATTAACATTCTGCAAGCTGCCCTTTAGGAACAAACTCATCCCAAGTCCTGTCATATCAGCCCCGTCAGTCATTTGGTTTATTTAATGTTCTATTAAAAAATCAAGGCTTAAAAAGTCTAAGATTAAACAGTGTGAATATAAAATTAATTTTTTAATAAAAATGACTTGTAAATGCCGAGTTTCCTCCTAAGTCCACATTTATTATTCATTGAGGATCTAAAGATACTATAAGTTAAAGACCAATTGCTTGTGACTGTAAACAAATGAATTAACTTGTCAGGAGTTGCTTTTTGTTCCAACAACAACATATCAGGACTTTATCTTTTAGAATTTTATCTACAAGATAAAGTATCATGCATAGTTACATAATCATGTTTCCTGTTTTTCTCTAGGGGTAAGCCATGCCGTCAGTGCCCTCAACCAAAGAAACACCCATCAAGGGCCCCGTGTGCCCGCATGCTGCCAAGATGCACAACCACACCAATGGAGAGGCCAAACTGCAGGACGGCTCTTTTCCTATGAATAGAGTTGAAAAAGTGACCGTTGCAATGGACCCAGAGGAGTCAAGCAAAACCATTCAGATAGACAGAAAGAGCACTTCTCCTGAGAGGATATGGATCCGGCCTGACCTTCCCAGCCGTTGCAAATGGAGCCTGGGGGCCTCAAAAGCTGACTCCCCACATGCACATGTTCAAAGGTAAGCCTGGGGTTTGGATATCCACTGCTCTTTAATTAAAAACAAAGTTAGTTAAGTACAGGCTGGATCCATGCAGGCTTTTAAGCACTAAAGGAAAGCTTATATTCATTTTAAACAGTGAAACAAACGGGAACGGGGAATCTGATGGGACACTCCCAGCGGCGGGGTTTCTCTGTGCTTCTCTTTGTTGAGATGATTTTTTTTCTCACATCTCTCCAGGGCTGCCACTCAGACCATTCTTTCGAATATCTTGCAAAGGATTGGCGACACTCCCATGGTACGGATCAACAAAATCCCCAAAGCCTTTGGACTCAAATGCGAAATATGTAAGTTATTCATCATTTCAGGCAAGTCAAGCCAAACCAGACAGGACGTGTGATTGTTGGTCATACCCACCACAGAAAAGGTTTAAATAAGAGTATGGTGAGATAAACTTTTATCTTTAGAAGGGGTACACAGACTATTAATTACAGGCTTTGTGATTAATTAATCGATTAATTGCGTAACAGATTTTCCCCAAAAAGTAACCTTTTTTTTTTTACATTTAAATTGATCAGTAACTAAATCTAATAATAAATAAAGATATTAACATTGTAAACTCAGGCTCATATTAATGTCTTTAAAAATGTATAATTTAATCAAATTATTTCTATTCAAATCTGAATAAAAAAACTGAAAATATCCCTGGCCAAAACTGATTAGATTTGAATAACACTAGAAAAAAATGCTATTTTTGTTATACTTATTGCTTATTGCTGTACTTAGTCTTTAAAGAGCCTTGCAAAGGGTTCAGAAAAGTTGCTAAATACAAAACCAAAGTGTTTAGCGGGAACTCTGCCGTGTGCATCTGTGTAATCAATACACCAGGAAATTGTGCATTACGTTATTTTTTCTGAAATTAATTGTAATTTAATGCCTTAAAGTCAAATCCCTAGTTTTTTATTTTATGGAACAAAAGAAGACAATTCTGAGTTGAAAAGCTCTGAAATATCTTGCATCATACTGGCTTTAATTTAATGTTTTGTTTGTTTTTTATTTGTTTGTTTAGTGGCCAAATGTGAGTTCTTCAATGCAGGAGGCAGTGTCAAGGACCGGATCAGCCTGCGGATGGTGGAGGACGCTGAGAGAGATGGCATTCTCAAACCTGGAGATACTATTATCGAGCCCACATCTGGAAACACCGGTAACACTGGTCACATCTGTTCTGACGTCTCCCTGTGAAAAACGACTTTTATAGCTATGACTTAATATCTTGTAAAACCCATTCTTGCTTGTCCTCAGGTATCGGACTGGCTCTGGCTGCTGCTGTGAAAGGCTACCGTTGCATTATAGTAATGCCTGAGAAAATGAGCATGGAGAAGGTAAGTTCTTCTTAAAACTGAATCTGCAGCTCTGCCTCTCACACGTTTCTTTCTGGGGTGTATATACTGACTCCTTCAGCTAAAAGCGTGGCATTCACAGAACCAGAACATATTCCAGATTAACTTTATGGCCACCAAAGACAGCGAGACATCTATTGCAATTTACAGTAGCTGTTTCTGTATATGGATGGTCTATTTGGAATAATGTGTGTGTGAAAATTTCCCCAAATGCGCTCTGAAGATGCCATGATGCACCTTCCTGGTGAAATAAGCCCTCCTCATCTCCAGTGGATGGCAGCCAATGAGTTAATCTAATTTTATGTATTTTGTTTTAAATTATTGGAGCCATTTGATTTAATCTATCCTTTTTATTTCAATTCACTTGGTTGCATTCTACATTTTAACCACTAGATGTCCCTAAAGTCTTCACACTGGGCCTTTTTAGAGTTTCATCCAAACCACCACTATTCCTCACAGACTGGTAATTGTCAGGCATACCTGTTTGCAAGAATATGTGGGTTTTTATATATGTTTAAAATAATTTATAGGTGGATGTCCTGAGAGCTCTTGGCGCAGAGATTGTCCGTACGCCCACCAGTGCTCGTTTTGATTCGCCAGAGTCTCATGTGGGCGTGGCCTGGCGTCTCAAAAACGAGATCCCCAACTCGCACATCCTGGATCAGTACCGCAACCCGAGCAACCCTCTGGCTCACTACGACACCACAGCGGAGGAAATCCTGGAGCAGTGCGACGGTATGGACATTTTAAACATGCTCACAGCCTGATTTTAACACTTTACTACTGTTATTTGTCAAGTCCAAAGTGAAATGTCCTCAGTCAGAAAGATTTCTTTCATGCTTTGTTTCCGTATCATGCTTTCTCGAGATGTTTAGATCATGCCTCTGCTCTGCTTACAGGTAAAGTGGACATGCTGGTGGCCGGGGCAGGTACAGGAGGGACCATCACAGGCATTGCCCGCAAACTGAAGGAAAAATGCCCAAACATCAAAGTAAAATACTTTCTCAGATCTAAGTTATGGTTATTATAAATGTAACATAAACTGTATATAGCATTTGAAAGGAAGTGTAATGTGCAGGCATGGAGTTACTCTTTGTTTTGCTTACTTTGCATGCTGTGTGCAGATTGTTGGTGTTGACCCAGAGGGCTCCATCCTGGCTGAGCCTGATGAGCTGAACAGAACCGATAAGACTCAATACGAGGTCGAGGGAATCGGATACGACTTCATTCCCACTGTGCTTGACAGATCAGTAAGTTCTCATTTTCACATCATTCTACATTTCTTTGTGGGTTCCTGACACCCTTATTTATTTATTCTTCCAGGTCGTTGATACCTGGTACAAGTCCAACGATGAGGAGTCCTTCAATATGTCTCGAATGCTCATCAGAGATGAAGGCCTTCTCTGCGGTAAGTCTTTATGTTCTGGTCTTTAGATGATAAAACAAAGTTGTAGATTTGGGTTTTGTTGCCAGGTGAAATTGGCTTTCACTCTTTTCTCTTTATGTAACAGGAGGCAGCTCTGGGACGGCCATGGCAGCAGCTGTGAATGTTGCCAGAGAGCTGAAGGAGGGCCAGCGCTGTGTGGTAATCTTGCCAGACTCTATCCGAAACTATATGTAAGTAACCTCACATTTTATTTACCAAATAACCTGTTTATGTCCCGTCTGAACCTATTCAAGCGCAGGTATTGAGGTAATCTGTTCAAGACATTGTATTTTTTTTATCTCTTTCTGTCTTCAAGGTCTAAGTTCTTGAGTGACAAGTGGATGGTCCAGAAAGGCTTCCTGAGGGAGGAAGACCTAATGGTGAAGAAGCCATGGTATACCAGTTTAAATATATGTTCACCTCTTCCAAAGAGGTTATGTGGTTTACCCTTTTCTGGTGCAGGTCTCTGTAATGCGCTGTCATGTCTCTGCCTAATAGGTGGTGGAACCTGAAGCTGCAGGGCTTGAACATGTCAGCCCCTCTCACCGTCCTTCCCACTGTTACCTGTCAGAGGACCATTAAAATCCTCAAGGAGAAGGGATTTGACCAGGCACCTGTAGTGGACGAGGCAGGGTGAGAATCTTTCGCCTTAAAAACAGACTTTTTTTAATAAATGTTATAAGAACATGATGTCATGTACATGTAATCAGCTTCTTGTTAAGCATGGTGAAGGTAATAACTTTAACTTGTGTGTGTGTGTGTGTGTGTGTGTGTGTGTGTGTGTGTGTATAGGTTGATCCTGGGCATGGTGACGTTGGGAAACATGTTGTCATCAATTCTTGCAGGAAAGATCAAGCTCTCTGACCCAGTCAGCAAAGTGCTCTACAAACAGTTCAAACAGGTCAGACTGATTGTGAAAATGTGGAAATATGGGCACCAAAGTTCAGAAGATGGTTAAATATTTATGATATGATCGTTTTATTTTTAGGCTCTCTAGGTGAAAAAGCTTTAAATAGACTCTATTTATTGATATGAACAAAGGGATAAACACTGAATGTAAATGTGCACAGAGTTAGCCTAGCAGCTAATTTACAAAGATTTTGAAGATAAAGTAGACGTTTATAAATTATATCCTCATGAAATATCTGTAAGTGTGGTAAGTAATGTAGCTTTCTAGCACCATCTTGTGGCTACAACAGTTTCTGGACTCACACACTGGAACTTATCTCAAATAGGTTTTTGTATATTAACAGTTTTATGATTGATTGCCTTCACACACACACACACACACATTTTTTTTCAATAAGCAGAAGAATCTGTAATATTGATGCATACCAGCTTTAAACCCTCTCTTTCATTTCTTGCTAAGATTGTTTTATGTTGTCTTAATGAAACTTTCCCCTTCCATCTCATTTCCATTCACAGATCCGTCTGACTGATAACCTGGGAAAGTTATCCCGCATTCTGGAAACCGACCACTTTGCCCTGGTGGTGCATGAACAAATCCAGTGTGAGTTTGCAGCATATTTTCTCCATCGTGATCTTTTTATTTTTGCATTAGTTTAAGCTCCATTTCTCTCCTGTTACTTCTGTTATAAACTGCTTAGAAATCTGTTTGGTCTTTAAACAAGATGAATTTAAACAATTTTACTTAGTGTTGCACAAACAAACATCCTTTCCCATTGGCTTATGTCTGTCACACCCACATTTGTAATGGAAACGTTGGTCCAGCTCAGTGGGTCAACTTTCCACCGATAATCTCCATTTGTGTATCAAAGTCCAGCAGAGGAGAGAACATACACGTAGAAATGGAGTTTAGACAACCTTGACCTGTCTTTTGGACTCTGGAAGCGATAAGCTTTTTATTTGTTTTATTTTCGGATGTTAAAATGTCTTCTCTCACGCGGTCGACACAGTGACTCTGTGAGCCCTGTTCTCTGCATGATTTTATCTCATACTTAACTTTATGGCCGCTTTCCCTTTCCTTATCTTTAAACCTACTTTTTGGTGTTCCTCTAGGTCCCCCCAGCCTCCAGCTCCATCCTCAGCATCCTTCTACTGATATATTTACTGTTCCTCCTGCGTATATCCCTGAACCATCTTAGACTTTCATCTCAAACAGCTGATATGTGCTATCCCTCTTATATCCTCCTTCCTGTCCCTATCTGTCTGTGTAATTAACCCTGAAGTGTTTCCCTCTGCTGCCCTCTAGTGTACAAAAATAATAAAGTCTGAACTCTTGCTCAGAGATATGTTTTTAACTTCTGTCTTCCCTCCTTTTCCTCCCTCAGACCTGACGGATGGCTCCCCTGTGCTGAAGCAGATGGTTTTTGGCGTGGTGACGGCTGTCGACCTGCTCAACTTTGTCACGGTCCGGGAAAGAAGAGAGCGCTCCATTTCAGAGTCCACTGATGAGATGTAGTTGGCTGAATTAAGCAATGCACACTTTACATTTCTTACACTAAAACAAACTGTGACTGGTTTAATAAATGAGTTTTGATGATGGGGGGAGGGTGGGTTGAGATAATCTATTGTTTGAGGTTGATTTTCATTTTCGGTTTCAGAATAATCACTTGTTTTAATTTAATGCAAGTCTGATGATTAGAAAAATGTAAAATACAATTGAGTTAGTTTGTAGGTATATTTTGCTTCTAGCAGTGATTATCTGCATTTGTAAAGTTTAACACGAATCATTTGTAAGATTGTACTGTGGACAGCTTTATGTTTTTATAAGGCTTTTCTGTCGCTTTCATTGGTTTAAAACAAAACATGATTGTAACTTTACTGCCTTGTTAAACACAAGACTGAGTGGTACAAATACATTAAACTTATGATTGTGACAAATCAGTGTGGCTGTATATAGACATATGCTGTGTGTTACTGTTTGCAGGTGTGTTAGTTTAACATCTATCTACTGTTTCTATACTTCTGTTTCAGCACATGTCTGTGATGTAAGTGTAAAGAGGTTTTGAATATTTCATGTTAGGTTTGCAGAGGAGAGAAAAGTCTTTAATGCAATGTTTATTCTTTAAGGAATGTATATGAATAAATGCAGTTTGCAGAATACTGTAAATCTTACAAAGCTTCAGACATTTTTGTGTTTCTGCTTGTAAAATTTGTATTTTAATGTTTCCATGACTTTACTTTTTTTATTGTGATGCTTATTTAACACCCTCAGACCTGAAGGCTGAGGATGATTTAAAGAAGAGAAATAATCAGCCAAACACAAAAATCCTTTTTAAACTAAATACATATATTTTGACCTTGTTGCTGGTCTGTACAAAAGTGTTTAATGTCAGTGCAAATATTAACTTATTTTGAGCATTTTCCAAATATGTGTTAAACAATTGTGCTAAAAAATTGCACCTATCCATACTTATCATGTACCAAGCAACATAAAATTCTGGTCTGTATGGACCAATCAAATTTTATTTTTAAAGCACTTTTCATGTACAAAGCAACACAAGTTGCTTTACATTATAAAACCAATTTATACATTATAAAGGTATTTTAAAAAGCCTGAATCAACTAGAAAAACCTGCATCTCACATATGTCATTTACAATCACATCTACAATGCTCTCCTACCCCATTCTGCACAAACATGAACTCCCTTTTCTAGTTACTGTCTCTTCAATATGAATGTAGGTATAAAAGTATCACTTGAATAAAAACGTCTGGCTTGACACCGCTGTGAGACAATGGTATCGTGGGGATCCATTCACACCAGAACGCCACCACAGGAAGCACCCAGACCAGGGCAGACAGTGCAGGACCCCTATACAGCCACCTGGAGAGGGGCAATCACTACAGCAACACCCTGTGGAGCAAGCAGAGACAGTCAGCAGTATGAAGGATCCCCAGGAGGTAATTACTGGAGTTAAAAATAAAAACAAATAAACGTAATAACAATTATGAGTAACAAGAATTAAAATACAGATAAAGGAGTTAATATAGAGTCAATAAAAACTGTTTTTGAGTCAAACAAATTTGTAATTTAAAATAAACCCACAACTCAATAGTTAGGTGAGTAAAAATCTATAAAAACAAATGTTATCATAAATAATACTGAAAAAAATCAAAGAGTTCATCTATATGCTATAAGTTAAAAATGTCTTTTGAGCCTCTTTGTAAGCAGTCTCTGCAGCCTGAGGTTTTCTGACAGGCTGGCCAAAAATCGAGGGCTTTAATGGTGGAACAAGGCCTCCTGTAAGCTTTGGTCTAAAATCATATGTGTTTAAACATAATCTTTGAGTCTTTTATGTTTATAAAATACTCAAACAACCTTAAACTCAATGTAGAGGGAGACTATAAAACTGGTGTAAAATAAAACAATGTTTACAGGAACTTTCTTTCATTTTAAATGGAATATTATTAGCTGGTATTGTGTTGTAGATCTTTAAAAAGCCTGGTCACATTTTGCTGTAGGATGGCATCATGTTTCCTCTTTCTGGGCTTTTTTTTTTTTGTAATGTGTGGAAAATGTGTTTCTATTGAAGCCATTTTATGTCTTCTTACAGAGACAATTATGTGCAAAAACTTATATTTTGTGGATTATAAGGAATTTGCTACTGTTTAAATTTGATTAGCATGAAGGGGAAAATGCTGCCCATACAGCTAGTCTCTAATAGTATCTAATAAATATCTAAATAAACAACAGTAAAATTTATCTTTATTGACATTCAAATATTGGTTAGTTTTAATTAGTACAATTAGTTAATAGAGGTTTATCCCATTTTCGACAATGCAACGCAATTAATAAGTCGTTAAGGCGCTATGTTTGTGTCTGCCATGTGGTTTGTGGTACATGTAATGGTGTTTCGGGAACCCCGTATGGGCGGGTCACCATAACTAGCTTTCATTTTAACGCAGCCCAAGAACTCCGCCTCAACTAGTTCCGTTTCGGCGTACAGTGGCGTAGTAAAGGAGCGCGCCCCTTAAC
This sequence comes from Pseudomugil gertrudae, assembly GCA_037177535.1. Classification (NCBI taxonomy): domain Eukaryota; kingdom Metazoa; phylum Chordata; class Actinopteri; order Atheriniformes; family Pseudomugilidae; genus Pseudomugil; species Pseudomugil gertrudae. The sequence continues at coordinate 7,935,322 of JBAMHV010000026.1, read as the reverse complement.
GACCGTGGTATCCAATCAGTGCTTTCAATGATGGCGATGTGCGTTGTGTGGTAGCTGTTACGAGCAAGGCTAGACAGGCAGTATGGCGGAGGAGAGCAGTGCGAACGAGTTAGAGGGGCTAGAAAAACAAATACAGTGTATTGTAAGCCGCTACTCAGGTGACGAATTCCGAATCGACAGTGAACCGTTCTGCTCGGACTTTTGCAAGGTAAGAAGACAAACCTGAAGTTGGTGACAAGTTTATTGTCGAACATACAAGCATATATGTTAGCCGACTCCCCTCCCCCAGAACTGATAGTAACTTGGCTAGCGTTAGCAATGGAGCTTCTTAGCATGTAGCCAAACAGTCGTAGTGCAAACAAGTGTATTAGTCTGCGTAACGTATTTTAACAAACATCTCTTACAACTCAGACGCGTATAAAGATGAAAATGTGAAAACATTCAAGTCAGGAAGTCAGCCACAGGTTGACAATTTTGGCTCATTGTTCAGCTAGATGGCTAAGGCGGCTTGTCGTTTGAGTTAGCTGCCTGGCTAACATATAGTGTACGTCTGCTGTATTGCACATTAACTGTTTACCTAAGAGCCGAGTGAACATCGTTTAGCACGAACAACAATTATGTTAAGTACTCGTTAATTAACTTATTTTAACGAATATACTCCTGCCTATTCTGTAATATAGAATTACCGTAAAACCAAATCTTCTAATTAGATTTCATGACTGATTATATTTCTCATAATTTGAAGTTATGTGAAGATGTTTGACAAAAGTGACAATAAATAATACATGGAAACGTGCTGTCATGAAATTATAATTACTGATTAACTGTTTTTGTAAAACATAGTAGTACTTAAGTCGTACAGATCAAACTCGACTAAATTACGACCAGTTGCTTTTTAACCCCCTTTTTGTCAACTTTTTTCTATTTATGTTAACAAAAGGGTGCTTTTATAGTTTTTGTGGCAGTAAGAACCACAGTTTGTTTGGATTCTGGCCATTGAGTGTGTTTATCACTCTGCACTGCAGTGAAAGCATGTTAAGTGGAAAGCTGCAGATCAAACTCACCCAGTTAAACACACTTCAATGCAAGTGTGTTTTTGAATGTTAGGAATTAAAAAGCAATGTTTCAACAATACTGGGTATTTTAACTGTATCAAATGATGCAAGGATGGTTATTGTTTTAGATAGTGTAACAGCCTGATTGTTATGGTTGAAATTCATGTACAAAAATTTTGCTAAATTACTTCCATTATTAGGTGATGCATTGTCCATTGACTTGATCAATCTTCTGCAAGACTTTCACTCCTTCCTATCCTTAGACTCAAGCATGTATCTAAATTATACCAGATTGTCTCAGAACTGCATTTCTACTTAATTTGTGTTGTAACAGATTATAGTTAAATAATTTTATCATGTAGAGTTTCAACTTTAAAAATCAAAGCTACAATCCTGCCACAGTGATGTGACTTTTGGCTTTGCTGTATGCAGTTGGTGGAGGAGTATGCTTCTCACTGGCAGGAGCCGCTACCCCAGCTCAGGATCCTAGAGATAGCTCTCTGCTATTTTGTTCAAGCCTCAACTTTCTTAACGTCAAACTGTGATCGTGTGCACCAAACAATCAGTAGTCTGGCTTTGTAAGTACACCACCTTCACTCTTTGGAGAGCTGGATAGTTGTTTCTTGCTACTTTAAATAGACAACTGTTTCCTATAATATTTTTCAGGCTTTGCATACTGTCATTTTGGTAAAGACAAGAGTTTTCAGTGCTTTTTCTTACTTATCATCCACATGCAAAATTTGGATTGTCAGTTAAATGCTCACCCAGATATGTTTGTCTTTTGAGATGACACAGAAATGACTTCCTTTAGCAGCAGAGAATAGCAGAGTAGCTGAGATATGCATTTGCTTATAACTGAGTCAGAAATGGTCAAATGCACAGCTGAAATGTGTAACATAACTTTATTGAAAATGTGAATTTGTATAGTACACATTAAAGGCCGCATAGAGCCAGATTATAATTATGCTTGAAGGAGAAAAACAGTACTCCAGTGTGATAAACTTCCTTAATGGGATTTACACAGTGACAGTTGACTGGATTCATGTTATAAAATGCAGCCCAATACATAAAAAGCTGGTATTTTATTTCTAAAAAGATTTGCTTTTATTTTAAATTACAAATGAAGTTGGTTTTGCATAATGTAACAGATTTTATTTGAAGTGACCCTTAATGGGAAAAACACAAAGTTCACAGTCTCCCATAAAAGATGAATGTATAAAAATTAAAATTGCTTCTGGCTCAAATGTCTTTATACAGAAAAATCTTTTAGGTGCACTTTCTTCTGACTTATCTATTATGTTGTAGGCTGTTAGTGGCATTTTTATGAATCTGAAATGTGATTTGTGTTTTGCTGGTGAGCCAGGAAAAACGGCTGCATGCTGCCAGTTGGTATCCTCAGTCTCTTAAGCATCCATGATCTCTCCCAGAGTTTTCCTCACTCTCACAACAAACTGATTTTCACAGTTCCTTTCTTCAGACACACAAATGACGATAATAATATGATTATTTGATCTTATCCCAGGAGCATTTTTGAGTTGCTGCTGTTTTTTGACCAGAAAGACTTCAATCAGGAGCCACTGAGAAATTTCACGGATACATTCCAGGTGAGAATAAAATCTGTCGTACTTAATGATCAAAGTATGCTTGTAAAAAAAAAAAAATATTGGGGAAACCTTGCACATGTACTTGGCAGTGATTTTGATCACATTTGTATTAGCTTTGCCCTTTACATGAATATGTTTTGAACATATCTTCACTGGTTCAAACCTTTCTATGTTGAGCCTGCATGTTCTCTCTGTTTATGGTGGGTTTCTCTGACAAAAAACATGTACTTTAGGTCTATAAGGCTTCCACATTTTCTCTTGGAATGAGTTTGAGTGTGAATGGTTGTTTATCTCTGTGTTAGCCATCTGATGGACTGGAGACCTGTCCCGCTCAAATAATAATAAGTAGAATGAGCGGTATAGATAGTTTTTGTCTAAATGTGATGTTTGAGATATTGTTTGAAAAACAAGCACATTGAAGTACTGTTCTTGTCTCTGTGCTCTTCCAGAAATGTCATTTGGTTCTAGCGAAGTATCAGAATGTTCACTTACTTCAGGTGGACCGTTTGGTTCAGGGTGGCGGGCCCTGGGCTAGCCCAGCCTTACAGGGAATCCTCAGCAAATCCAGTTTACCTCAGAATGAAGGTCAGCAAATTTATTCAATATAAATGTATTTGTTCTTAGGAGTACACACATCAAAATAAAGTCAAACTTTTCTTCTCTCTTGCTTGGTTTTCCTAAGTGGACGAGTTCATCAGTTCTGAGCTGCCAGTGTTATTCGAGCTGCGGGTGCGCTACCTTTTATCCTGTGAGCGCATTAGCGAAGCCATGACCCTGGCTAAATGTTGTGTTAAGCATCCTGCAGCAGGAGAATACCTGTTCTTCCTCCAGGTCTACCTCTCATGGCTTTACAAGACTTCACAGCATCAACTGCTACATAAGGAGGTAGGTGAAGTAACAATGCTTTATGCTGGCATGTACTTCAGTCAGATGGTGACAGCTTTGCTGCAGTTAATGTTTCTCTTTCATTTCCCTTCTGTTTTCAGCTGGCTGAGCTTAATGGTAAAGATGCAGTACACATCATCTGTAGCTTGGAGTGTGAGGAAAAAGATGAGCTGCTTTTGGGCCTCAGCACAGCTTTCTTATCACAGCAGCTCTGCAGGGGAGACATGTACTATTTGTGGTGAGTAAATTTAATTAGTTTTGACACCAGTGGATTTTTTATTTCTATGAGCGTTAAAAACTTCATATTCCCCCCTCAACTTTGTAGCGATCTGGTCATGGTGTGGACCAATCTTCATAGAAGATTGAAAAAATCTAAGAAGGCTCTTCAAGAGGAGTGCCATCAGCTGATGCTGTCTGCCACAAATGTCAAATCAATCTTCCCATTCATCAGAGCCATACTGCAGGAAGTAAGAAAGAAATGTGTTTTTAAAAATTAGGATATGTTAAGAGGATCACATCAATTGAATATGAATGTGTTTGTTTTACGCTAGGTGGGTGAAGAAGGTATCCAGTTCTGTGTCGAACTTTGTGCTCACGCCCTGCAGTCTTGTCTCCCCTGCGATGTCGTTGGCAAGTCCCTAATCTACAAAACCATTGCCGGTCTGCTTCCCAACGATCTGGAGGTTTGCCGGGCATGTGCTCTTCTGGTCTTCTTTTTGGAGCGTTCTGTTGAATCCTACAAGATGGTGTACCTTCTTTACCTGCATCCTGATCAGGAGTACCATGTGGATGACAGCCCAATCAGAAACAATGTCCGCTTTGAAACCCTGCAGGTAACGCAACTTTTCATACATCTAACAAGTGCCAAAGGCTTGAGTTTTACCTTTTTTTATTAAAACTGAGTTTTATCAAGCAGAAAATACTCATTGCTTGTAAAACTGACAGAAAAATGTAGGTTTAACTTATATGGTTAAACCAACATGGTGTCACTGTTCATTAGGGGTGCAACAGATCATAAAACTCACTGTTCAGATTGTCACGGTTTTACAGGCATGGTTCGAATCAGTAAAAGGAAAATATATATATAACACATAAATATCTATATAAACATAAAACACTTAAAAACATTTGGCCTATTTAGAAAACCAAAACACTAATAAAATCTTTGAAATCAAGATATCCATATTTAAAAACGAAGTGAAATATGGGCCATTGCATCTTGAAAAAGTAAAGAAAAAAGTCAAAGACAGCAAGGCATACCTGAATTTACACCCTCTCACTGGGGACAGATGTAGTGGGCACAGCGAGCTAGCATGCTGGTAGGACCGTAACAGTGTTGTCCACCAACCAATCATCATTATAGTTGAGCAGAAAGGCAAAGTGCTCACATACAACTGATTTAAATGATGCTGGGACCTCTCTAGTTCTTGCTCTCCTGGTCCTCCTCTTGCCATGCTTGCTTACACACTGCTTTGACATGCGCAAACTGTCTTGTTCGTGTGAATGTACACTTGGCTTTTTTTTTTTATTATTTTAAGTCATCAACCAATCAACGCATTCCAGAATAAAACGCACCCGATCCGGGGTACACATGTGATCCGAACTGTGGCTAGTGATCCATACGGCTCACGATTCGTTGCACCCCTACTGTTCATTCTTTTGTTTATGTATAATATATTTTAATAACTGCATGTTTTTTAACTATACAGATATGCAAATATGTGAGAAAGGCAGAGTAAATGCTGATATTAAAGGCTCAAACTATTTAGCATGGGGTGTTTGTATCATGCTTATCAAGCTGTTTTGTTGTCAGTGGAACAGGGAGATAATGAATGATAATTCTTGTAAATAATGAAGTTTTCCAATGAGACAATGAACTCAAAGTCAGATAGCAAATTAACTTGATGTGTGACTGTTACACTGTGCTGTGTCTAAAGCTGGATTTATACTTGTTTGTTACGGTGCATCGGCACATTAACCTCATAAGTCAGTTGATGATGAGCACTTCTTAAAGACCTCACAAGCACCCTGCTTTATGTGGAAGTAATCCCATGTCTGATTTGTGATTACATGTGTCCAGATATGTGGAGCTTGGCTAAATTTGTGATAACTGCAGAAGAGAGCACATTTTGCTGGCATGAGCTGTACCGGCTCCACTGTACACACATGCTGAACGAGTATAAATCCAGCTTAACGGTTGTAAATGAGATGGTATGTAAGTGAAGTTCTGATGTTTGTATATTTTTCCTTTCTCCTAGGTCTTGAAGAAGGATCTGTACTTCGATCCAGAGTTTTGGAACCATGTTGCTTTGCGGACCAACTGTATAAAGCTGATGAGTGAGAAGGTGGCTAGTGCTGCTCTTGAAGAAATCGTGGAAGACAAATGGATCACAAAGTATTGCACCAAAGAGCCTTCTCTCCGATCAAGATTGTCAACATGTCGTAAAGGAGATAGAAATGAACTTAACGCTGCAGCTAAAAAGCGGCATCATAAAGAGGATACAGACATTGCATCTAAAAGACTAAAGATCGGCGCGGGTAAAACACGGCTCGGTGATCGTGCTCTTAGGAGGAAAGGCAACCAAGGATCACAAGTCTTGAAGCCATCTTCTGGAGCTTTGAGACGCTCATTTTGGCAGCTGGACAGAACGCATGGCAATTTAGCTTTTAGATATGAGGAACATAGACGCACTACAAGACTCTCAGAGAAGAACCCCCCTAAACGGAGGATAATACAACCCAAATGGCTCCTGCAAGACTCAGGAACTCTTGAGGAGAATGTTAAAAAGAATGGACTGAAACGGGCAAAGCACATTCGCTCGTGTGTTGTAAAAAGACCTGAACATGGTCAGAAAAAGAAAATGAAACACAAACCTTTGATTAACTCGCATTTAAAGGCAAGGGAAGCAGACAAGTTCCAGAACGGGTTTTCAAATGACCATTCTTCACAAACCAGCCCTCAAGTTATCCTGGAGCTTTCCTTACCAGATAATGAACTGATGGGTAGCTTTGCAGAAGATTCTTCCAGACCCAGAGGGTTCCCTCAAGTGCTTCTTTACAAACCTACAGTGAAACTTCCTGCAGCTGCACAACCTGCCAAGCCTGTACATCACAAAGAGGTGATCCTCAGAGCACGAGATACAAGCATGTTCATACAGCAGTTGCACTGCTATGGACGCCGACAAAAAGGAAAAGGCAATGGACCAAATGTTCACAGTTCTGTATCAACAATCACACGATCATCTGTACAAGGAAGCCCTCCAAAGGAGTCCGAGACAAAAGGGGAAACGGTACCTGGTAAAGACACAGGAGTAGGAGGAGAGAAAGTCCTTAAAGCTCAAAGTATAAAATCATTGTCACAAAAAACATCCACTAGAGAGAGTGCTGAGAAATCTGCTGTTGAGATGAAAGTTGCCTTACAGACAACTGAAGCAGACAAAGGGAATAAATCCCTGGATTCAGATCGGATCCCACAAGCTCAAAGAACAAGAAAAGTCTCTCAAAGCATTAATTGTGCCAGGGCTCATTCTGAAAACACTTCTGCCAAGCTGAGAGCTACCACATATTTACAGACTGTATCAGCAGCTGAAGTAGCAGAAGTCCCAAATTCGCATGAGCTCCCTCAGGACATGGCTTCAGCAAGAGAGTTCTGCGAGGAGCCTGCTGTAGAGATGAAAGTCACCATTGCCTCACCATCAACAGTTTTAGACACAGTTTCTAAGGCTCCAGTTGTGGAACGGGTCTCCAGAGATCAGGTTTCACAAACCACAACAATCGAGATTAAGAGAGAAACTGCTGGTGAAAATCATCCAGTCTCCATGAATGCTGATGGTTCTAACGCTGAATCTGAGAGCCACGTTCCATCACACTCTCAAAATGTTGCCCTGAGAAGCGGGGAAGAAGAGTTTAAGTCACTTCCATCTCACCAGGAAAGTGATAATTCTGTCACTGCCAGTATTTCCACAGTGAATGTCAGAGATGCTTCCCCGAAACACTCAGAAGGACATGTGCCTTGTAAAAATGCTACAAGCCCTGAACAAAGTGTTATCAGTCCAAATAAGCCATCTGAGACTTCTTATATTCCTGTAGACCAGGCCAGTCCAAGTGTCGCATCTGCTCTGACGTTGGTAACAAAAATGGTCGCTGAACTTTCACCTGAGCAGCTTGCTCAAAAACGTGAAAATGACAAACTGCAAACTCCCGGCAGTAGTCCATCCAAAGATTCAAGAGGTGGAAGTAAGTGTAAAGGACATCGCAAGACGCGTACTACCTCCGGCTGCTCTGCTTCAGAACAGGACGCCTCTGTTGTGGACGTTCAAAGGGAGCAAGGAAAAGCAAATGACCCAGATGATGGTTCAGATTCACCTGAAAACAGTGAGCTTGCAGAGCCGGCACCAGAATCAGAGGAATCCAAGTTAGACTTTTGTTGTACCTTTTGCAACAAACCATTTAAGGGTAGCAGAGTTGTAGCACATGCAATGTTCCATTTTCGTAAAGACGAGTGCATGTTTTGTAAGATGATTTTCAAAGATGACCTGTTGGCTATGATGCATCTGTCCGATCACATAGAGAAGCTAAAGAGGATCAAAGACCAAGAAAGCAGGGATTCTGACACCAAATGTACCACCACAGCTAAAACCTCTGCCAAAGTGAAGATGATAAACGTATCTCCTAGCTGTAGAAGTAAGGGAAGGCTGAGAAAATCTACTGCTTCTCCTAAAAAAGTTAGTCTATCTGAATCTAGAACCTTAAGATCTAAAGACAAACTTTGTGGTACGTTTCCAACAGAAAAGCAAAGCGAAGCAAAAGATCTTCATGACAAAACTGCTGCTCAAAGGGTAAATGGTCACATTGGCAAGAAACAGAAGCTACATAGACAGAAAAATGGTCACAGACGGAAACTTGAACAGCAAGGAAGGCCTCAAAAAACAAGTGATGGAGCTGAGAGTTTGGAAGAAAACAAGGATATTGAGATGGATTCCTCTGCAGCTTCACTACCGGGAGACGAGCTTACTCACTCCACAGAAGGCAAAAAGAAAAAGACTGAATCTTTGCAGGTCCTGAAGATGACCTCAAAACAAAATGAAAATGTTGCAGAAGAGAATAATGTTGAGCTACAAGAGAAAGTTTTCTGTCCTGTGGATGGTTGCTCTTGGTGCACAGACTTATCAAAGAACCGGGTTGCTATATTGTATCATGCTCTTGAAAACCATTACGGTGAAAACAAGCCTTTAGAGCTGGCTTTCCGTGTCGGAAATAATAAATGCAGTATTTGCATGAGGGTGTTGTGGAGTTTTGAACACTTTCAACACCACGTGGAAAGACACAGACTCCTTCCGCGGCATCCTTGTCTTCATCAGGGTTGTATGGCCAGATTCAAGACCGGAATAGAAATGAGACGCCACGCCAGGAAGCATAGTCCGCTGCAGGCAGTGTGCTGTCTCCCTGGATGCTCCAAACTATTTATTTGTCTTTGGGCACTGAACCTCCATGAGAGGGACCACTATGCTTCCAGGTCTGTTAAACCTGACAAAAGAACCAATGTGCAAAAATATAACAAACCTACCACATCACTAACTGAGGAGGAACCTCAGAGTTCAGAAGATACTACTGCTTCCATTGCTAAAAGAAGCACTGAGAGTCTCGAGGCTGCTCGCAAGTTAAGACCACAAACAAAACATACCTTGGAAGCAAGGAAAAATGTTAAGAACCTATCTCTGATGAAAAATGAGCACAAGGATTCACATGTGTTGACGAATCTCTCCAATAAGGACACATCTGCACAGCCCACTGTTTGCAATCCTAGATTAGGGCAAATACTACGCAAAGTTCAAGCAAAAAATGCCATTCCCCAAGCTTCCAAAGCTCATAAAGTCATCTCGTCGTCGTCGTTGAAGCACAATAAAAACAAAAAGCAGAAACTGGAGGAAAAGCACGTCGGAGGAAACGAGAAGGGTTTCAAAAGAAAGGGCCGGCCCCCCAAACTGAATAAAGCTATGCATGATGAAAATACTACAGCTGGTCAAAAGATTTCTTCACAAATGGTGAAGGTTTCCACAGTGAGTAACGCGTTAGAAGAAAAAAAAGAGGAATGTCAGCTGGTTCAGGATGAAGATAAAGCTACAGTGGATTCAAAGACCGAGGTGACAGATGACAGACAGACTACGAGGAACCGAATACATAACATACCTCCAACTAACAGTTCAAACCAGTCCATGACCTCAGAGCTGAAAACACAAAGGCCAAATGCTGTTAAAGCAAAGCAACCGCATATGTTTAAAAAACATTACACACCTTCAGATTCCAGCAAAGCAAAGAAGTACAAGACTGTGAAAAGTAGAGTGAACAAAAAGCCTGTGAAGAAAAAATGTCGTAGCCAAGATCTGGCCATGAAAAAACCGTCCAAGCCCAAATCAGCTGCCCCAGAAGTGAAGACCAATGCCGCTGCGGTGGAAAGGTCTGCTGATGAAGAGGGAAAAGCTCAAGTGGAAAGATTGGGTTCAACACAAAATGACACAGATAACTCTGTACTTGCCATCCCAACTGAAGGCTTAAACCTGCCACCCCCCACTAAAAAAATACAGGCGAAAAGAGAGAGTACATCTAAGAAATGTCTTGCAAAAGATGGAAACCGTCGGTGTGCTGCATCTTTAGGCTCAAGCAAGGTAAATAAGAGAAAAAGGGAGTGTGCAAAGAAACAGGTGGCCAAAAAGTTAGACAAGGAAAAGGGTTCTAGTAAAAATCAAGGCAAACGCTTGAAAAAGATGGCCAAGTTGCAACGTGAAGGCCAACAACAGGATGAGGCCAAAGGAAAAGATGAGGAGGGGACTGAAGAGAAGGCTTCAGATGCAACACTTCTTAGTCCTGCTGACATGGATAAGACTTGTCCACCTCCTGCCTCTGGAAATGATGCGCAAAAGGCACACGGAAAAGAAAAATGTAAAAAGACAAATGTGACGACTAAGTCAGAGAATAGGAAAGCAAGTAAGAAGCACAGGGAAGGTCACAAAGGGGATGCAAAAAAGCTTGTAAAGAGGAAATTAAAAGAACATCCAAAAGAAACATTACCATCGTCAACTAACAATTACATTCAAATGGAGAACGGACAAGAATTAGGCGAAGACTCCAAATCTGCGCTGAGTAAAGAAACCCTTGCAGATTACAGGAAGCGGCCGTACATACGTCCGCCACCCACAGCGTACCTGGACGAGAAGTTCATCACCATGCCAAAGAGGAGGAAGGAGATGTGCGTCTCTGTGCCGCATCACGAAAGCGCCTCTTCTGGGCACGCCTGGAAGCCAGCAGGTCTGCAGAGACAACGATGTGCCAACTGCTTCGCAACGTTCAACAGTACCGAGGAGCTAAAGAAGCACCTCCAGCTGAAAAAGTGTTCAAACCTGTTTGGATTCGACTCTGATGATGAGGGTGAGTATGAAGCCTTGATCTTTGTTATGTAATTCTGAAGTCTGTAGCTTATTCTGCTATCACATCGTGCTGGTTTGTGTTTTAGGGAGCAGTTGAACACGCTTTTGGGTACTTAACAGATGAAGATGATGGATTGTATGTCAACAGATCAACACTATACGTGTTCCTTACTGCGGACTTGCACATCTGAACCCAGAACTGACCACCAGACTTTAGCTGCAGCATGTGCCTGTCAAAAAAAGCCCCCGGAGCGGGCAGAAGATATGACAACAACCAACAAAAAGAGGAGAAACCTACTGAACTGACTCCCAGTCGGATAGTGTGAGAGACGGTTAGTACTGAAGTGCCTGCTCTGGAAGCGCTGTGCTATATTTCAGTCGCTTCACCTGGTATGAAGGCGAAGCATTGTGGCTTGCAGACTGAACAGTAGAAAGCTGTGAAAAAAGGAAGGAAAAGGTAAAAACAACACAAGCCTACATATTTTTCACACCAGTAAGCCATACAGCCATGTTTTGCTTTTGCACTCTTCTCAAAAGATTTTCATTTTTGTTCTTAAGTTGTGAGGAAAGGAGGAGGAATAAAAGTTCAAACTGTTTTATCATTCTGAGCTCACAGATATCATTTAGACTGAGTCTAAAACATAGTCCTAAGATTACTGTATCAGTCTTCTTTAAGGAGTTTTTAATGTATTGTTCTTGTTTAAATACTAATTGTATTTCTTTAAAAAAAAATTTCCCAATGGGTCTCATTAGCTCTTTGCGCCTCACAATAAGTAACCAGCAGGGGGCAGCGTGCACCAAGCTAAATCCTACCTGTTTAAGAATTTTTCTTTCTAACACATAAAGCTTTTCTTTTTTTAAACTGCTGTACAGATATGAAAAGTGGTTTAATTTTTAGTCACATCCACTAAGCTGCAGCTTATTTAGCAATAACAAGCCAGACGTTATGCCATTATCCAGCTAATTTATCACTGTATTATTTTTGTTAAGAGCGGAGCACCTGGTGCGCTGGCATTTGTCATTTAAACTGCATTCATGTAGATTTTTGGTGATAAGATACGATACAAGCGTGATTTGTTTATCAGAGTGAATGTTGTCTTTCAGGATTGATTCAAAGACAAACGCAAGGTAGATGTAAACTGTGCAGTTTGTGTTAACAGGAGGCCGCATGTGTCTTTCATGAGCTGCAGCAGGTTTTATTTATTTTCTATCTTTTGTAAATATTTGAAGAGTTTCAATGGCTTATATAAGGGGGATGCTGGAAGTGGGTTTATATTTTGTTCTTGAGGAAAAAAAAATAAAATTGCTTCAAATGAATTCTATTAGTTTTGGTTTTATAATGCTCTCTTATAACAAGCAAAGAACTGCGTGACTGCTCTGAGATAAGATGAAGTTTTGGACAGCTGCAGAGGAAAGGAAGATTAAATCCTGAATTGGCAGATCAAGACCTACCTTCACCAGCATGTGTTGTTTAGCTAGTGTGTAAATCCAGCATAACCAAATATAATTTTGTTTTTGAGAGCGACATAAACCCTGTGTTGTAGTAAAACCTAAGCAGATATGAACTTGTCATCAGACCTAATCATCTATTCAAACCAGATGAACTGCAGTCCAGATCAGATAAGTTAAGCAGGCAGACTCACAAAAGCCAGACAGAAAGGCGATCTCTTTGTTTTCCATCTGACTCCATATTGTTTATTGATGTAGACCGCTCCAGAGGAAGGAGAGGAAGACACATGAGACCACATGAGGAGTCGAGTTTTCCCCCTCATGTTGGGGTATGTGTGCATGAGGCCGAGTTCTCTTACGATCAGTAACATAAGGAACCTGACGTGCAGCCTGGAACCACCGGGAAATCTACATGCAGGAGACTTTTTAAAGGATCAATGACAATTTTCAAAAATAATTTTCTGTATTTCTAAAATCCAATTTAAGAGTATACACACACACACACACACACACACACACACACTGAGGTCTCATGTGGTAAATCCTTGTGAGCTCCTAAAGTGATGTAAAAGGCTTCAGATATAAGTCACAGTAATCAACATAATATAATCCAAAGTCCAGAGCCAGTGTGGGGGGGGGACTAAGTCCATCTCATGACTCGTTAGCTTGTTCAACCACGCTCTGCTATGCCTCGTGCACAGCTCATCAAAGATTAATTATTCTGTTGCACGAAAGTTTTATTTGTCGGTCAGATGGACTCATTTGACTGTACAATACGTATGTATTCAGCAGGGAGCATGGTTAATTCTATGGCTCCAAAGTGTCCTGTGGCTGCAAATAAATACCCACATCATCAGTGTTTGAGCTGGTCGTCTGTTCAGAGTAAATGCCAAGTGGCATCCTGTTCAGATGCAAATTCCTCACAGAAAGGTCAGAATGAAGATATATGAAGAAGCACAGTGGTAAATAGTTAAATATCTGATCTAGGAATTCCTGCAGTAATACCAGCTGTGCAGGGAAGGAGCTTAATAATAATCCATCTCTGAAAACCATCAGTTCATGATTGTCAAAGAAACCTGAGGAATAGCCCCAAATTCACTTTAAACACCACAAAGATCCAGGAAGAAGTACATCCCAGGATCGTATATAATAAGAGTAAATGCTTTATAATAAAACTTTTATGTGAGCTACCAGGATCTTCATGGTACATTTCAAAGACAGTCACAGGAGAGAACATTAGCAGAGATTACTCAAGCTGGAATAAAAGTTTCCACACCAAAAGGAAGACGTCATTCATGAGTATTTGTTTTATTCGGTCTTTTCCTGCTACTCTGACTGCTAAGGTGACAGAGCTTTTCCACAGTGTTAGGACAAACATCTCAGCTTTCATGTGAACCTTGTTTGCACGGTTTACTTAACTTGGACAAATCAGCTGAAGCTAAAGTGGACTTGAGGTTTTTAGCTGAGATTTCATCATAATTTTACCTTGCTGCATGTTAGTACTACTAACACCTAGTATGCACATATATCCTCTGTGTTGCATCTATCTTTTTACAAAGAGCTTTTGTCTTATTTTAATTAAATTGTCAGCTAAATGATACCTGAAATCTTGCTCTTTTATATTTTGGCTTTTTCTTTGCACAGTCTGACGTCTGCTTCTGTCTTAAATGCTTTCTCCTTGTGAACCATCTTTCTCTACTATAGAATGATGATGATGATGATGAAGATGATGCATTGTGCTAACACACACCTGAAAATAATTTAAGTATGAAAATGAATTTTTGATTCTCTGCATCCACAAAGTACAAACACTAACAATCATACATCTACACTGCAAAACTAAATGTTTGTTAAAATGAATATGCAACAGTGCAGCAGGCAGTCATAATCCAGATTATCCATCAATTAAAGTTGAGTAAAATTAATTGTTTCACTTCAAAACAGCCATTATAGCAACTTAAATACAGTATGGTACAACTACTGATTCCATCTTTAGACATTTCATGGTTTTAAATATGAGAACATGAAGTATTTACAAATAATATTAACTTGGATCATGTAAAGATAAATTAGTAGGAGATCTGGAAGTGTACCCAAGTTTATTAATTGGGCAAATCAATAATCTGTCCATCCATTTTCCATACCGCTTAGTCCAGTTCAGGGTTGGAAGCTGTAGCCTATCCCAGCTAGTAGCAGCTGAGAGACAGGGATACTGAGTGAAACCAAAGCAGTGAAATAAAATAGAATTCAGGGATAATACATTTTAATTACTGATGGAAACTGTACCAGGCCTTTTGGTAAACCCCGCCCACTCAGCTCAACCAAAACGGGATACATGCCGTACTCAATAACTTCCCCAGCCGCTCTCGTATCTCACTTTTTGCCAGTTTTTTTCTCTCTTGCATGGAGTCTGGTCTGTTATTATCTTATTCCACATTCCATTTCATGCAGGCATGAGGAGTGCCCCCGCGGCTGGTTGGCACTCTTGCTCCAACATGTTGTAGCTTGGATGAACGCTGGCTCCACTTCTGATTGGTCCGTTCTGTCTCGCTGTCACGGCTTTTAAACAGTCTCCAGGTTTTATTGGTCCTTTTCCAGTCAGGATGGTGTTGTCAATCAGGAAAAGAAGGCAAACACGTGGGCACAGCCGCCTCCACAGAGTCAGTTATCTCTTTGTTTCCTGTCTCCCACAAAAGGGCAGAAACTGGAAACTTTCCATTTTACGGGGAAGTTCTCCTTTCCAGTCAGAAAATCCCCTGCATGCTATATTGTAATGTGTTTTTAACACACGGAAATATAGCTTTTCTTTCTGCCTTCTTGTCTGGAAGCGCTCCCCCCACCTTTTCACCTTGTTTGGCAATAAGCATTGAGGGCTATGTCGTCAGTCCATCTCGTTTACCTGCCGTTTTTCCACTTAATTCCACTTCAAGTAGTTGGGGATGCACTGACAGACGTGGTCACTGTAGTAAAATCCTACCTGGCACACAGGTCTGGACTTTCTGCAAGGGAGCCTGTAACAACTAGACACAAAAAAGACACGGATAAAGAAAAAAACGTTTGATAAGAAGAAGAAATGGGAAAAAAAGGAGAGGCAGTAAGGAAAGAAACACATTTTTGAGATGGGTGAGGTTAAATGGAGGAACCGAGGAGAAATAAAATGCAGGCACAGGGGAGATAATATTCGCTCAACATGCATACTATGGATTATTCACATCACCACATCCCTTTTGGATAACGCCTGATCCAAGTTTTATTTGCATGTGCATCAAACGATTCTCTGTGTGAGGAAAAAAGGAGTGTTTTCCTAAGAAGACGAGGATTCTGGGAACTCTTCTTCAAAATCTCAGCAGGTGAATGGTTGCCTGTGGACTACCTCCTGTGACCAGATGTTGAGTCAAACAAAAGAGACAAAACAACACAAAGAACAATAAATGCCCTGTGTGTTTTGGGAAAAGTGGATTTGGTCGCACCGGTCATTAGAAAGTGAAGTTTTTACATGAATCCTGAATTAAAACCACTAACTTAGCTCCTATTTAAACTACATAAAGTTGTAGTTATGGTTTTACCACCACTGGTTGCTTAGTTGCATAGCCTTTCAGGAACACCCATGTGTTGCACATGTGACACATTTTGCTAATGGAAAAGCCAATTTAATGACTTATAAAACACATGCAAATTCCCATGTGAAACCTTTGGGAAGTCCCATTACTAACAACATGTGATCACATGTGAAATCCATGTGTTTTGCATGCTTTTTTACTTCTCTTGCTACTGCTCCAAAACCATGCTTCCATTTGCAGGTTTTCTATATGTCTTTCATTCTGTTCACATGTGCAAAACCACATCGCTCACCTGTAAAACCCATATAATCACGTGAAACCGGAACATAAAGAGAATATAGTCTCATGTGAAAGCCATACAAACACGCACAAAGCCCATGTTTTCAATGCTTGTGTTTTACATGTTAAATGTCACATTAAATGTGACGATCAAAACCACATGGGTTGCACATATTATTACAATGAAAATGTTCGAAAACCATTTGCCATGTGCAAAAATATGTTTCCCATATATGTGGTATGTGTTTCACATGTGCAAAACCACACGTTCCATGGGAATAGCTTCCTTAGCCATATTTATCCCCTTAAATCTATCATTATTATAATAGTCATGAGTACTCTTAATAAATTTATTTTTATTTTATTTATTTATTTTATTAATTAAACTATCTGTTCAGGATTGTTGATTGTTTTTAACTCTTTTACCCTTGGAGGACAGTTAATTTATTAGCAAGTTAATGCTAGCATTGTCAGCTTAGTTAGCAGTTAGCTAAGTTGGTAGCCTAAAGAATTTTAGCTTATATCTGCCAACTAGCTTTTGTGAAGAGGTTTATAATTGCAAACATAGCTAACTAAAAATGGATACAGGCCAGTCAAGATAGGGTTGTGATGCATAATTTAGGATCTATTTTAAGACATCAAACATTGTCAGAGAAATGAGTAGAAATACTGCGCTTCCACACAAGAAGCAGAGCATGGAGTTGTTAATATCGTGATATTATTATTGAGACGGGTGTGATTTTCTAAAGGCTTAGTTAAATATCAATAATTTCTACAAAGAAAAATTGCATTAATCTTATAATTAACAGCAAAATAAATGTCAAAAAGGGGTTCCCAGATCTTTGCATGCCAAAATATTAGTTTTACTGGGCTATGTTTAAATGATCAATTTGGCCTTTAACTAATCAGTTATCAATTCTGTGAATAAGAGATCTGTTTGTAGCATTTGAATATTTTAGCCATATTTAGATTTATTTTGGGTAAAGATCTCATTAATTTAACTTTCCCTAAGCTGAACAAGTTTAGGAAACGACTATTAAAAGTAATTTGTATATTCATGAACTTTCCCACATATAAAGTTACAATAAAAAATTTGTTTTGTCAAATTTAATGTCTGCTCATTTGTTTTTATAATGCTTGTTGCTCCATCTTTTGCTGAACTCGCCTGTCTGCTTTACTCTGCTTTATCAAACTCACTAAGTCTTTCTCTCTCTTGGCCTCTTGGGTCAGAGAAAGGTTGAGACTTTGCATGCTGGCTGTGGGAACCGCGAAATACATGCAAATTACGAGCTTTAAGACCCCTGATGTCCATAAAAGGTCACATTGAAACATGTGAACGAAAGGACACGAAGGCAGAAAGTTGTATGGAATGCATGACATGTCCATTGAGAGTTTGTTCTGCAGAAGCTGTGGTCCAGAGTTAGTCGTCTCTTATGGGAGGAAGCATGCCATGTGGAAATGGGTTCAGGAAGAACTACGTGCAGCAGACATATTGCTTTCTTTGCCTTTACCTGCAGGTGTTAGCGTTGAACCTCTTGCCCTGTCGCAGACACGTGTGTTGACTCTCTCTGCACTGACACAGGCAGGTGTCCGGGTTCAGAGGCTGATTCCTAGGACACTGCGCTGCACAAACACAGCCACACAACTCGTCGTCCCACCGCTGGCCAGCAGGACAAGTCTTCCCCTCACCTTGTCCTTCACACTGGCACTCACCTGGAACAAGATTTAGATACAAAAATACAAATCAGCTGTTACACGGCACAATTCATCATGTTAGGACTCGTGTTAGGGCGTTATGTAGGAGTAATTACAGTAAATTGGTTCCAGTGCACCTATTTTTAAGCCTATTCATATCTGTTGGGAGGAACAGGGGGCCTTTTCAGACACCTTACTTATTTATTATATCCTTCTTTCTTGGATCAACAGAAACTGTTGAAAAAAAGTTAAATCCTCCTTACAGGTGTTGTGGTCCAGTTTCCAGCCTGGCTCACAGCTGGCTTCCGTGAGTCCGTTCTGACAGACGCACTCGCAGGTTGACTCCTCTAAAACCCTGTTGGGCCCACAGAGAGCCAGCAGACTTGAGTCCAGCGCCTCTGGAAGACACAGTGAGAACAAATAAAAAATACTATCTAGCTGTCTTTTCAGGGCTTCAGAGCATAGTCCACAAACAATAGATCCCAATGACTGCTGGGATTTTTGTTATCGATGGAAAAGTGGTATTTTTTTTACCAAAATGTCCTGACTTTGCACAGATTTAATATGATATGCAGAGATATAAGGCCTGTGGACTGATCATCTGGTCACAGATTAGAATAATCATGTGGTTTAGTTTATTTCCAACGGCCACATATGTACACCAGGATGATGCTAATTAGAAGCTATAAGCACGATAATGGGCTGAGCTCGGAAGACTTTTATAAACATTGTACCTGCTAATCTTTAGCATCTTGATGACAATGTTTAGCCAAAAGCTGGCAGAGCTAATTATTGTTTCGTGGATGCCAACAAAGCAAGCAGCAGCAACAACTGTGGTTAAAGCTGCAGAGAAGCTGGTATTATACTTTTCTAGGCTCACACCAAAGCTTGTCACATAACTGTGGTGACTCCAGAGAACAGAAAACTTTCCTTTTTCTCCCCTTTTTATAACAAGTGATGACAAGAAAGATCAAGTGGACATGTTTGCACCGCTACCTCCATAAGGGCCATATTTTGTATCGCTTACAAATATTGTATTGCTTAAAACAATGCAGTTTATCAAGCGTTTTGGTTTAGCATTGGAAAAATTCAAAGTAGCTAAAGATGGTAGCTGCTGTACATGACTGTACAAGTAAGATGCCACAAAGACATTCCTGCTACAATCGAATTAACATGCGCCAGAAGAAAATGATCTTGAAATAATGTTATTTTCCAGCAGGGCACAGTCATCATCGCTTGTCTTTGATTGTTGAGGTTTGAAGAAGAAAGTATTAAAATCAACGTCACATTTCTAAATAGAGCAGGAATGCTTTGCTTAATTTGGCACTCTGTTTCATAGCTGTGGGCCATTTAAAATAATATTTTCACCTGTTACAAACACACTTAATCAAGTCAGCCATATTTGTCTTAACTCTACATGTTTGTTTTTGTTACCAATGCTTCAAAACTTTATTGAAACTAGAAATTTTAACAGACACAATGCAATTTTCCCTCAAGGGGACAGAATTTCATAAGGAAACTACTTCAGAAAGAATGCCACAGTTTACACGACATTAACTTGGTAGATTTCTACACTGAGTCTTAACTAAGCATGAATTTTACATCCTGTTTCTCTTCTGAACTCCATTAAGTGAGTAAAAGTCAGTCTGATTATCACTCTTGTCTTATCTCTTTTCCACCTAAGACCTCTTTGCTTAATCAGGCATGGTGCATGTTGGTGTCCAGTTGCTACCGTGTGATGTGTTGGTATAAAGCAAAACATGGGTGTAACGTGATGGCTGAAATAAAAGCTGTTAAGTGTGGGGTTTTCAGCCTCGTGAAGCAGCAGGCGTAAAGAAAGCTTCATGAATATGCATAATAGATGTCCATGTTCCATCATAACAAGTCAGAAACCACAAGTTTTAATATCAGAAACATATGTTGTATGGCTTTACGGGGTGGAGTATTTGGGGTGTGTCTTATTTGAGATTTGCAATACAGTCTTAAGTTTTTGTGCAAAGTGAAATGTGGACACAAATGACTCCTGATAACAGAAGTAAAGAAGAGCATACACTAAATAGCCTGGAAGCTAACTGGCACACACCCAGACCAAACTTGCACTACCACACCAAACTCATGCACTTGGCTGTGATCCCTTTTGTAAATAAACATAATTTTACATAATAAACCCTGGGGTGCAACATCATTTCATACTTTTTTGTTTTGTTTACAGTTTCAGAACCTAATGTTATAAACGTCTCCTACAACGTCTCCTGATGGACCAGCTATTGTTGTAATTGATGTATTCACTGACAAATGAATAACTGATGTCTTTAACACAAAATTGCCAACTAGAAATCAGATTTCCAGTTGAAATAGGAAACATTACACAAAGTACTGGCAGAGCATTAATAATTCATTTCTTTCTTAGGCTTGGTGAACTTTTGGCTGCTGGTGAGAATTCGCTGTAAACATGAAAGCAAAAAGTAGAGCAAAAGTTTAAATTTCCGGATTTCTGAGGTACAGTGATACGTGATATTTTTTACTTGATGTTTGGCCAAGATAAAGAGTAGGAGGAAGATTAATATTATTACCAGGAACTGAGAGTATAAAAAAACACCCGAAATGACTCACAGATTTCCCATTAATCCTGGTAAGTATGGGGTAACAAAAGTGCCACAATGACAGATAAAACAGTATTTAATAATTAATTAAATGAGCCACAAATTTTTGTGTGGAACTATATAAATGAATAATTAAATATATTAATAATTAAATTAAAACATAATTTAAGTTAACATATATATAGAAATGTTTTCTAATTTTAATGAATCACCAAACCAGGTGGGCGGGGCTAAAGTTCACAGAGTGATTTAGACTATTTTTATTTAAATATATGGGCACTTTCACATCAGCCTTTTTGATTTGAGTCGTAAAAATGTTGCGCTCCGATGTGCCTATCGGTGTGTGAGAGTGTGTGTGAATGTCCTGTGTAGTGTAAAACTCTTTAAGTGGTCAACAAAGCTCTATTTAAGTACAAGTCCATTTAACTGAACAGAGTCACTAATTAAACAGAGTAAAGACTATCCTGATGTGAAGCTAAGGCTACTACTGAGATGACATTATCCTCTATATTTTTTTATCACCATGGTAACTAACAGGCATAGACTTAAAACGTATAAATACTGCCAACCAATAGTTTGCATTGTTTTGACTGACTGCAGGATCTTTTATTTCGTATCAACTTAAAGAGACTTGCAGAGCATGATAACCAATCAGATAATCATCTGATGCTCAATTGATAGGCAAAAGTGATAGATATATTACTGCATTATGCACTGCACAGGAAAATTAAATTATTACATATTTTTTACATCAATTTGATACCTTCAAATGACTTAAAAACACCTTCAATTGCAAATTAATGTATTTTTCTTATTTAATTATCTTTTATTTGATACATTTTTCTATTTAATTGTGGCACTTTTTTCCCTCTATAGAAACGGTGCAGCGCTAGCGTGAGTTTCAGGGTAAATGGGAGTTTTCTGTTGGCTCGAGTGTAACATGCATTGGATTTTTTTGGGATCTCTTGACCCCAATTACACTGATCAGCTTGAGTTTAACCACAGAGGAATCTGCCGGAGTCCATCAACATGACTTGTTCACACCTACCTGTTTCTCTCTGAGAATAGTTGATCATATCTGCAGGCACACACACACAGTTCACTGGATCCCATAATGACCCCAGGGCGCAGGGGTGTTCAGGAGGCGAACAACTACACACACACACACACACAGAAATGTTAACAAATGCATACAGGAAGAGCATGTCATGAATGTTTATCATTCCTCCCAGTAACTCACAGGTGGTCCGCTGCTGCTCGTCTTATGATGGAGTGGAGCGGCCGCTTGGACAGACATTCACATGAAGTATGATTGATGAATGTAACCATGACAACTGAGCGGTCCATCCTGGGTGGAGACAGTTCCATCAGCTGGCAGTGAAGAAGATAAAAGTTACATGTGTGTGTGAAACCGTATACTGTGAAAGAAAACATCTGCTGTGGTTCACTTAACAGCATGACTGCTCGAGTGGTCGTTGATGTCATTTATAAGGGGTTGTGCAACTGAGCAGGACTCTGTATACTACATCGATTGCTTATCCAGTCGCAGCCTACTCCCATTGGAGTTGGGTGTGTTTTGTTACAATTGAGTTATAGTTATGTAACTGGGCAGAATGGTTTCTGTCCCACATGTAGAGGCAGTTTGAGGTGTGAGGGAAGAAAAATGCCAGCTCTGGTATAAATGGATACACGAGATGGGGAAGAGGATTTAACTGGGTCACTTACTGTTTTGTTGACAAGCGTGTGGCTCGTGTTGGTGCAGTAAAAAGCCTCGTTCGTGCAGCATCCACCGCAGCGATGCAGCGCCACGCAGCGAGGGAGGTAGAACTGGCTGGTGGATTCTGGGTATTCTTTGGCAACTTCAACACACACCTCCCTGGGCTGGCACGAAGTCCGCTGGATTTCCTCGAGGATGACTAACAATGGGGTTAAATGATCAGATACTGTTTTCTGGTCGAAGAGAGCCTTTTTGGCAGGAAATCTTTAACTTGTCCATTACCACCCCCTTATATGTGTCTCTTGTGTAGGCAGGTCATAAAAACCTGATTTTTCTGGTTACATCACTAACAAAACGTTTCCAGCAAAATGAGGGAAATCTCTAAAATGCATTAAAAACGTAGATCTCTAATCTTATTATTATTTTCAAACTTTACTTCACTGGCTGTCCCTTCATTGGCAAACTTTATTAAACGTAAAATTAAAAAAAAAGTGAATTTGATGCTAAGAAAAGGAAAAAGTAGAAGTAAAATGAGCATTTTTACCATTTGTATCACCGTTTCTTTTACTTTAAGTTGAAAACTAATGGTACTAAGAATAACCTGAAACTAACAGTTTCAGGTTATTATTAGTAGTTATTATTAGTTCAGGTTATTATCTCCTCTTCATCTTAAAAGACAGATCTAGAGATACAGAACAAGGTCTCATATTGCCTCCATGAAAATATTATTTTGCTTCTAGGAAAAGTCATCATCTTGATGGTAAAACAAACATGTCTGGCCAAAATTTCAATTAGCAGCTCGTCATTAATGATACCTACACAAAGTTTAGAGGGTAATGAATGACAAAGTAATGGATTATGGTAACAATATTACCTTTTTGGGTAATGAAATAAAGATACACACAACACTTACTATACAACTTTACTACTTTTACTATACTGTAGGAATATGCTGTTCTGCATTTTCCAACCTGTGTCTGCCTGTGTGTACTATCCCTGCATGGGCACACTGGGCCTTTTTCCACCAGGCTGGTTCCCGTTCTAGTTCGGAGTCAGAGCCAGATTAAGCACAGATTCTTTGGTTTTCCACCGCCTGAGCAACGGCTCTTGGTTCTCAAAACTGGTTCAATCAAGACACCACCTCGTTGCTGGGCCAGAGTTGAGAACCGGTTCACGCAGCTTGCGTCCGCAGCTGGAGGCGGGGCTTCCTGGCCAAAGTAATAGCATTGAAACATGGACCCACATCTTAATAAAAACAAAGAAATGGACTCTAAGAACAAGCAGAATATGTCTGA
>JBAMHV010000026.1:7898527-7911656 GCA_037177535.1 Pseudomugil gertrudae | reverse complement strand
GCTCTTTCGGTGGAAAACAAAACTGTTTTTTTGGAAGCACTGAAGTTGAACCAGCAAAGCTCTGGCTCTAGCTCAAGCACCGAACTAGAACGAGAACCAGCCTGGTCAAAAAAGGCACACTGTGACGTAACGGCTCATGTGAAGGAAGGCAGAGGGAAATGAAGAAGGTGACAGAGACTTGGGGTTTTAGTCTGTGGCGATATTCTCATTCCTTTCAGTTTCTTGTTGAAAGACAAAAATGTTTGTATGAAATGAACTTGATGCGCAGGCAACAGCTGTCTTTCAACTAGTGCCAAGTCAATGAACAACTGATTTAAGGCTGTATCAGCACAACATGACCTCATAGCTTCCTTCATGCTTACAGTGAGGCACATTTCTACAAGATGTCATATTTATACAATAAACATGCAGACATGAGTGATGATGATTTGTTTCTATTTACCTACACGGTAAATTAAGAAACAGGAAAGTAAAGTAATAAGTAGTGAAGTTACTTTTACAGAAGTGAATTGCTTAATTGCTTTTTTGAGCAACAACGCTAACACTGCCTAAAATGAAATGCAACTCATCCCCACCATTTGCACTGATGCACATCAGAGATGCTGGTTTTTGCACCTTTCACTGATTTACCCTCGTTTTTCCTGTAAAACCAGAGGTTGTGGGGTTTTTTTTTCATTGGATTTTAAAAATATCTCAAACTTGGACGGACCTGAACACAGAACATGTGCATTCTCTCTCTCAGTCCACAGATCTTGGTGGAGTTTCTAAGCAGAGTTGTAATACTGTGATGCATTTTCTTGTTGAACTAAGATTTTCCGAGTCTTTGCATAATATTATACTCAGTAGATTTTGCAATGCCAAAGTTTTTAGTATTCTTGGACTTGATTTTTTGCCAGAGTTTAGCAGAAAGGGTGCGTCACAATCTAACCTTGCTTACATAGTATTTGGTAGATGCTCCTTTAATACCAACCCTAATACCCTTACAATAATTTGTGTATTGTATATTTTTCTTTGTATTTTTTTTTACCCCTGTGTTTTTCTTAAACATATTTTAAACATACGATATTCTAGCTTTACTGCACCCAAAATTCCCCACTTTTATGTGAGTTTTATACTTAAATAAGTTTAAGTTTAAACAATGAGGGAGGGGATACACAATATATTGACAGATTAATTTTTTAACTGATCTTTCAAACTTTACCCTTTTAGCTTAAATCCTTAATGAAAAAACAAACTATCCTTCAAGTCTTTTAGTTTGTAAAACACAAGGTGACGGCAAATTTAGTGCAGGTGCTTTACAAATACAACTGAAACATCGGAAAATAAGAAGCAAGTTTACCTCCCAAAGTACCATCCACTTTATAAAGAGCTTCTTCCCTCATCTGAACCCACATATCATTGTTGTTAGAGTGGACTAATGGGCTTGCTGAGGAGGCTGAAAATGACGAGGAAGATGGGGAAGAAGAGGCATGCCATACTCTCTTCCTAATGCAGTGGTGAATCAGCCCATATTCAGGGTAGATGTACTGTAGGAGCTGATCAACGCTTGTAACTGTCTCCAAGCTGGGCCGGTCATCTGGTTGCATTGGGGCCTGTAGAGAGGAAGAGGATAGGACACAAGACCTTTAATACTGTTATAAAGCATCATATGCTGATGTTCTGAAAGATATTAGATAACTTGAATTAACAATGTCAGCTTTTCTAGTTTGTATTGGATAAAGAGTGAATACCACAGCTATCAATGTGTTGTAACATGTTGGTGTTGGCTACTGTTTGTTATGAACTGCATGCGTGTCCTCCCTTCACCCATGCTCTTTTAGTGTTGCTTTCAATCCACAAAAATGTAGCATCATGTGTTAAGTTTTATGTTATGTTTGGCTTTTTGTTGCTCCAGGTCAAACAAGCTGGACACTTAAAAGCTAAGGCAAAGTCTGAGAATGCCTGTTTGGCTTCTGTAGTACGCTTGAGCAAATGTCTGACCTAAATGTGAAAACCCTAACAAGTTAGGATCAACTTCCAGCATCCTTAAACAGCTCTGGATGTGTCCGTTAATGCCGCGTTACTGGAGATTGTCAGATCATATTGTTATTATGTAGAAGACTGGACACACATGGGTAATCCCAGTTCACAGTAGATATTATAAACTCCGACTGCTGTGAGGCACCATAATCATTTTTCACTTAGCCTGACAAACAAGTTTGCGGTATATGAAAGCAAAGAGGTTAATAGTATAAATGAACGGCTAATAGAAGCAGTTAGATCATCCTTGGGTTATTAGGTATCAGCAGTTGTTCTCAAGAGCCTTAATTCTTTGCAGGAAGGAGAGAGTATGTTTAGTTTCCCAGGCTGGAGAGGGACAGAATGGCACAGCTGGTATTACCTAAACAGAAACCAGATCCCTGGGTTGCTATCAGTCCCCTCGTTTATCTCCTGTCCCCCCAACTCCCATCACATTTGTAGCAACATATTTTACTGTCATTATTTACCTTTTAAATATAGTAGTGACGGAAACAATAAATATTCTTTAAGCATTGAGGTTGTGCTAGCACATAGCTAAAAGCTAACAGCTTAATGTGAACAATATCAGAGTATGTTAGCTATTTTTGCTAATTTTTAAAGGATTTTTGGGCTCAATTTCACAGTAGCTGGATAGAAAAATAGTTGAGATAGTTTAACACAATCAGTGGATTGACTCAATAAGATTGCTATCCTGCCATCCTGCTAGCTTAACTCGTCTCATTCACAGCTGCATGTGCATTTTAGGTTTGTTTAAGATCAAACTGTTGTGTCAGAAAACATCATCTTTTTATATTTGTTTCCAAAACTTTGTGAGATTTCATACAAATTTTGGGATATGTTCTATGTGTCAGGCTAACTCAAGCCCAAAGCATGATTAGTCTGGAAGTGAAATTCTGCAGTTGTTTTTTATATATATAATGCAAATGTTTATGTTTATGAAAGGGTCATTATTCATTTTTTTTACCAAATACTTTCATACATTTGTCACACGTTTGCAGGTCTAGAGCCAAAGCTAAGAAACGACAAATTACTATTATAAAACTATAAAAAAAAACTATTACTCAGCTTTTTTTTTTTTTTTTTTTAGAAATCTTTGCAGAAAATAGATGCATATGTTGTTTTATTTTTTCTTCTCATGTTAGCTTTATATATTGATTCCTCATTCTTCTTTGTGGTGATGAGCAGTCACATGGCATGAGGTCATTGTTTTGGGACTGTGAGGTCATAATGGACGAATGATGGATGTCTTTAGTTGCCCCGTTACGCTGAACACACTCTTGGGTGTGTGCAGCATAACACATTGCTGGCATTTAAGTGAATATATACACACACCCATGCATTTATCACTCACGAACTGTCTGCCTTCTAACGTAAACATAACATGCCTGAAACCAAACTTCACAAACACAATCTGCATTCGCAGTCTGAACTGTTTGGGTGTTACTTTTTTAAAACCTCCGCCTACTTATAAAGAATCAGTGTTTCTTAAGAAAGTCACCAATTTCCCAACAGTAAGCTGATACTACTGTGGAAATGTCTCAGCTTGAATCATTATTAATGTATCAAACTTTTTTTTTCCTTAACTAAAGACTCATTTCCTTTTAAGGATTCCAACAAAAACTCACTTTTTCCCCCTTGCCTGCCTCATAAAAAGCACCTCTGAACACATGGCACCTGATGCAACCTACACAGCAC
The DNA here is from genome assembly GCA_037177535.1 of Pseudomugil gertrudae. Taxonomy (NCBI): domain Eukaryota; kingdom Metazoa; phylum Chordata; class Actinopteri; order Atheriniformes; family Pseudomugilidae; genus Pseudomugil; species Pseudomugil gertrudae. The sequence goes on along the minus strand of JBAMHV010000026.1, from coordinate 7,907,942 downwards.
CTTGCTTGTGTTGTGCTTGACAGAAAACCTCAGATCGTATAAGAAGTAGCCATGTTTACTACTCTAAAATACTTTTTTTTTATATTGTTGTGCACTTCTGTCCAAATACAAGCAAAAACATTTGGGTTTCAAACAGCATGCCTCACTTCTTTCTATAAGTGCTGGACAATATGCATTCGCTGAGGTCCCAATCATGAACCTACCTCCACCATGCTTCGGAGATGTTTGGTGAAGGTGTCTGATCTGCCTTCTAGTGTCAGCTTTTTGTTCTTTTGCTGTATTTTCCTGCTTTCTTTTAAATACTTCTCTTCTGTATTATGCTGTAGTCGTGAGTTAATGCCTCCCTGTTGGTGTCAGTCTAATCCTTGCCTCCTTGCTTTTTGTGTTTCGGTATGCTTTTAGCTTTTTCTTACTCTAGACTTCTGACTTTGTTTAAATAATGTAATTAAAATCACTCCTTCGTGCTTCCAGCCAGTCTGCTTTGCTTCAGTTCAACATTTAGATCCACACGGGACTCTGCCATGATGTAACAGCAGCCTGATGATGGACTTAATCGTTTTCATGAGCCAGTAGATGACGGATGCCATCAGTTACCCCGGAAGTTATCCTTTGTGACCTCATGGACTATGCATGATCATTGTTGGCCGACCAGTACGCAAGATGGTAACAATAGTGTTGCATTGCCATTTTTTACACAGCTTGTAAGTCTGCAACCTGGCTGATAAGCTCATTTTATGGGTTTAAATATCTCTATTAAAACCAAAACATGTGACTTCTTCTACTTAAATGTAGTTACCACTAATGAAAGCATGTACTTTCACTATGTCTCTTCTTTCATTTTGCACTTGTACGTAATTGATTACATATATTTTGACAATTATCTAGTTATATAAATAAGAAAAAGAGAAATGAGATGCCTTACCTCAGTACCCATGTCTCCAGTTTGGTAAATGTCTGTATATTCTTGTCCTGAGCACAAATTGCTGATATTAAGCATCCATAGGAGCACAGCTGGTATCCACATAGTGAGGGGATGGAGAAGGGAGGAGAGGAGATATCAGGACGGTCAGGACGGTGATTTTATAGTTTTACGTGAAGACGGGAAGGTGGAGGAGTCTGGGATGAAGAAGAGGAAAATCAGGAGCAGGAGGGTTGTGGCAGATTTGGTACGTATCTCTGGGATCTACTCATACTATCCTGGAACAAAGTTGCTCTTCCTGCACAGGCTGTTGAAATTTGGGAAATCAGCTGAATAAATCATGATGAGGAGATTTTCTTCTCTTTCTCGTGTCGACCACAACTCCTTTCTTCTTGTCTTTTCTTGATGTCAGGTGTCCTTGCTTGGGTTTAGTCTTCACTTAATATTTTACTTGTCCTTCGACTTGAGTTATCCCTCAGCCTCCCTCCAGCCTTGGTCGCCGTCGTCAGTCTCCTCTCCTCGCCCTTCACACTTGTGCACCTCCTCGCTGTCTTTATCTGTATATTTTCCCTGCTTGTCGTACAACAGCTGCGCAGATTATTGCTGCCTCTTCATCTATCTGCTGTTTCCTCTTTAAAAACCTTCAGGGCAAATTTTCCCTCTTTAGTCTCCTTTTATATCTGTCACAACTTTTTGTGTCAGGCTTTCTGCTCCTTAGAAAAGCATCAAAGAGGAAACCAAGAATACAAAGACATTGTTTCAAATCCTGCTCTCGAATGAAGTCTCTCAGACAAGTCCAGCTTTGGGTATTAAGTTCTTGTCCAAACAGAGTGAGTGTGCGTCCTGCTCACAGGCGTCTCGCTGGAGTGAATGAGGAAAAAAAGCAAACACAAGAATGGAAGGCTTGTATCTTGTGGGCGGAGAGATTGGATCTGAGAGATGGGTCGTTTCTGCAGAAGCATGCAGCGTCTCAGCACTGGAACGCTTTCTCTCATCCTCTTTTTTTTTAAATGAGCCGGAGAAGCTATTTCTTTGATTTTCACACAGAGATAACAGGCTGAGTCGCAGATTATCCTCCTCATCATTCTCCCTCTTCTCACACATTCATCATGTTGACATTGCTCCGTCTCTGTAATTCTGCTTAATGGGAGCAGCTGCTAAGTCTTTGAAAAATGCCAGTGTTCACCAGCAGCCAGTCACGATGCATTTCAGTGCCTTTTCATGAGCTGCTAATACCTTTGCTGCTTCTCTTCTGCTGTTTCTGCTTTATGTGCAACTCCTGCTGGTTTTCTTTCAAGCCCGTGAGCAACGCTTCATTGTGAAGACAAGCCTGTATGTGTGTGATAGAGACATAAATGAAGACACACAACTGCTCCCACACCTGCAGCTCAGTCTTTTCTTTTTCTTTCACACTTCACCGGGCTTTATCTTTGTCCTTTACTCCCCCCACTTTCCTACACTGGTTTAGTTCATTCAGAGAGCTAAAAAGACAAACTTCACATACCTTCTTAACTATTCTGCCTTAAGGCTGTGTATCGCAGCAGAGGAGGGGGAGGAGGGGGAGAAAGCTGCAAGAGCAGCTTACATCTTTTGTCTAAATTATAACATCTTTTCTTCTCCCTGGGCAAAGCAGTTACAGACAATTGTAAAATAAATTACGGGGGCTTGAAAAGGGGAGGTAGGAGACAAACAGGAGGCCAGCGAGGAGGAGGAGGAGGAGGAGGAGGAAGAAAGAGGTGTGCCTGGGAAACGCTCGTATGAGAAAACATCCGATTTCTGGGCCAGTCACTGCCAGCCTATTCATGGGATTAAAGACGCACGCAGACACTCACACACACAGTGGCAAGTGTCTGCTTGCAGTGCGCTTTATGCGTCAAAATCAGCCAGATTCCACATTCCAGTCATCGCTTTCTCCGTTTCATCATGGGAGCTCGCAGCTAGAGATGACATAGAGGGAAGTTTAGTAACATGAGGTTCATCATCTTATCAAATACTGGAGGTCAAATGTCAAATTCATATAAAAATGTTCAATTATTAAGATTTCAAACAAACCACTAAAATATGTGGATGGTGTTTAATCCACTTTAGTATGTAAAGAAATGAAATATTTTCCAATATGAATGCACCTGAATGCACTTTGGACATGGTGCTGCATGGTGGTGCAGGGGTTAGCGCTGTGGCCTCACAGCAAGAAGGGGAGGGTTGTCCAGTGACCTTTCTGTGTGGAGTTTGCATGTTCTCCCCATGTATGCGTGGGTTCTCCAGCTTCCTCCCAACCACAAGACATGCATGTTAGGTTATAATAGCTATGGTTAAAATGGTTTAAAATAACATGTAAGTTGCTTTGGACTTACATGGATAAAAGTTACTTTGGATAAAAGTGTCTGCCAAAATGACTGTATAGTATAGTATAGTATAGTATAGTATAGTATAGTATAGTATAGTATAGTATAGTATAGTATAGTATAGTATATGATTTATAAAGGTATAACTCGTGTAGGAATAAAAAGAACTGAAATAACTTTTCTTTTTTAGCCTGTCTGAGACAGATGAACTTCATGAACCCTTTGAGATCAATCCAATCTAGCCGAGACACGCAGGTCTCATCTGGCAGGAACATTTTGGGGGATGACGAACATACAATCAGCTCACAGCAGGAAGATCACAACATGGACAGAGCATGAAACAGTCTGTAAAATATGGCTTTGTGTGAAAAACCAACCCATCCTGAAGCGTGAACCTGAAGCTGAGCTGCAGGCACGTAGCTCTGTGATGCTCAGGTCGTCAGATTTATTTTAAGGACATAGAAATATGACTGATCACATGGATTTAATCTCTGTGACTTCATTAGCACTGAGGTAAAATAAAGTTTATGTCTACCACAGAGTAGTGAATCCAGCTCAGGTTCACATCCAATTTAAACAACAATTCCTCCTTTCCCAGCTGTCCTTGCTCGGCTGCGTCTTGTTTATTGAACGCTGCTGGTCTCCGTGCTCACCAGTAGATAAAGTGCTCTTTGCACCAGACAGGCAGAGACTCCACACAGCAGTGACATACTTCACATGATGTTTTCTGGACTGGAGGTTCTTCAGGGGGTTCTTCTACCTTCTGTCTCGTGTAAATGGTCATGGCCCAGGAAAACAGGGTGGGAAGCTTTAAATGCAGCAGTTATAACGTACCTAGTTATTTTGATAAGGTAGAAATGTATTTAAAAGGGATGTGGAAGGGTGCAGATGAGGCTGTCTGAGTTATTAAAAACACCTGATATCTCCAGTGTTAACGGGATCCTGTGTTTAGGTTGCATAAAAGCAGACAGATACATGCAGTCCGGCGTGTGTTATAATACTCGGAAGCGACTCACACAGATCAATTCTAATGTTTTATAAGATATAAAGCATTAAAATGCACTTTGTACCTGCTCTACCAGCACCTCTGACAGCAAACGGATGGCTCTGGATTTAGCTTCTGCTTAGGCGAACAACTTGGGCCTCACCTATAGAAACAACACAGCATGTACATTTAAATCAAGAATATATATTTTGGGGGATTTATGTTACACGACAGGCCTTGAAGGTCCTTTTCCCAACATCCCTCGGGATTTAATGGCTGTGCTCTTGCCGGATTTGTTTTACGTGAAATCCCATGTAGTGTTGTAACAATCTGCAGACACATACAGTCATTAAATGCTTTGTGGATTTAGAGTAATGACAGCTTAAGTCCCTCAATTACATAAGCAATCCAAGCTTGTAACCAAGTTGAGGGAAAACTCCCAGTTTAAGAGTTGTTTCTTTAAGTCAGATGTGAAAGGCACCAACTGGCCACTTTATTTCCATCCTCCTGAAGGGAGGATTTGGGCCTCTGCGACGTTGATGGGCCTGCAGACTCCAACTCTCTTCCTCCTGAGCTTGGCATCTACCTACACAGCGAACTAATTCAAATATTTCTCAGAAAGGAGACTAAACAATTCTGAAATCACCCTGTAGGTGTGTGTAGTTTTCATAACCTTTGGGAAGTGTTGTAACTGTCTATTTATCTCTGTATATAGAAGCTAATGCAACAGGATTGTATGGGAGGTGGGTGTTTTACCTGCATCTGCATGACTCTTTTAATACGAGGTGAAATGTGTATGATTGATTTCATAAGGCAGTGACTTCCCTACTTGTACGATTTGAATTAAAAGACTCCCTCTCTTCAACGATTATTTTCATGTAACGCAACAAACACAAAACAACATTTCTTACCCCGTGTACTTAATCCAGAGTGGGTTTGCACAGTTCTGAACACATCAAGGTGTGTGCAAGTTGTATCCCTGCATGGTCTGGATCTTTGACTCCATAACCGGCTTGGAAAGGCACAACTGATACTTTGAAGAGATTACATGAAGAAGACAAATACCTGGTGCCACCTACTGGTAGTATTCTTGTTTCTCAGATAATGTGCTGCATTAGTTTGCAGCATCAAGTTATCTGTGTGAAGATCAAGAAATAATCATTCAAAAACAAATGATCACTAAGGTTTATTGTAAGATAAGACAAAGCCTTGCCTAGTGATACAGTGGAATGCTCAGGAATATCTAGATTAACCTCATGGCTTTGCATGAAACAAATATGGTGAAGTAAGTGTGGTCCTTTTTAAAAAACAGACCAACAAAGATGGAATTATGATGCATTTATCCAAACAAAACATTTATTGTGATCATCTACATTAGAACAGAATTAATTAATATTGTTAATTTGGTTCCACTTGCACCTTAAAAACAGCTGTGACCCATTCAAGCACAATTTGCTTCATAAAATTCATAAAATAATCTTTCAGCTCACTGAAGTCCTTCTAGCTTAAACACACACACACACACACACACATATATATATGTTTATCAGGGAAGTTTTCTTCTCAATGTCTACTTATGTGTCACTTTGGCACAGGTGGCACTAGCCTTTTGTTTAGTTTTTCCTATATTCATTACCATCTGATCTTTTTGTTTATTTATTAACATATATATTAATACTCTTACGCTATGAATATAGCTGCATTATCCTATTTGAAATCATCTGTATAACAGTAACAGTTTTATACATAATGAAGTCAATGAAAGGCCCACGTAGTTTCTAAAATAATAACAATGGATTAGATTTATATAGCTCTTTTCAATGCAGCCACATACATTAAATTCATTCACACACAGCTGTGTGTTTGTACGTTTTGGTCTTCGTTGTGGCCAGTCATGTTCATCCCCATATTCGGGATTCAGTTGTGACTTTAATATATTGCAGGAATTTGAGGTGACGTCATGCATGCAAATAGCACGTTTGACAATAATTTCAAAGCTGAAGGTGCTCACTCCTCCAGGATCTCCACCAATCACAAAGTTATGATTAGTGCACAAGCAATATAGTTATATATTTAAAGTTCTTTAAAGTCATCTGAAAAAGCATAAAAGTGGTGGATTCTGTGTAAGTAAGAACAAAAAGACAAGGCCATTTTTATGCAAAAACAAGGACGTTAATGAGAAATTCTAAATATAAATGTAAATGCAACACTTTGCTTCACACATATAAAAACACCATGTAGTGGTACATTATGATGAAAGACACATTTTATAAAGCTCAGAATAAATGTGTGCTTGTAAGTAAATTAGATAAAAAGCTGAACAAACTTCATAGGTTGAGATTGACGTTACTGGTTTTGCAGATCTTACAATGATTGAAGAAAAAAGTGTTTCACTATATGAAGTATGTGATGATTATATAATATATGATGATTATATGTTCCTATTTGGAATCCTTTTGTAAGCAGCTACTCTTAATTTAGTCGCCCCCGTCCTTCAGATTTGGCTGTTAATGTCTTCCATTTCCTGAAGAGGATTTTTTGTTTTTCCATTCATAATTATTATTTCAGTCAGTGAGGAAGCTTGTGCCTTGTGGAACGAGTCTGGATTCTTTGTATTTGATAATGAATCACTCAGTTTCGTCATGATTGTAGATAAAAGGGAAGAGAAAACATAATCTGACACTGACACATCTGACACATTTAAATGTTCACTCTTCCATCCAAAAGCTGAATAACATGTCTGCTAAAGGCAGAGCTACGGCTGAACTAAGCCACGCTGTCTCGTATTTTAAATTATTTTATTACAGTTCTGTAGAAAGTCTTTGGCCACACTTTCACTATGTTTACAGGAAACTGGAAAACAGTAATATCTGATTAATAAAAACATTGGAATAATAATTATAAACTAATATGATTTTTAATAAATTTTAACATCTTTCAACACATCCTGAAACCTATACACCAGAGGTCCTCAAACCTTTTAAAGGCCAAGGACCCTTACAAGTCAGAAAATTAGCTTAGGACACCAAACTAGACACATTTACCACCACTTTTTAATAAACTATAATGACTTAAATACAACTTAAAATGAACTGTTACAAATTGCATTTGTCTACATTTAAACTGAATATTTTTTTTATATTAATTAAGATTTGTCTTGATATATTGTCATTTTCATGCAGGACAATGAACAGGAGCAGGACTGTCAGCGGGAAAAAACATTGCAAAGTTCATTAAAGTGGTTCATTATTAAGATTCTGGTGTTATTCACACTTTTGCAAATTATGGCAAAAAATGAACAAAAATAAAAACAGTAATTAAGCCACGTCTAAAAAATTGACATTATAAACTATTTAAATACTGATACCAATAACTTGCTGAATTAGCAAGAAGGATGAGCCTATTTTAACGTTTTTTGGAGTCATGGGTGACAAACAATCTCTGGGTCACTGAACGGGTGTCAGTTCCATGCTGCAAATGGAAATGGATGGTTCAGTCCTGTTACTCGTTGAGTTTATAGCAAACACCTGAGATATAACCTCATGGCTAATAGCATGAGGAGACTAAGCACAATCTAGAGATTCGCCTAAAATGAATATTTTCAAAATGAACACCTGATAACTAATGCATCATTTAAGTAACACGACAGTTTACTGAGACTGACCTCTTTGCTCATAGTTAAAATATGATCAAATATAAAGAAAAATGAGTGAGATTAGTTTTGGTCTCTCCATAGCCTCCAGAAGAAGCTTCCTGTTGTGCACGTGACTTGTGGGATGTTCCACATGAATCAGGAGGGTAAGGTGTTACTGAAAACCTGGGGACAGGACTAAAATGTGCATTTTTACCAAAAAGTTTGGAAAATAAATTCTTGTAAAGGATAGATGGAATATTAAAATACTCAGAAATCCAAAATAAATAAAATAGATTTAGGATTGTATTAATCATATTTTATTCCAAAATGTAACATAGGGTGAGGGACAGGTGAAATATGCACTGTTAAAGGTGTTCATGGTAAGTTTTATTAATCTTCCCAGAACATAGCTTAAATTTGGGATTAGATTGCTGTGCAGGACGGTTAGCTAATTAAGAAAATAAATTTCACCATTAATTTCAATCTGCATTTTACATAACATGTCATAGGTGCAGAAATGGAACGACCCCTCTCAGATTATTTCTTCTTTTTAAAGAACTCAAAGTATTATTCACTGAAGTCAAAATAGAAAATGATGGTAAGCAGTAGGAAAGGGAAACATTTGCATGGCCTCGGTAGTGTTTGGGAGACTCATAAGAGAGAGCAGGCTAAAACTTTTTATGATTAACTTGCTAAACTCAGACTTGCATCATCATTAGATCATCCCTGGACTTGCTCATCTCCCTTACACATGCATTGATTTAAAAACATATCAAAAGTGTCGTAGCAGTTCGCAGGTGGCCAGGGTCAGGAGTTAGCTCATGGTTAGCTACCATAAAGCTGCACAGTCATTGGATAAATAAGTGACAGACTGATGTGATGTCTCCATCATGTCGCTTTTTAATTGGTCCAAGGTCAATTATTTTGTTTAATTATTCCCTTATTCAGAGATGAGCCAAAAAAAATTTTTTAACAGACACTCCTGGGTATCCCTACTTTAAAGATAGATTTCTTCAAGTAATCTTCAATCTACTTGAAACCTCGAGAGCTCTTTGGGTGTTGACAACCTTATTTATCAGTATGATCCCACACTGCTTAAACATGTTGATATCTGGGACCTAGGGAGGTCTCATCACTGCATCAGACACGCTACTACGTTAATGTTGCATCATTAAGGTTGAACTTTTCAACACCCCAGATTGGCCTGTTCCTCTGTGGTATAAGCTGCTACTTTACTTTACTTCACAGACTTTCATTGTGTTTTGCTGTCAATTCAATCCAATTCAATTCAACTTTATTTATATAGCGCCACTTCCTGACAGTGTCATCTCAGTGTGCTTCACATCTTATTTGAGCCAATTCATCAAAATAGCCTAGATAAGGGAAACCATAAGATTCTATCGAATATTGACTTTAATGCAATCCCCAGCCTGAGCAAGCATTGGGCGACAGTGGGCACTTCATGACCAAGCTCCATTATATATGAAAGACCTCATAGTTCCATATGTTCCACACAGAGCACTTCGCTCTCA
>JBAMHV010000026.1:7875633-7890344 GCA_037177535.1 Pseudomugil gertrudae | reverse complement strand
GCTTTTTGTTATAATCCGCTGGAAGTTGCTGCGTCAGCTGTAGTCCTTGTCCGGTTCCAGTCTCCTCCACTTGCGAAGCATCGATTCATTGATCTTAAATTCTCTTGCGGCTGCTCGATTTCCATGTTCCTCCATGTAGCTGATGGTCTTCAGTTTAAACTGTGCTTCATAAGCGTGTGGGTAGCGATAAACTACATTACCCAGCATGCCATGGGATGGGGTGATGTAGAGAGCAGAGCGAATCGCGGGAAGGCAGAGAAAAAAAACACGGAAGAAAAGGACACAGCTTGTGCGTCTCGCCTGCTTATTAATATTCACATAACAACACAACACACACCTGTTCTTTTATATACAATCACCGCCCACATTTCCCCCTTTAACGTTCTCATTGTGTTCTATATATGTCTGCATGTATACTATGTATGTATACATACCTGTATGTGGCGCTACAACACACATCCACAGGGCGCGCTGCACATTTTGAACAAAATCTAAGACTTTAATATGCGCCTTATGGTCGCGAAAATACTGTATGGTTGTGGTTTTTATATCATTAATAGAAGGCATAGTCTGATTGTTTAGAAGAGGGTTCTTGAAATTAGAAAACATCTATGGGATGAGGATATTTGTGCAAAAAGCGAGTACCATGCACAAAACTGTCAGAACATTTTTATTTTAGAGCAGAATGATTCACTTCTCACATATCCTCCAGACACAGTTAATGTAGTTAAATCCTACTGTAGACAACTTATTTCCATTCACAGGCTTAATCTAAAGTGGTGCAGTGCAAATCTAACTGGAATGTATGCGGTATGTATGGTGTGATCGCTATCATTTCCAGATGATCTGGCCATCCTCTCCCAGTCTCACAGCACCACTGGCCACCAGCTCCAGAGCAGCAGGGAAGGCTCTGTGCTCTGCCTCTCTGATCCTGTCTGACAGACTCTCCTCTGTGTCACCACCCAACACAGGCACTGCTTCCTGCACGATGATGGCTCCTGCATCCACCTCCTCCTGCAGAACAAATACAGGGTTGGAACCAGTCTCAGTGGCCTCCTGCTTTGATCCTGTAACTCCAACTTACAGCTACAAAGTGGACGGTGCAGCCGGTGACCCGGACCCCAGCCTGCAGAGCCTGCTTCTGGGCATTCACACCCTTGAATGAGGGCAGCAGTGATGGATGGATGTTGAGCAGCTTCCCTGAAACATGTACATAGTATCACAAACTGGACTGCAACACCTGCATGGTGAAAATGTGACCCATTTTCATACCGTTCCATTTCCTGACAAAGTTTCCTGTGAGGATCCTCATGAATCCAGCCAGACAAACCAGCTCCACTCCAAATTCTTCCAGCACATGGTTGATGGTTCCATCAAACTCTGCACGGCTCCCGTACAGTTTATGGTCCACCACCTGGTTGGGGTAAAATAGTTTTTCACAGGAGCATCAAAGTGTTTAGCAATACATGGAAAAATATGAGCTGTGTGGTTTCCCATCATGCTTAATGCAGCTCATGTGGACTGGTTTAATGTCCTAAATCCTACATTTTATATCATAGGGGTCTTCAGTCCGTGCAACCCTGCAGCAACACACCGGATTCATATAAATGTGTCATAACAAGCTGTGAAGAGCACTTTAGTTTGAATCAGGTGTGTTTCAGTTTGGAAACCTTGAACACCGGCCCCTGAGGACCAGATTAGGAAACCCCTGCTATATAGGGTGTGATCATTTTCAGACTCGTGTCTGCAGGATTTATGCAGCTAGGATGGCCTGCCCTTGGGATGAATAGTAGCTAAAGGAGTATGAAAGAAGCACCCTCCCTAATGAGATTATTAAACTATCTAGAACAGCTTCATTAAACGGTCGTCACTTTAAGCCTCACTCCCTGTAACCAATACCTGCTACAGTTATAGTTTTCCATCCTAAATGCTCCGATGTGAAGCTTCGTTCTCTATTGCAGTAGTTGGCATGCTAAAGCAGAGTAAGGGGTAAGATGGTAAGAAACAGCTGCTCATACTGGAGCCACTACAACAGCACATTTTCACACCACAGCATTGCATCACATGGAGTCTGATGCTGGCATTATGGTGTGAAATACAACATTTTTTAAAGCTTTAATTGAGCAAAATACAGCTCCTTGTTGGCTATGTTTGCCTGTCAGGGACTGTGCTCGGTGGTAACTGAGTGCTGCAGGTAAGAATGTATAATTATTTAGCCTCTTACTGGTGTTTATTTTAAACCAATTGCGCTTATTAATAAAATTGAGCAGCCTATGACAATACTTCTCACTTATTTTATTATTAAGAACTGTGTGTCTTTTCATGAGTCCTTATAAAAATCCTCTCTTGGTATTTTTTATAACAATTCACAGCTTTTACTGATCATTAAATACTTATTTAAAATGAACCCCAACTACTATGATTTCCTGCTCTGTGATAGAGACCAAACAGAAAATACTCTTGACCTAGACATAGAAGCATCCAGTTTGTGACTAACCCGAGTCTGGATGCCAGCCAGTGATGCTCTCTTCAGGCCTTGAACTCCAGGTCTGTTGGAGATGACCACCACGATCTCAGCCGAGCTGGATGGACGCTTGGCCTGCTCTATGAGGGCCTGCAGATTTGTGCCTGAGGTACAAAGAGATCAAATAAACCCACTAAAACTTAGAAAAAAGGTGCAGAGAATAACATTACTGTTTGCTGTAAAACATTGAAATGCAATGGAAACATTTCCAAGATCTTAAGTGCAGCCATGACACACACCTGTGCCAGAGATGAGAACGCCTACTCTTGTCCTCTTGTGTGGGGTGACACTGTGTTCAACCTCAGACTGTCTGCTGGAGGCTGCTCCTGCTTTCTGCAGGCTTTGTTTGAGATTGCGGACCACCACAGACTCTCCTCCTGTATGAAAAGCAGCAGCATCATGTCACTATAGTTCTATTTTACCTTTCTTCCATTCAGCCGTTCAAAGTCTAAAATTATGTTGTAATAAAGTTCATGAAATTCAAACCCTTACCTGGCTGCTTAGGAGTCAGCGAGCCCACAATCCAGGCCTCTTCGTGGTCTCGGAGTTGGCATAGAACCCTTTGAGCATCAGTGGGGGCGACCACCAGCACTGCTCCCAGACCACAGTTGAAGGTGCGGGCCATCTCCTCCTCACTCAGACTCCCTTCCTTGTGGAGCCAGGAAAACACCGGAGGGATGCTCCACTGGGAGGCATCTGAATCATACACAGTGTAAAGATTCACACACAAACTTATTCACATGATTCACATTTTACTTTAAATAAATGTTCAACATCCAAACGAATAAATCTGTAGATGTAACCCCCTTTTTTTATTGATGACTTTTATGCTACAGTTGCAAACTAGTTGTTTGAATTCACATCACCTAAATCCACAGCCAGCTGCTGTGGCAGCACCCGGGGGATGTTCTCCAGGAGGCCCCCGCCTGTGATGTGAGCGTAGGCTTTGACAGCACCGCTGCGAAGGATCGGCAGGAGCAGGCGACTGTAGATCTTTGTGGGCGTAAGCAACACCTCACCTGGGAGCAGAATTAGTTACGTTGTTGCTGAGATGACTGATTATTTGATTAATAAATACTTTACTTTAAAAAATGTGAATGTTTCTAAAGGAATTTTTTGCACATCTTGATAAAAATAGCCTTAAACAATGAATTTCCATTAACCAATCAAAATCAAGGATTTCCACTACAGTAAGAGCAACGCACCAAGTGTCTCCCCTGGCCTGCCAAAGGGAGCTGGGGAACTGTAGCTGAGGTTTGCCCTCTCCAGAACTTTACGGACCAGGCTGAAGCCGTTACTGTGAACCCCCGAGGAACCCACTCCAATCAGCAGGTCCCCCTCTGCGATGTCCTCCAGCCGGGGCAGCAGGGCCCTTCTCTCCACAGCACCAACGCAGAACCCAGCCAGATCGTACTCGCCTGGAGCGTATACACCCGGCATTTCTGCCGTCTCGCCGCCTGTTTGTTAAGAAACAGAACTGGTGTGAAGTTGAGATGCAGTGGTATATTCCCGTGTTTAAACATAACGTGTTTTCTCACCCAGCAGAGCACAGCCGGCCGTCTCGCAGGCCTTAGCAATGCCGCCAACTACTGAGGCTGCCACGTCCACATCCAGGTTGCCGCAGGAGAAGTAGTCGAGGAAGAAGAGGGGCTCGGCACCCTGAGCCAACACATCATTCACACACATGGCCACCAGGTCCTGACCGAGACTGCCATGCTGCCTGCATGCCTGGGCAATCTGATGATGCAGAAGCAAAACGTCACTAATGAGGCTTAAAGGAAAACAAAATCATCAAACACAGAGGGATCATTTCACACCTTGAGCTTGGTCCCAACTCCGTCCGTCCCAGACACCAAGATTGGGTCAATAAATCCAGCAGCTTTCAAATCGAACAGCCCAGCAAAGCCTCCGAGCTCTGCGTTACACCCTGAAGGAAACAAGTTAAACCAGTAAAGTTAACACAGTTTCCTGAACGTATCTTCCATGTCTCAGATACAAAACTAAAACGTCTTTAGATTTCCTACGAAGGATTTCTGATGAGGTGGGAATAAGTTACCAGAGCGAGAAGTAGCCCTGGCCAGAGGTTTGATCAGCTCCACCAGCTTGTTACCAGCAGCGATGTCCACTCCGCTATCCTTATAGGTCAGACCTCTGCAGAGAAACAGCTTTAAAGCAACTTTAAATGCAACTCATGACTGTCTGATAACAAATTAAATGTAAAAGCACATTTTGATTTGTGCAATACAGCACAAATAATTTGTTTTAAAATAAAACTTGTTTGTTGCAGTAGTTGTTTCATTTACACTCACCTGTGTCGGTTCAGGTGGGCGATTACACGATGACCGATGTCGCGCCGGTGCACAGCCCCTGGGAAGCCGACAGCTGCCACACCCTGATTGGCTGCTTGCAGGGCCGTTTCCAGTGATGGCCTTACCGCTGTAACAGTTAAAACCCGCCCACCGCTGGAGACCACACCCTCTTTTGTCAGGGTGGTGCCAGCATGGAAGACCTGCAGCCCCATGTCTTCAACCAGGGACAAACCTAAGAAGAACAAAGTGTTGGGTTTAAAAAGGATCAGAGAAGATACTTAATTCAGAAGGATTGATGCAAGTGCTCAGATAAAACTGTGAGGAATCATACCTGTGATCTTGACTCCTTTCTTGTAGGAGCCGGGGTAGCCAGCGCTGGCCATGACCACGGTGACTGCAGAGCTGTCCTGGTGCCATTGGGGGGCGCCAGAGGCTAGTTTGCCATTCATAATGTTCATGATCAGCTCATACAGGTCGCTTTTTAGAAGTGGAAGCAGCACCTGCAGCAACGACACAAAGCAACATTTCATTTAAAAGCAAAGGTTTTGGTGGCAGGACGGCAGCGGCGAGACGCACCTGACACTCCGGATCTCCGAAGCGACAGTTGAACTCCAGAACCTTTGGTCCCTGCTTCGTTAGCATGAGCCCTGCGTACAGCACGCCTGGAAAAATGGGACAAAAATGAAAATATTTAAATGCAAAATGTTTTTTTCCACACTTTATAGCAAACACAGCAAGGAGGAATCAACACATACCAACATAAGGGGCCCCCTCCTCCCTCATCCCATCCACAGTCCTCTGCAGCACCGTCTCTCTGATCTGCTGAAGCAGCTCCTCACTCACCTGCACAGCATCAACAAGAGCAAAAAGCTTAAAACAACTGAGGAAAGAAGAGCAGTCTGTTGTGACTGAACTGTTAAAAACCTTCTGGCGTACCTGAGGCGTGGGGCAGTAGGCTCCCATGCCGCCGGTGTTTGGCCCCAGGTCCCCATCCTGCAGCCGCTTGTGATCCTGTGCTGGAGGCATCGGCCATACCGAGGTGCCATCACTGAAACACAAACACTTAGAGGAAAGAAAGGAGGGGAAGAACAATAAATACCATTTGATATAGCTGAAAGGTGAAGATGGAGCTGTGGACTTGCAGCGGTACGCACCGATACTTCCTCTCCCTCTAGAAGTTCCTCCACCACCACAGTCTCCCCAGCAGATCCAAAAGCTCTGTCCTTCAATGCAAAACACAGGAAAAAGTTCAACTGGACAAAGCGATGGCCCCACGTACTTTTATTCAAAGCTAAAACATCAGGCTCCATTTTTTGAGTCTGATAAAACCCTTTATAAAGTCCACCTTTAAATTTTGTGTATGTGGGGATAACGTTTTATTTTAGAAATATTTCCATTTAGTTTGCAACCAGATTGTCTTTACACCGAGTCTTCCACCAGATCAAGTCGTTAAAATGTCTAAAAGTAAATACTGAGTTATCTGTAACGATGTGAGACCATGTTTAAAATGTTCATTTGGACCCATGTGGTACCACAGTCAGAGATTTGCTGGTAAATCATTTATTCTCATAAGAGGATTCATTGTGATGAAGCTTTAAGGAACATTTTAAGAATACTCACCTGCTAATTAAATATAAATATATAACCATCTCATACCTAATAAATAACCATCTCATACCTTCATAATGTCCATTACAGCCTGACAGGCCTCATCTTGATCTCTTGCCACTATCACACCCTTTCCAGCTGCCAGACCACTGGCCTTCACCACCAGAGCTGGGAAGTCAGCCCTGGAGAGTCCAGAGTAATTACATCTTTTAAATGAGAAACAGATTTGTACACATGCACAGCATAACGAGAATCATCATGGACGCCTGAACACTCGCAGTGGATGTGGAGCCTTGTGGATTAAAGCCTTCAGCTTATAACAGCTGTTGCTTTGCTTAAAATGACCATAGAAAGGACTTTAAAGAGGATCTCCTTAATAAAAACATGCTACGCTGAAGTGATTCAGCATGAACATCTTTGAGGATGTCTTGCATGTGGGAAACAACATAAGGTGTCTGTCATGGTGCGTTGGGTTTAAATCACAGCAAACAAAAGATAACATTCTCTTCATGTAACTTAAAGACAGAGCCGTACGTGCGGATGTAGTTGCATGCTTCTTCCGGGTCGGTGAAAGAGCCGTAACGAGCCGTGGGAATGCCGTGGCGCTCCATGAAGGCTTTGGAAAAACTCTTACTGGCTTCCAGCTGAGCCGCCTTGGCTGAGGGACCAAAACACAACACTCCCGCAGCCGTCAGGTCGTCTACAATACCTGGAAGTGATGTTACAGGTGATGTTACAAAGTGAAATAAATCTAAGCTGTAGAAAACAGATGATGGGTGATTACCAACCAGCTGCCAGCGGGGCCTCCGGTCCAACCACAACCAGTCCCACATGGTGGTCCTTACAGAACTGAGCCAAGATGGTGTGGTTACTCACAGAGACCTCTGCAGGAAGAGTGAGCACTTATCATTTATACCTCGCAACAGTGTACATCAACGTATGCCTCGTTACCTCACAGGACTCAAAGTAACACACACAGTGTCACATTACACTTTTTCCACCATCTTCATCATTTTGAACTAAACTGTGGGACATATGAGATCCCTCCCTGTGCGTCCCATCCCTGCACAGACCGTGCATCATGGTGTGTGTCTGCAGCAGCACACACACACACAAATACAGGCACTTTTTAACTCAGCGATATCAACACAAAACTGTATGAGCCATGTCTCAGAAAGAGGATCTCTGATGCCAAATTCCCACAGAAGTGTTTTATTATTATCTGAAAATAAGTTTTAAAATAAATAAATATGTATTAATTAATTATATAATATTTTAATATAAATTTAAATAATACTAATTCATTAATATGTTAATATTAATCAAAACAAATTACAAAGCAAGCTGCTCTTAATTACCACGTTGTGTTTGTCTCTGTTCTCTCACACTTCATAGTCCATAATTTACAATAAGCCATAAATGGAGGCAGAATCTTCCCTAATTAAATTGCACATAAAAATGGTGCATTAAAAATTAAATGGTTGAATTATAAATGACATGACTGAAACTCAAACGTGCATGAAGTTGCAAACAGACGTCTGTGCAACAGATAAACACATTTCCTGTACAGCAAACGTGTGTGTGGAACTAAAAAGCATCAAAATGATCTCTCTAAAGCCTCAATGGTCAAATCACGTTGCACAAATGATACACTGCTGCTGTTATTCGAAGAGTAAATATAAGAGTAAAAGAGAAAATATAGACTATGATTTTAAAATGTGCACATATCAGAAGTGTGAGGCGCATGCAGTCTCACTACAAATTTTTAACTTATAAAAAGGCTTGAAGGTGTAAAAAGTCATTACAAGACCAAACTTTGTGTTTGGAAGAGTAAAGAGTCAACGGCGGGTTTTTATTTATCCTGCCAACCAATCACAGACCAGCATGAGCTGGAGATCAGGACCAGATGAAGCAGACAGAACCACATCATCTGCAAAAAGGAGACCTGATCCTGTGGTCACCGGATCCCCTCAACACCTCGGCTGCACCTAGAAAGTCCAAGCCTTACCGGAAACTAATCCGACTCACTGCCGGCAATGCGGATCAAGCTCTGACACTAGTCGTACAGAGACCGGACAGCTCATACAAGGTGGTTTGGTACCCTCTATTCTTGGAGCACCCCCCAAAGGAGTCCCTGGGACCCGTCAGTATAAACTAGCATTGGAAATTCACCTCATCTTGCACTTGTGCACTCACAACCTGCATAATCAGGGAAAAGCACAACAACAACGATGGTGGACCTCTATGTGTTGATGCATCTTTTAAATGCATTTAATCCTGTACACTTTATTTTAACCACAGCGGCAGGAATACTTTGTTTTTGTCAGAATCAGTGTTCAGATTTACCGGAGTTGCTGATCTTCCCACAGCTGGCTGTGCCTGCGTTTCCCGGAGCAACCAGGACCTGCTGAATCTGTGGCGACTGGGCCAACTTCCAGGCCAAAGCGTGCTCCCGTCCACCACCACCAACCACCAGCACTCGCTCTGCCATGACACCTGGGTGAGAAAAGCACAACTCAGCAAGCACACTTTCCACCAAACAGAGCTGCTCATCAGACTCGGATTTAATTGGATGCAAAGACTGACCTATAACGAAGGGGTTTGCCAGGCTGTGAAGAAGCACTGACCTTTTTCTCAGGCCATGGGTCTTATATTATCTTGTAATGTCACACTAACAAGGATCCAATCAGCCAGAACAAAAACATAAGTCAGCAATTACACAGCAAGATCACCAGGCGAGCTCAAATCAGCAACAGTGGAGGATAAGAGCTCATTTGCATAGAAATCAAAGCCATTATCAGGCTGATATACGGCGAACGACTCAGTCCAGAGCCTCACTTTTGGCTTTTTATGCACAGACCGTAATGACCGGATGCCATTCTGTCTCTGAACCAAAAAATGTAGCATTAAACCAACATTTAATTAATTATTTGTACAACCAATGGCTGTAATGTGTGGATTTCAGTGTGTTTCCTGACATTTGCTGCAAAAAAGTTTGACTTTATTGAATGCATTATGTTGATACTGAGCTAATTTATTTAAACACTGACATTATTTATTAAAATGTGCACATATAAATGTGAATTTCAGTGTTAAAGATTCTCTTGCTGATAGGCTGTTGAGCAAAATGTCCCTTCATCACTCAAATTTGGATCAATTTAATCACAACAATGAGGTAAAAAACAGTGATCTGACAAATCAATTCATTTAAAACATGCTTGTAGTTTGCAAGATGTCTAAACATTAAACAGAGACAACAAAGACTTCATGTCAAACAATCTGAGGTCAGAGTTCAAATAGCTGGAAAATGTGGGTTGTGCAACTGTATGTAGTAAAAAAAGACTTTTTGCAAAAGCCAATCAGCTACAACACAAAGGAATGAGTGTGACTGTGGATGCACATGCCCCACAATTAGTCAAATCACTCATGTGACTCATATTACTGAGCATGTCGCAAATGAAAGGCTCATTTTAAATAAACTAAACTTCATATAAAAGCGGCATTAACTTCTGTTGTTACACTTTTTCATTGTCATACATTTTCTGCAGTTTCATTCAGATAACTCGCTCATTTATAGCTAATTTTAACAAAGTTTCACAGAGAGCTACTGAGGAATTCATGCAGTTTTCTTTAGGGAAAAGAGCAGCACGCGCAAATGCACAGAGTTTGCATTTGCGCGTGCGTTTTCACACTCACCTGTGCGAGTTTGCGTTTAACTGAGAAGCAGGAATTAGCCGGAGCCCAGTTCAGGACCGAAGTGTGATGAGTAGACCGACCGACCGTCTGCAAAGTAATGTTATCACACACCACACACACTAATAAAAACACACCACGTGGATCCAGTGTGACTGAATGATGCGCAGAAACTACACGCACATGTGCGGAAATTCAAAGTTAGCTACAAGTACAAACAAAGTGAGAAAAACAAAGTAATTCCTCGGTGTGTGTTTGTGTGTTACCTTATCAATGGGGACAAACTCGAGATTTTGGGGATTCCTCAACTTCCTCAGGGAGTGACGGTACAGTGCATCATGGGAAATGTAGTCAGTAAACGCGTTAGGAAGTTACCTACTATTAATCCAACTTTACCCCAAATAAATAAGTCACTGATGACCTAGTTATCTACTTGCTTCTGAAAATCATTAGTTTGCTTTATTTAGATGTGATATTTTAAAAAATTATGGCTATTCTATCTTCTAGTGTACCTTAAAAATAATATTACACTGATATTTTAACAGAATGACACAGTGGTAGTTCTTATAAATTGTAGTCGCTATGAAAAAATAAAAATAAACATTTCTCAGGATGTAAGGTTGCCTTAGTCTGGTGAAGAGGATCATTTAAGTTGAGTAGAAATGTATAGTTGTTTAAAGTTCAGTTTGTTTACCTTTAGTTCAGAGATTTTTTAAATTAATTTTACTGCTTTAACTATTATTAATCACCTTGTAAGATAAAAGTATGTTATGCAAAAGAACCTAAACACTGCAAAGTCATACTTTAGGACAAAGTAAGTTCAGCTGTGGTTACAGTACTGACATCATACATAAAGCTAGTGGTCCATGTTTACACATATATGCTGGACCCTAAACAGACATAAATCACATAAAATCACCCATGTAGACAGCTGATGAAACACTGTATAAAAAGTTTGTTATGATTAAGAACTTTTTTTTTTACAATACAATGTAATGCTGCATTCATGTACTTGGGCATCTGAGGTTTACCCGGGTCATTTATAGTAAATATTGGTTGAAACAGGAAGTTTAAGGACATTGTCAGCCCAAAATCTGACTAAGCTATTAAAGAAACCCTGACTATAGTAACTCCATCTTTTATTAGACCTTTCAAGCGATCACAGAGGATGAGGTTGCTAAAACAAGTATAAAACAGCTCCATATAAGCTGCAGAGCTGGGCCAGAAAGCATCACTAAATTAAAATCAGTTCTAAAGTTGAATGAAGGACGTCAGTAAATGACCAAATAATGAGTGTTTGCTTTTTAAGTTCAGAGTAACAGTTTCATCGTTGCAAGAAGCACAAGAGGGAGTGTTTTTTCGGTCATTTCTTTAATTGTTTTTTCAGGTTGGTTCATCTTAAACTTCCATTGCGAGTCATGCAGTCCCATCAGCACCATCAATATCTTCAAGTTTACAGTCTTACATCCGTGTCTTCTCCCAACAAAGGAAGTTCAGGAGCGTCAAGTAGTTCACGCCCCAGCTCAGAGTCCTGAAGAGCGAAAAGTGTGATGCCTGAACTGTAAGCTGCAGGGATGGTGATGTGCATCAACTTGGGATGATCTTGTTCCTGTTCCTCCTCCAAGACCATCTGTCTGACTTGGCCTAATAAAAGTAGGACAAACTCTACAGTTCAGACACAAATGTTACGAGTGTTTAGCTGCTTTACCTTCAACATCCAGGGCCTGCCACTGTAGATCGGACTGGCTCTCAAAGAGGTCATGCAGCGAGCAATCAGGCGTTACCCGCTGCAGCACATCCTCTCTACGCACGAGCAACACTGAGTCGCTGCAGAGTCGCTGGTGCACCTCATCCTCGCTTACTTTAAAACGAAAATAAAGTGGAAACATCTACTTTCGTGACACACATTCGGAGATTTCTTGCATTTACTTACCTACATCTAGAGGGTTGGTCATAAAAACAGCATTCGATGCAACACCAAATATGAGCTGATGGTGCCAGGCGTCGGGCACCTCCTCGCCTTCTGGAACGGCCCGCTGCATGTTCATGGTTGCCACGGGGACGGCACCCTTCCTGATCCAGCGTGCGAGCCAAGGGACCAATCTGATACGTCGACAAGGATGGAGGTGGAAGAATCGGCCAATCACTTTCCCCTCACTGGCCTCCTGTGCTCCTTGAATTAGCTGAGCATGGGTCGCACCTATTAGGCCGCACACATGCAGAACTAGATGTTTAATGTGCCCTGAAGTATCCAAGTGTGCCTCTTTACAAGTCCCTGCCTCGTGTGTGATGACAGCTTGAGCTAAGTGCTTCAAATGTCAATGAATAAACTGTGTAAGAGAACAGAAAAAGTCAATTATAGTTTCTCCTGTGGGAGACATAAAACTCTTTGTCTGAGAGGGTACTCCTGAATGAGCCTGGCTGGCGGTGCAGCCAGCTGTCCACAGCCTTTAATGGGTTCAAGACATTACAGAGCTTCATTCAGTGGAAAGTTATAGTCCCTGTGAGCATCTGTGACACATGAAATATGACTGCCTGCGGAGCTAAATTAACATATGCCCATACTTCATGTATGAGTGTGTAATTTCCTGAAATGTCATATGCTGGGGAAGGAAATCACAGGCTCAAGGTGAGTG
The DNA here is from genome assembly GCA_037177535.1 of Pseudomugil gertrudae. Lineage (NCBI taxonomy): Eukaryota > Metazoa > Chordata > Actinopteri > Atheriniformes > Pseudomugilidae > Pseudomugil > Pseudomugil gertrudae. The sequence continues at coordinate 7,877,574 of JBAMHV010000026.1, read as the reverse complement.
GTTTATAATCTAACTCCATGGTTTTACAGCACACAGGTCAGGATATTTACCAGCTTCACTGCGGGACAGCAGGTAGTCATGCAGCGGTGATTCGTTCCTCCTCAGGCGCGTTTGCACGCAGCGATCAGCCTCCTCCGGTGCTACATCCACGCCGAGGGCCTTCAGCACGTCCACAACCGCCGTGGCCCCGCAGGCGGACACTCCGATCTGCAGGGTCTGCCTCTCCACAGCCTCCTGAACGGACCACAGCATGGCTGCAGCAGCCTCCTCACGCGGTGCCTCCATCTAACAGCAGAAAATCCACCTGAAAACAACAATTACACGGTGGGTGAAAAGTTTAACCTCATTAGCAATCCTTATTTAGCACATTTTAAGACGCTTATTTTCATTTTTACTAAATACATACGTAAGTTCATTCTCATCTTGCACGTGTGGAGTTACAACAACTGATTTTGTGATATTTTCTTACCATTAGTAAAAGGAAGGAGCTTCCGTGAGCTGACAGAAACAACAATGCTCTGTGCGCATGCCCAGACTACACGTGGTGTTATGTTGTGTTTCTTTATGAGCAGCAGAGAGACACAACAGGACAACTAGCGCCCTCTGCTGTCCAATTTGAGTCACTACACTTTGATATTACAGCTGAATGTTTAGTTTAGTAGTTTCCTCATCTGAGAACAACTCTAATACTATAAGTGATTAAATTAAGTAGAGAGTTATTAGTTATTAAGAAAGTTATTACTTTTTAAGAGTAATTCAGGCCTAATGAATGCTTTCAATTTGAACCCAATTTGGTTTAACCCAATTTAAATAAGAAAAAATAGAAAATTAAAAAGGCAGAGGTTGATGTAACAGTATTTTCTCTCTAGATAAATCAAATATTTTTTATATTAGTATCAACAGCAGTGCAGTCATTGCTGCTCCTCATACCATTTATGTCTGGAAGAATTTAGTCTAATGGCAACCGCATTTGAAGTAATGCCATTTTTTATTGTCCAGTTTCACTGCTGGATGCCAGTAAATCTGTACACTGAACATTTAAGCTGGAAAAAACAAGACTAAACATATTTAACCTGTGCATCAACACTGTTGTAATACACAGAAAACAGTTTCAACCCTAGATGTCAAGAGGTGTGGTTGACATCATGTAAAAGATTTCCAAATTAATTGAAGTGACAGAATTTCCAGATCAATTTACATCAAATTTTTGCCTCTGAACATTTCATTAGGCTGGCAGAATTTAATTTGCACAAACAGGTTAGTGCCTGAATAAAAAAGCAACTTATTGGCCTGAATAAAATAATGTGTTAAGAACAGGAGGGAACCAAAGACCGAGCTCTGTGGAACTGAGCAGATTCACTGAGGAAGTTAGATTATCCAATTATGTTCCTCTTTTAAGCTCATCTTTTAGTATGCACGGAAATTCATTCCTGATTAAGAAATATTGTTGCACCTGTTTTATAATGAAGTTTCCTATTGAATTCAGAAAACTACCAGTGTATAGTGGTTCTCCAAACTCTCGCTTTAATTTCTGCCACTAAAACTTTAGTAACTTTTACTGAAATGACATTTGGCTGTAATAAATGCAATGCTTTACATTAACCATAATAATATCCATCCCTCTGTTGATGTTTCATCTGCAGCAGCTTTGGAGACGTCTATAGAACCAGATTTATGTTTGGACCGTTTCTGTCAAGTACAGCTCTCAGAGTTAACCAAAATAGTAGCTTCAACTTGTATTTTAGACCCAATCCCAACTAGATTATTCAAGGAAGTATTTTCCTTATTTATACCTGTACCGAATCTAATCAATATATTTTTTATTAACAGGATATGTAGCAATATCATTTAAGACAGCTGTAACCAACTCTTAATCCTGAAGTGTTAGCTAACTATAGACCAATATCCAACCTCCCTTTTATGTCTAAAATTCTTGAGAGA
>JBAMHV010000026.1:7861522-7872867 GCA_037177535.1 Pseudomugil gertrudae | reverse complement strand
ATATATATATATATATATATATATATATATATATATATATATATAAGCCCTAAATATTGGTAAGTTGCTGTCCCCCTTTGAGTTTACATGCTGGATGACCTGTTTTTTGCTCTATTATATTTATTTTTTATCCATCACGTTTCCCTGTCTTTGAAGCCTAAATTCATATACACTGTACCAAAGCCAACACCTACTGATATGCCATTAATATTCAACTGCTTTTGTATTCATGTTGACTTTGCTTTAGTCAAACAGCATAAGCTGGAACGCAAATGTTTTTTTTTCTAATAAACCTTAAAACAGATTAAAAATTATGGTGCACAATTAAAATGCAAGCTTTCAGCATTTGATGTCGTCCTTTATAGGATGTAAATGATTTGGAAAAATAACAGCTGTGCAGCCATGCTTCCTCATTTAGCAGGAAAAATGCAGCAAAGAACTTCTCCAGTTAAAGAAAGTCTTCGATTAAACACCACAAGATGCAACACTTACTAATTACATGTTGCACTGTCATGTCTCGTTTCTAGATGGAGCTTCCTGATGCGGCTTTAACTTCAGTGTTGGGACGTGGGAACTCCTGGCTGTGAGTGGACTATGATCAGCATAAACATGGAAACTCATTAGGACATGCTCACTGACCCAGTTACCTGTTGGTTTGCAGAAATAATGCATTTGACTGTGTGTGAACATAAACATTGTGCTTACTGATGGAGTATTTATGCAACTGATTTAATGAGAAAAACTAACAGATGTGCTAATAAAGTGTTCCTGCAGCCATCCCTGCTGTCATGCAGCAGAAATTCAACTTCAGGAGGGGGTTGATCCAGTTGATTTTCCCCCTACTGGGAAGTTGGAAAATCCCATTTCCAAGTTCAAATGAAACCCACTGTAACTTCCAATTTCCAGACATTTGAATTGTGAAGAAGATGTGACTCAGCCTCATTCGCTGGACATCCAGAACTAATCCTTCTGGAATGACCCTATTCCAGGTGATTTGTAAAATTCATGACACGTCCACACGCTTTACCTTTCCCCAACTTGCTCCCCTTGTTGTTTCCTCGGATGCCACATCTGCAGCTACACATTTCCATACAGCTTAATGTCTATTAAAGCGAGCAGCTAGAGGTGGTTTTCCTTTCACGTTAAACAGTGCACATTTCCATGCATTTCATTTGCTGCTATCTATTCAAAAGCACAAAGAGCGAGCGTTGCCGGTGATGGCTTTGTGCGTGCCTTGAGGTGAAGAGTTCATAAAGACACAACAATCAGAGCAGCAACGGTTTAGCTAATCCTGTGATCTTAACCCTGCTGCATGGCGGATATCCTGGAGAGAATCGTGAATCCATCAGCTGTTCTCAGGCTTGTGGCTGTCCCCTTGGAATAATACAGGAGGCAGAGTCAATTTAAACACTATCTCCATGACCTCTTGGCGCACAGCAGCTCTGCAGGGATCTGCAGGATTAACCGGGCGCCTCTAAGGTAAGCTGAATCATTATAAACAGCAGCAACACTTTGAAAATACCCATAACAGCACATTAGCATTGAAATGAGGTAGCAGTTTGTCAGAAGGTAGTTCTGGGTCACAGAGACAAATGCTTAATACTGCCGGGGGACTTCAACAGACACGTGTGTGCCCTCTGCACAGACACATGGCGAATGTCAACAGCATTAATGTGAAAGTTTGAGTCCACACCATGCATCTGATATTCTCCCTTTCAGCTGAATGTAAAACCTCTCTTAATGGTTACTTATCCTTATCATTACAGCAGATACCACTTTCATTCAGCATATATTCTTATTCTTGCAACAAAAAGCCCTCTGAATTCCAAATGCAGACACATAAATAATAAGAGAGAACATTTAGTCCTGGCGAGGACAGCGCTTTTGTCTTCTGTCAAACACACAGTGGATTCTGCACTCCAGGAAACCCTTAAGTGACATCTCTACAGGGCTCTATTCAAATCACATAAATCCTGATTTTGCCGGTAATTAAATTGACAGAAGTCCTGAATCTTTGCGAGCGCACTTGTCAAAAGTGTGATTTTCTTTTAAGGGATTATTCAAAAGCCAATTCTTACCATGGAACAATGGAAAGCACAGGTTGTTCTTTCAGTGGCTTCCTTTGCGTCACCAATCCTTTATTCCAGAACCCGTAACGCGTCCAGATGGGGCATCTGGAGTCACCAAGCTGTGCGTGAAATGTAATAACTCAAGGATCGTGACACAGTCACATATTTGTATTTAGTGCAGCAGGAATATAAGCACTCAGAGAATTAATCTGATTTAATTAGCTTAACAGATCATTGTCAACTGCTGCCCTGTTACACACTTATCATGAACTTTGCATGAACAACTGCAACAGCTTGTCAGGAGCTCTGCAACAGCTGCGCAACTCATTCATGAATACAAATCAAAAACACATGCCACTTGTAATCAAGTCAACAAGAAAAGTGAACAAGAATTCACAGAGGAAGAGGTGACACGTTGCATCACGCATCACATGCAGTCAAAGAACAAAAAGGCATTATTCATGAATGTCAGTAACAAAACTGTTCAGCGTAACGCTGCAAAAGATGGTTTATGGCCCAATTATCATGTTTAACCAGGATCTGATCCCACGCAGCTCGACGGCCGAATAAACAAACGTTGTACATCAGCAGCTAACCGCAAGAACAAACTGTCCTTGGCAGATAATGCTCCATCAACTTCCTGGAGCCGGCTGATTTTCCTCCCTGCGAGACATTTGTCAGGCAGTCTCTGACACCGGGATAATTTCTGCTCCGTGCTCGTACATCACAGCGAAAAGGTGATGAGCTCTTTTCTGGAGCTGTCAGGGCTAAATAGCCGCTGTGACATTCCAAATCACACACACACACACACACGACATCCAGAGCGCAACAAGAAAACGTCCCCATCTGTGTACCCCTGCAACGCTGCAACACGGCCGGGCTCGTGCAGGCTGATGTGGCAGATGTGACTGAAAGGTGCTCTTTAGGTTGTGACGCCTGCAACAGGCAGCCTGGCATTAACGTATGAAGCCTGCTGTGCTAGCTGTCACTAAAGCTCAGGTTTTCCCTTTCACTTAATTTTTGGTTTTGTTTTGCTCCATTTTAGCCATCAACGCCTGACATTTGCCAGCTATTGCCTTTTCAGCAGCAGAAAGAGGTGGCTGATGTTGCAGAAATGTGGTTTCAGACAGGTTTATAGGGGACTGCATGAAGGACGCATGCTTTCTTTGTTTAATAGACTTCAAATAGATGATCCAACCCAAACCGATTTGACACGAAGCAGTTTTGTGTCATTTTTCCCTCAGTTTACTGAGGAAACTGCTACTAACTCAGCAGAAACCATCAAGTTTATAATTATGAATTTAAAAATAATAATATGGCAATTCCAGCAACGCATGGTAACATAAGCATAACCCTTGATAACCTATTTAGAGTTTTTTTAACCATAAAAAGAGACAAATGTGGGCTGATTGAGTGTCACGAAATTATGTGACTATAAATCCAGTTTCCAGTTTTTTCAGTGTTGAAAATTAAATGCCAATATGTGAATGGAAATGTAATAACTTAGGAAGCAAAAAGCTGATCTGATCATGCAGATAACTCATCACTATGTTTTCTTTACTGCCAGTCTCATAGTCAATGTTTCAGCCTCCTTACAATATGCACCTTATATCATAATCTACTTCCCTATGCTAAATGCAAAAGCAGTTTTTAGGGTGTGGCCTAAGGGGCCAAAGGTCACACCTCATTGTTGCCTACCCAACTCTGAATGTTTATTAACATGGTAACCAAAGGAAATGTCTGTTATCGAGTTGGGTGATTTGCTCATTTTCAAACAAGCTGATTTCTGGCCAGATGAAAACACTCGTGTGTCTCAGATATGAGGTATGTGTCCCCCCCCTGCAGCTTTACCTAGCTAACAGTGACCTGCTTAAAGCCAGTGCTCCTGGAGTATTTCTCTCTAATTGAGTGCCCGGACACTTCTAAAATAAACTAAGGGACTAGCTTTGCTAGTTATGGGCTCTGCAAACTAACTAGTGCAAACTTTTTACAGATTTTGCCTTTTAAATATTAAAATACAACAGTATGCATGTACATGCCACCACTGTTTCCTCAGCAATGCTTTTATTTACACTGTGCACTACTGAATCAACTAGAAATGATTAAAACCTAAGCCTGTAAACAAACATTGATTTTCACAGGACTCATATCCATTATTCCAGGTGTTTAGAAGATGTTTCACAGTTTCCAAACAAAGTTAACAATCCTGCTGGACGTTGTAGTTAGCACCATCTACTGACTGGCCACCCCACATCCCCTCATGTCCCATCCTGCATACACCACTGCTAATATGTTGCCAAGACAGTATTTATAAAAAAAAAATCACAAATAGACTTTTATACATATTTTACCCATCAGCGCTGACAGACGTTATTACCTTCCTAATTGAGGCAGCTGATAAAATCCACTCAGAAGGGAGGATTTTACACACCAGTAACAAGCCGATATAAGAAGGCCTTGCAGGTTATGTGCCCTTTGAGGAGCTGCTCTTATAGTCATCACTTGAATATCAAACATATAGTCCAAATCACAAGATCACATGAAATGTTAAAGTGTGCAGTTCAGAGGATTTCTGCATGATGAGTCTGCATCCTTTAGATAAACATCGCCTTATTTCGCATCATGTTATCCCTTCAGACTTCCTCAAGGAGGAAGCTCGTTGTCCTGAAGTGATTAGGCCTCAGAGGAGCAGCGTGACAGAGAGGAACAAGAGAAGAGTGTTTTTTTTACACTATATCTCCTGATCTAGAAGCTATTTCAATGCAAATGCTCTGACTTGATGTGGATGAAGCCACTGTTTGGTGTAGGCACACGTCGCTGGCCTAGTGTTGCATCGCTCAGCAGGCCGATGAGCAAACTGCCGCATGCGCCCATATTTCCCAAACTGACAAACTCTCCGTGTGATGCATTTTAGCGCAGCAGCTTGCGGCTGGAGGGCGATACGTCATACGGCCCTGACAAACAGCTACAGGAGAGAATTGCACCTCGCGGCTGGAGGAGGCCAGCAAACTAATCGAGAGACTGCAGGGAAATGTTCCTCTTACCCAATGGGGCAGAAACCTTGGTGCTGGTATTTCCCGGCCACTACATCAAACCCCGAAGCATCACGCAGGTAACACACATCACCGCCTGCTCGTTGCACTGTTCTTGAGCAGCAACCGGGCGGTACGCTTCATCAAAGCGCCATGGAGGACAGAAGAAAAAGATAAGTGTGCCACTGCTGCTCACGGTGTTGACCACAGTGGTTAGCCGTTATCATCATCCATCTGCAGAGCTGGAAAAAACTGCCACAGTTCAACAAATACAACACTGAATGATTATTTAAATGATCTGAAATTGTAAAAGCATAATTTACTAGATTCTTTATTAAATAAAAATATAGAGAATCAATTCAATATTTTATGATATTCAATTTTCCTTTGCTTCAGACACCTGATTAATTCCCCTCTCTGAGATCTGAACAGAATACCAGTCAAGCTATCTGCGACGCCTGAACCTTTGCCTCCATGTCAGCCCAAAAGCAGCAGCTGTTTCACTGAGGTAGGAAAAAACACACACTCATCCAACATAAAATAAAAGAACAACAACAAATAGGTTTCATGTTCAAACACACGCGGCCCCTCGCAGAGAGCTGCGGTGACTTCCTGGAAGAGCTCAGACATTAAAGGCAGCGTAAGCAATCCCCTGTCCTGCATCCTGATTTAAGCCCAAACCGCTCACATCCTCTGCGGGGAAAGGCCGTATCACACCTTCAATAGAAAATTCCTTATCAATATGCAACCATGCACAGAAGAAAAGTTTTGTACTGCTGCCATCAAGGGGCGGGAGCAGGGCCAACTCCTCCAGCTAATTACGTGCTTAGATGGTCTCACCGACACATGGTGCTGCAGATCAGTGGTGCTCAGAGTCCCACTCAGGGGCCACTTGAAGCCAGTGAAACACTTCTGAGTGGCCCTTGAACATTTTCCAGAGTGAAAGACGCCAATCGTGGGCTGCTGTTCCAGCCTCTCTTTCATTAGGACGGCAGTATGCATTATTAATGTCTAATAACCTCATCTGCAGTTCAATGAGTACTCTGCCACATTATTATTTCAACATACTTTTGTTTCCTGCTCTTTGATGATGATTAATTTACAGAAGACGTTAAATCTACTGTTTTGAATGTTTGAGCCTTAATATGGATTTATTCCTAAGGAGAAAAATACTATATTTTGAGCTGAAGCAGCAGGTTTAACATGAGCAGTCAGCTTTTTTATTTTTCATGCAGGTCAGACAAACACATGTAACTTAGAAACCGTTGAAATAAACAATAATACTCAAGTATAAGAAGGGAAATTAAAATCTGCAAAAAGCTTCACCAAGACTGCCTTGGCAAAAAATGCATCATCATATAACATGCTATTCTACTGGACAAATAATTTCCCATGGGAAGCTTGTCACGTATGTGAAGCACGGTGGGGGTCTGGTCATGGTATGGGCCTGAACAGCCCGTCATCTTCGAGTAAACTATGAATTCTGAATTATTGCAGAGAAATTGGGTCATGCAGTCAAGCAACAAGCTTAGATGCAAAAATAGTTTAAACTCAAAATGAGTTGAGAATAAAATAAATATTTCAAAATAAAGTCAAAGTGTTGATCTAATTCCAAAAGAAATGTGGAAGGACTTTCAAGTTTGCTCAGAGCAACGTTTTAACCTTTAACATTTTCTTCTGCGGCTAAAACACACTTAGTCTAAATCTGATCATGTTTTTAATCATATATTTCTGCAGATTCCCGAAGGCTTCATAACTCTGCAGTCATTTCATGTGACGTCTCTGTATTCCTATTAAACACAAGCTTTTAATGACAAATGTGCAGGTATGAAAATCACTACAGTGATGCATTTTAATGACCAGCAAGAAAGCCCATGGGTTTTAATCATGTTCCACTTTGTACAATCTGATAAAGTTCAACTACAGGCCTTCGTTTTTGTTCTGCAGAAAGAAATTCAACAAGATTTAAAGGCAACTTATTGGAGTTGTGCATGTGTTCAGTGTTAGGGACACGCCTGGATGAGCACAATGCCACTTAATGCCACGCGTTAAGAAACATAAGACAAATAACCAAGAAGCATTAGAGCATTAAAATAAAGCATGAAATGTTCTCTGACATTTTGAATATGAGTTTACACATAAACCCTGAGTTGTGGATAAAACACAGACCGGATTAACGGAGACGACTATAAGTGGGCAGAATGAGATTTGATGACACATTTAGCAGACTGGAACTAACATGGAATATGCTTATATTCAGGCTTTGCTCACCACCATAAAATAGTTACATTTAGTGTTGTGCAATATTTATGAGACTTCTGATGCACATGATTTCAGCGTGCAGATGAAGCGAAGCTGGAGGAACATATGATGGTGGATGATGAGCACACAGTGATCTGAATTTACCAAAGTCTTTTGTCAAGTATAGCATCTAAGACAGGTTTTTAGGAAGGCATTGTAGCGATGCTGAAGTTTGTAAATCAATGTTGAGAGAGTTAGCACAGCAGAGATGTTCTCCCGCTTGGTTCAGGAGCCACAAACATGGAGCATCTGGGTACGTGAGAGCTCGGGTGATTCTGCCAGAATGCCTTTCTCTGATGCAAAGATGAGTCCATGTATGTGATCGACTCGGTCCATGAGCCAAAAGCCTTTTCCTGATGTTATCCTGCACTTTCAATGAGACATTTCTGAGACACTGAGTGGAAATTATCCAAAACCAAGTATGAGGCAGAGGAAGATGTGATTTAAAGGACTGGGAGATGCACAAATGGCAGATCATGAAGACGAGTGAAGAAAAGATCATTTTAATTAGACTGAACTGGCTGAATGGGTCACTTGTGATGATTAAATTCTGTTCTTACTTAAGAGGAATGTTTAGCTAAAAAAAAATTTATATTTTTTCAGGCAGTACTGACTTGTGTTTAAGTTTATAATTTCATTATTTCACTATTTTATCATTTCTTTCAGTTATTCTCCAGGCTTAAGAGACATTAAACAGGAACCTTTCATTATGCAACAAACCTTTAACATTAACTACATGGTGTAACTACATAGTATAGATATAGATATAGATACTTTATTCATACCCAGACAATAATATACTATAATAGTATAGTAAAGTAATAGTATATTCCGGTGTATTGTGTTATAGTATTTTAAAATGATACATTCACATGTTTACTTACAAGTTTTTACCTTAAACATGATGAAGTGAGCACTTCAAATTAAAATGAGTGTAGAAATTCAAACATCCACGTGAATATTTGTCAACAAAGCAAAACTAAATGGTCTGAAACTGGTTTTGTGGGGCAAAAATGTCTGAATTACATGAACTTCAGTTTTATTTGAGCAAGTCGTTCTGTGGAAACTGACTATGATGATTTGTTAAATTCACTAAATGGATCTTTGGATGGTCTGCACGGTGGCAGTTGGTTTGCACGGTGGTCTCGCAGCAAGAAGGTTGCTGGTTCGAGCCTTGGTTGGGAATCTTTCTGTGAGGAGTTTGCATGTTCTCCCCGTGTTAGCGTGGGTTCTCTCCGGGTACTCTGGCTTCCTCCCACAGTCCAAAGACATGCACCTTGGGGATAGGCTGATTGGAGGCTCTAAATTGCCCATAGGAGTATGTGTGTGTGTGCATGGTTGTTTGTCTCTGTGTCCCTGTGATGGACGGGCGACCTGTCCAGGGTGTACCCTGCTTCTCGCCCACTGTGAGCTGGGATTGGCTCCAGCCCCCCAGCGACACCGTTCAGGGAAAAAGCGGTAGAAAATGAATGGATGGATTGATGGATGTTTGGATGTCACACGGGAACATTCAGGAGGAAAAATGACTGACACTCACTGAGAGGAAAGATAAAAATAGAAACATTATATCAAACCTGATTTATTAAGTGGGAAACATTTATGGGTATAATACAAAAGTAGTTCTGTAACCTCTATTTAACACCTGAAATAAGAAAAACTGGGTCGTAACATCCAATTTTTAAAATCTGAAAACTGGGAAAAAAATTTTCATATATTATTTATTACCAAGAAATAGGTCAAAATAATTATAGCGTAATCTTTTGCTTTCTGGTATTCACAGGGTGCAGGAGGCAAATAATATGGTGAGCAACAGGGTTCTTAGTTAAGCTTCTACCATAAAGTGATGCAAAATGTCTCAGAAACAGTTTATATCAAATATGATATGTTTGGTCTTTAAGGGGTTAAAGTTCATGTGCTTATGGTTAAATAAGGATGGTGAGGATGTCAAAATGATATTAGGTGATGGTTTTAATGCGAGTAAGGAAGTTGATAAATTCCATTGAAGACAGAATAAAATAAGTATTAGAGGGTTGGTAGATGGATGGAGGGAGATCAAATCCTAATTTTATGGATGGAGTACTGAGCTGCTATTCCACGTTGGGTTTCCTGTGAACAAAAAGTTAATCTAATCACTGCAACTATAAATAAATTCATCTCTGGTGGTTTGAATGTTTTAGATATTCATACATTACTTTCATTATTTGAAATAAAACTGATAATTTGCTAAATCCAAATACATTTTGGACATTTATCGCACACGTTTTGAAGATTTGGATTTAAAACGTATTAAGGTGCAAGTTAAAACCTTCAAAGGCAGGTGCAGATGGACACCTTCTACAGGACTTGGTCCAAATGGTCAGAATATGTTAAACCAGTTAGATCAGACTTTCTGTAACCACTGCTAACAGTGTAAAGGTAAAATTAGCTCCCACGCACTCATGTTCAATGTTCTTTACTGTACCTTAAAACATGAATGCAAAAGCAAAGTATAATGTTTGCTGTATAATCCGATATGCATTCTTAATAAAGAATTAATATAAAACATTTTTTTAAAAAAACCTTCAAAGGCAAATGCCTCTTTTCTGGTTCTGTACTGTATGAGGGTCTGGTCATATCGCAGGTTCTCATCACCAACAGAGTGAAAATCCTCCTCAGGTGTTATTCAGTCAACATCTTTATTGCAACATTTCATAATAATGTGGAACATTTCTGCCTCTTCTTCATCAAGCACAGGAAACTGGGTCATGTGGGATTGCTCCTGTAGTTTAATCTTCTGGCGTGACGTTAATGTGTAACTTGATAGCAAAAACAAAGTTAAACCTGATTTTTTTTTATTTGGCTGCTTTAATGATCAATCCTTTACTAAAATAAATATGTTATAAACCTTTTGTTTACATAAAAGCAGAAACTAAATAAGTTTTCTTTATATTATACCACGCACCGGAAAAGCTGTGACGAGAAGCAGAATGCTGCGTGATGTTCCCGCCGAGCTTCACTCCAGTTCTCTGCTGGAAGCTGGACCCAACCCAACCTTTCACAGTGATGCAGGTTTACAAGATACACTCATCTCTGGAGAATACACACCAGTTTCTCATAAAACCACAGCTATCTCCCTCTCAAGCCTCCACTCAGCTCGCCCGCCAGAATCTCACAAACTCCAGTTTCCTCCATCCCCGGACCAAAGAAACCACACCGCCTTGCTGATTGCCATTTCTGAACCACTCAGTGCTGTTAACCTCATTTCATTCCCAGGATTAATAAGCATCACAGGAGCAAAGCCTCCCACTTCGCAGCCGAGCAGCAAAAAGCTCTGCCTGCCTTTCTTCTTACTCGGTGTCTCATTATGGGAACCATGCAGGTGTGATGGGGGGGCATTTTAAAAACTCTCTCTCTACTTGAGGCATGACATCACAGCAGATGGGGAAGCCATTTAAATGATATTCTCATTAAAATTCTGACTTCTATTGGCCTCCATCCAGACACAGATACTGCATCATACTGCTTTTAGATAATTAGCATCGGCAGGTAAGAAGGCTCGTGTGAATGATGCAATTAGCACAATGCACATCATGTCCTATGTTTTTAGTCGTGTAGTCACTGCAAGATTCAGCTATTAAGCTTTGATTCTTATCAACAAATATGCTGATCAATACCTATAATAATGTTAATATCATGCTAATATCATGAATAATTTTATTAAGTATATTTCTGTACTATTACCAGTGTATCTCCTTTAATCTGTTCATCATGATGTATCTAAAATGTCCTACATTTTATGTAAACAATATTCATAGCACTGAAACTGCCCCTTTAAAAAGGTCAGAGATTCAGATGGGGTCATATGCAAAATTTTTTAGCCCTTAAATCCATGTTTTTGTGCACTTTTAAGTGTTTAAGAATGCAGAAAATGTAGATTTATTCCCTCCTGATGCTGCACATATAT
>JBAMHV010000026.1:7839787-7861422 GCA_037177535.1 Pseudomugil gertrudae | reverse complement strand
ATGGCTAAACTATCCCTCACTGTAAGATTTGTTAAAAAGAAAGGTCTTAAGTTTAATTTTAAAGGTAGAGAGGGTGTAGTAAACCAGTAGTTACCAGTGCAGGATCGGACAATCCACCATATTTCTTTGCTCTTCTTCATCTGATTTGTCACATCACCACGTCCTTTCATGTGAACTTAGATGATGATGAAGACAGTAATATATATTGATGGTGACTTTGATCTATTCTATGTTTAAATGAGTCTTTTGGGCTTTTTGATTCATTGAGATTGAAGTGGGCTTGTGTGGCCTGCTGGGGGGTAACTGGTGTGTTTGTTTCCCATTCCCTCCTTCTGCTCTGTCTACATCAGAGCTACTAAGCAGGGATGCATTGAAAACCTGCAGGACCGTGGTTCTCCAAGGATCAAATAGAATAAAAGCCCTAGACAGAACAAAACGTTTGTTAAATGATGTCTAAGAAACTCTCAGAGAGGGAAGGTGTCCCTCCCTCCTGCTGGGCTTCATTGTAATTATTGTCTTAATTATAAAAGTGGGAATAAAAAGCTTGCTGGTAGAACTTTTATGGCTTTTCCTCTTATTGCTGCAGCTCAGCATGCTAAATTTTGGGTCTCAGTTAAGCCCTGTTTGTGGCTTTTTTTCTTTTCTAAACTCTTTTCTTGGCCACATATTTTGCTGCAGGTCATGAGCAAACTAACACTGGAGTTTGCTACGAGCTCCTATACGCTCATGACAAGTCCCAGGTGTCTCTCTAATCTGGGCTGTTTCAAACTAAAATAATTGCAGCTTTTAAAATGTGCGTATTGTCCCCGTTTACTTGGCGTAAAAGGCTTTAAAATGTCACCACTTGGCTTCGTTTAGAAAAATGTGACAGTTTATTCAGCGAGCAGTCATGAACTCACCTTTTTTTTGCAGAAGTTTTTGTTAAAGTGACATTCTCAAACAATTAATGGCTCAAAAACTCTGATATACAGGTTTGATTTAACACAAGGGAACAAGCAGGACTGGTGTCACATTGTTGGAAGTGGAAAGCTGCTGGCTCATGATATTCAGATTTGCACGTATTGGTGAGGATGAATACAGTTAATGTAAATGAAGGGACTGCCTTGCAAAGCACTTGAGCCCAAGCCCTTGCTATCTTGTGCTCATATCTATTAATGCACTCTATGTTAATGGTGGACCTATTTCAGTGTCATATTATAATGCAATTTGTGATCCAGTTGTTTAATTTCCTACTGCAAGTGCTGCTCTAAAACAATGGACTAGCATGCCAGATGCACTCTGCTGTTAGTCAATTCATTTCCCTTTTGTATCTCGTGCAAGTGCAAAAGCACGCTGATACTGGCACAATGCAAAAGCTTGATTGAGGTCGGTGAGATGTAAAAAGTGGAGGTTAACAAATGGCTGAAAGAGATGCAGAGAGGCAGCAAAAGAAGGGGAGATTAGAGGGGAAAAGGCTATGAGAGATAGGAGTGAGAATAAGAAAAGCAGATAAGGGATAATGAGGTGTTCACATCCAGGAGTGATAGAGGGAAAGGGAAAAGGTGCACATAATTGGTGAGTGGAGGAAGAGACAGGAGATAAAGGTGAATAAGGAGTGGAGGAGGGTTGGGTCATCTCTGGCCTGGCTCAGCAAAACAGCGGTTGGGAGTGTGAGAGGCGATAGAGGGGAGTCACACAGAGAGAGTAACAGGAGTGTGAGAGGGCGTGACATGGATGAAACTATGACAGGACAGGGTGGTGTGAAGGAAGCAAGAAGGAAGACTGGGGCCAGCAGTGAGGCAACGTGAGGAGGAAGAGCTGTGTTTGAGGTGGTTTTGCTGCCACTGAAGGATGAACTGCAACATTGTCTATGATTGGGTCCAAATCTGCAGACCTGCATTGGCTTAAAACCAAGCTGACAGGTGATGGACAGGTGCTCATCCGTGCTGAAATAGCAGAAATCCGCTCCACACCCGACTGGACGAACACGACACTCAGGCTGGCGTTTTGCTTCAGTGCCTTTAGTTATGTAACTGCTACAACAGAGATTTAGCTACTACTGTAGCATAAATATGTAAGCTTTAACTCGAGGAATGATGGTGCACAGGTGCAGGGGTGGGGTAGGACTTTCCCTGCTGAAACACACCTGATCCACATCAAACTTAATTAGCACTTAACATCACACTCTACACAACTCTGCTAATTACTCACTGACTTGATTCAGGTGTGTTTCAGGAGGGAAAGTCTTAATACTTGCAGGACTGCGGCCCTCGAGGACCAGAATTGCTTTAGTGGTAGTGTGAGCACCATCATCTAAACAAAAGCATCCTGGTGAGTTGTTCTGGCTTCTTTAATCTATCACACAAGCTAATTATTGCCAGCAAACTGCATCTTTTTAACCGCGTGTTTGTTGTCAACCTTAAAGCACTGATTTTACAACAGAAGTAGCTTAACGTATACAGTCTTTTCTTTTGTTTACATTTCTCAGGAGTCATTTCTTTGTTGTTGTTCCTGGATTTCTTCTTTTCTCTGTTTTCTGTATTTTATTAATCTGTGTAAGTAAGGAGTGTCTCATTCAGAGTAAATCCATTGAAATAATTCTGCTTTTTTAAAGGAAGTATATGTAAAAAATACCATAATATTTGGTTCAGAGCTCTTCCATTGCTTTTCTACATTTAATACAATGACTCAACAGTTTGCACGGGTTTATTTAAGCATAGCTGTGAGTATTTAAATCTGTACTGGTATCGGTCAGAGAGGAATGGAAATATTTATCTGCTCATCCAGTCAGGTCAGGGTTCAGATGGATGATCAATAGAGATGAAAATGAACTGTGGATGTGTGTTTTCTTACATGATCATGCCTATGTGTGAAGAAATCCACGTACCTGGGTAAAACTCAGATAGGAAAGTAGCATAAATTCAGGTTGGCTCGGCTGGACTTGAAGGCGTTGTTTTAAAACGTATCCCTCCCCCATCAAAAACATTTTCTTAATCCTGTGTGTGTTCGTGCTTCTGGTGTATATTTTCATCTCTGCCCAACATTCACACAAACATACTGAGATATTTCCAAGAGTGATTTTGACACTTCTCAGACACAGAGGATACTGCTCCTGGGGAAAAGACTGATCCAACTGATCCTCGCAGTCGGCTGTAATTACTTGCTAGCAGACGGTGGAGGGTAGGAATGCCAAAAGAAATCATTAGAGAGCTGTCAGCTGCTCACAATGTCCTGATGCCAGTCCTGTTTGGGCTCAGCCGGGCTACAGCGTTGTCTTTTCTCAGTATTGATTTGTAGCCTTGATGATGCAAGTATGAGAACAGAGTAGAACAGCAACAACAATGAGTAACAGTGTTTAGTTGCTATTGAAAGGCATGTCAACTATTATTTGGCTTTTAGGTCAGAGTAAGAGTTTATGTTTTCATTGTATATTTCAGTTACTTAAAAGCATCAAACATTTAAACATATCACTGGATCACGCTCTGCTCTTTGTACTCTAAGCTAACGTTGCTACTTCCTGTTTTAGCTTAATTTTCACCTTTTAAAGTTATTTGACCAAACTCGATTTAACAGTTTTTTTTAGACAAAAATGAAATAATTTTACATTTAAAATGATCTTTTTAGATGAAATTTCTACAGTCATGTGGTTATACTGACATCTTGTATATGCTAAGCTAACGTTGCTACATCCTGTTTTTAAAAAATGTTTTTTAGCTGAATTTTCACCTTTAAAGTTATTTTAACAAACTCGATTTAACAGTTTTTTTTAGACAAAAATGAAATATTTTTACATTTAAAATGATCTTTTTAGGTGAAATTTCTATAGCTGTGTGGTCATACTGACATCTTGTACATGCTAAGCTAACATTGCTACTTCCTGTTTTTAAAAAATGTTTTTTAAGCTGAATTTTCACCTTTAAGTTTATTTTAACAAACTCGATTTAACAGTTTTTTAGACAAAAATGAAATATTTTTACATTTAAAATGATCTTTTTAGGTGAAATTTCTATAGCTGTGTGGTCATACAGACATCTTGTATATGCTAAGCTAACATTGCTACTTCCTGTTTTTAAAAAATGTTTTTTAAGCTGAATTTTCACCTTTAAATTTATTTTAACAAACTCGATTTAACAGTTTTTTAGACAAAAATGAAATATTTTTACATCTAAAATGATCTTTTTAGGTGAAATTTCTATAGTTGTGTGGTCATACTGACATCTTGTACATGCTAAGCTAACTGACTGAACATTAGCAGTTTAGGTAATTCATCATAGCATTACAACATTACAACAAAATGTTGGATTTTCATTGAAGACTTATTCTTAAAACCTTTATTAGTAGTTTGTTAAAACCCTATAATATGACGCATCCTTGTTTGACAACTTAATAACTATATTGAACGTTTGTCGCTTTAAAAAAATGTGACTTTAATGAATGATTTGACTTTGAAGCAAGCATCACTCTCACTTGTTTCCTTTAACAGGTCACAAAAACCTCTTAAAGCCATACAACATTATTTTCTGACCTTAAAACTCATTTTAATGGCACAGTGACATTTATCTTGTGCACTCCAAGAGCCCTCAGGCTGAGATACCACACTTCACAACTTTTCTTCCACCTCAGGGCTTCACATTACACTTGTGTTTTTATGTCACTCGTATAGGAACAGAACACACACCACAGCATGGGATGAGACTGGACTGGCTTACTGGTTACAACATAAAGAATTACAAGCAGGGCTCCATTACAGACACAAACATTAAACAATGAAACATCACATTACTATAACACTACTTACCTAGTAAGCAGCTTGCACTGTTAATATTTCCTCCATAGATAGTAATAACTGATGCCGTTTGCACTCACAAGCAAACATTTTGACTCCATATAGCAAAACAAGAACAGCTGGAGTAAATAGGACTTTATGTCCTACAGGGAACCAGCCTGGACAGGTGCAGAAGTGGAATGCAGCCCTTGTGAATACATCCAGACTCGTGCTTCCATTTCACCTCAAAAATATGAGAAAAGGGTGAAATATAGGTTGTTGTGGAAGGAGGACAGCTTTTTCTGAATAAGAGAAACTGGACAAAGATGTTCAGTTTTACAGTTAACAGTTGGATGTTGATTAAAGTGCAGTTAGAAATGAGAGAGCTCAGCTGGGGAGAGAAAGATGAAGCACACATTTTCTACAAAGGACAGCGTCTCCTGGGAACTTTACAGTTTTCGGTTTGTTACCTGCAATCACAGACTCAAGGTGTTTTTTTACAACACAGGTGATGTAACTCTTAATAAATGAAAGAATCCGATATGCAAATTATAACAGGTTTTCGGATTTAATCAGAAGAGTCAACACAAGCACCTTTAATGTCACTGAAAGCTGTTTTCAGGTTTTAATTTAACCAGTTTGGTTAATACATTTTACAGCTACAGAGCTACTGTGTTACCAGGATGCTTATTAGGATATTACTTAATATTTGACTCACTTGACAGCAAAAAGTCATACTAAGATATTTATGGCTACGACTGTTTCAACATCTGCATTCATTTAAAATATGTACAAGGCCTCTAAATATATGCATCTATTCACCACCTATTGTGCTGATATGTCGCCTCCAACACGCCTGCATCTGCTGCCACTTATCTGCGTCTGCACGGAAAGGTTGATTTTGTTATGGCAGGCCCCGTGTCTCACCTGTCACGAGCGCGGGTGATCGGCACATGACATTTCCACTAACTACAGTGGCTGCATGTCTGTAACGGGGGTCAGGTAATGTTGGAGCAAATGAAACGGTCAATCCCTGATATTACGCCCCCTGCCACATCCAATAACTCTCTCAAAGGCTCAGATAATTCCCAGGGTCGTTATTAAAAAAAGAAGATGCCGATCTATGTGCTACAGCCACCAAAATGTCAGTGGATATTGTGCTTGTGGAGTTATTTCTGCCCGTGGACAATGTTCAGCATTTAAGCCACTCTGTTAGATAGCAGTGTGTTTTACGGTTTGTGTGATAGCTTGACATTTTCAAGCCTTGGCTCTTGCATAAAATTACAACTTTTAACAAGGTTGCATGGCTACTTTTGTGTAAATTTTAGAGGGAACCTAATCCTTCCCACAGAAATGCATAAAAAGGGGGCAAAAAACAAATGCAGTTGGGAAAAAGTAGCAGAAAAGACTGTTCGGTTGCTCCTCGTTCAGTGGCAATAAAAACACACCTATATCCTTATATCAGTATTTCAATGTCAATCGTTGGTTTAAGGCTTTTTTGTTAATGCATCACATAGAAGGGGGTTGGGGAGGGGGTCTATGTGAAAGTAGGCCATTGGGAAGACTGATAGATACCATTATGGCAAACGAGCCATTATGTGAGAGCTGTGAATCATAAACAAATGACATAACGACCACAAGGTGGTGTAGGAGCGGAGGGGGAGATGGAAACACTAAATGCAGCAGTTAGCGCGCTCAAAGGAGGCGTTGAAGGGTAGCCAAGCTAGTTCTGTCCTGCTCTTAAACCATAAACACAGTTCATTGTTACTTTTCTGCTTCGGCCGCTTCCTTTTTTTTTCCTCCTTCCTGTAAATGAATACAAACACAACCCATCTTCTCTCAACGGCTGTGGAAACGCGGCAGAGCGGCTCGGTCATTCCTCTGTGATCTATGTTTATGACGTCGACTTCCGGTTCTACAAACTCAGTTTAGAGTGACCTTAGCCGTAACCTCATCTCACACAGCTGGCTTTGATTGCTATGACGGTTTATCATAGGCTCCTCAAACTGGCCTCTCACAATATCCCCTACATCACACACGAGTGAAGCAACGGCTACATACATTCAGAAATAAACAAATATCTGCAGAGAGGAGGACACAATTAATCATAATGATTGTTTATACCATGGTGATGGATGTGTTAAAGGAATCATCTTCTCATTTAAAGGTTTAGGAAGGTGTTTTTCCAGCTTGATGGAGCGGTAAACCCACATGTTTTGTCCCACTCTGTTAAAAAATGAGCTGCAGATCTCTGTTGATACCTCAACACTTTGGAAACAATATATAGCAGTTGCTAAAGTTGCTAGAAGGTTGAAACTGCTGCCGATTGAATCATCAAATCTTTAGTTGTGTGCAGCATTGTCTCTTATATTCCCACTGTTTTTCATTATGCAATGAAAGGGCTGCGTTTGACTGGCGTCTATAGTATAGTACCTCAAGTTGAACCCGAATGTCCCATATCATGTATCACCCCCATCCTACAGCAGCTGCACGGGCTCCCAGTCTCTTCTAGAATAGAGTTTAAAATCCTCCTATACACTTTCAAGGTCATCCACAACCTCGCCCCCCATTATCTATCAGATCTCCTGCACATTGTCACTCCGTCCCACTCCCTCAGGTCATCGTCCTCCATCCACCTCACTGTTCCTTCTAGCCGTCTCAGCACCATGAGGAGGATTCAGCCGCTCCGCCCCACATCTCTGGAACTCACTCCCACCTGACATCCGTAATATTGACAGTTTTCACCTGTTCAAATCACACCTCAAAACTCACCTGTTCCAGAAAGCATACTCCCTGTAACCACTTTCTCCCACAGTTTTATATTGTATTGTATTTTATTGTATATAATTGTGTTTTATTGCTTTGTGTACCCTGGATGGACTGGCGACCTGTCCAGGGTGTACCCCGCCTCTCGCCCGTTGAGCTGGGATTGGCTCCAGCCCCCCCGCGACCCCTCTCTGGGATAAAGCGGTAGAAAATGGATGGATGGATGCTTTGTGTAGTTTTATTGTCTGTTTTTAATGTGAAGTGTCCTTGAGTGTTTTTGAAAGGCGCTTTTAAATAAAATGTATTATTATTTATCATTACTTAAAGCACAGTTAGGTTATGTTCTGGAAAGGTTTAAGTCCTGAAACCTCTACAACATCTCTCTGGTTAAGGTTTGGATGCCCCTTAAATAATAAATTTGCTTTTGGGCTACAGCAGCTAAGAACAGGAAGCTGATGCTACAATTCACACAGACGCACCTGAATTGAACAACAGTTGGTAAAACACTGCTCAGTCTCAGTCGGCTACAACAGTGAGATGGTAGGATGGGCCAAAGCATGGATCCATCCTGCATTGTAAACAGTTCAGGCTTGTTGTGGTGCTGCAACGTGGGGATATTTTTACTCAACACATGTTTAGACCCTTAGGACCAACAGAGCATGGCCTAACTGCAATGTACTGTTGCTCATCCCTTTATCACCAGTGCACCATGTTCTGATGGCTACTTCTAGGATATTGATGCTCCATGTCACAGAGTTTAAATGCTAGAGATGCTGGATGAAACACAGATTCAGCAGCCTGAAAGCCCGTCCATTAGTACGAGTTGTTACGAGGAAAGCTAGAAATAACAAGCGATTGTGCTTTTAATGCCATTAACAGTGCTTACTTGGCACAAGCTGATGATGAGCGTTTCATTAATGGGGTTGTTTTATTTTCTCTGTAGGAACATACAGCAAACCATAGTGTGACCTATCAGGTGACCTTTCTGCTGCTTCACGAGTCCATCTCTCTCCATCTCTACAGCTTTAGATTAAAATAACAAAGTTGTTACTGTTAAATAAATAAATGCTTTGTGTTTAAATATGTGGTGGATTTTTTTTGTTGCATTCAAATTCCAGGAGTGTCCTGCTGCTTCGACATGCCATCGCTGATGCAACTGGAGTTATCTGGTTGGCTCTGGGAACAGAACAGGGATCAGGATTTACTGGACCAAACTGTGCCGCACCATCTTGAACCAGTTTGCTGAAATGGGGCTTAAACATCAAGCGTGGCTGAATGCTGCAACACCCTGTTAAACGGGCCACAACCATACAGTGTGTGACTGATTTGATGTAAAAATTACCATAGTTTTATACACTTTTGCTACTCCAAAGCATGTTTGCTCCTGTTTCTGCCACTACAACTTTAGCTCAACTGCGTGCGGAGTAAATAGTTTTACCTTGTGAAAAAGTATCTCAGGACACCAAACAGCTACAATATTCTGCAAATGTTCTTCTGTGTCTAAATGTTTTTAAAAAATCTCCTACAGCTTCAATTTCAGACCTTTCTCTTTCATTTTTAGCCCTCCGCCTCTCCAACCACACCAGTGCTCTGCTGCATGCATGTTTAACTGTTTGAGCCCCTCCTTCAATAGTTTCTGATGCGCGTCTTGTTGTTTAAACAAGCAAAACTTCTTTTTTTTCGATCATTTTAGAACAGCGAAGTTAAAATGTGCCGTAAACAGATGGGATGCTCGGGTTGGATGAACTTTTCTGCTGCGCTCTGCACCGTTTTGCTGTGTGGAGACTCCTGCTGCATCGCCCCACAGGGTCCATTCAGATTAATGAGAGGACTGTTTGTTTCTTTTTCTCAGAATCTGAGCAGCTCAAGGCAAAATCCTCCCGTAAGCAGGAAACACATCTATCCATTCCCACGATGCTAAACACACAGACAGGTGGAAGAGCATCAAAATCCACATTATCACATGTTTCTATAACATAGACCTTCCTTTATCAGAAAGGTCGCAGGTTCTGTCCCAGCTAGCAACAACAGTGCACATATCACACAAATTTGATCCTCTTTACATCCATCTACACACAGAAATGCTTCCTGCTCACACACTCACTCTGACAGCTGCATATCTTAACACACAAACATCACCTGTGACCTGTACAGATATACACTATTCAGCTGTAGCTGAACATTAAGGAATATTAATACTGCGCCCAGCAGAAAGTCTTATTCCCATAATACCTGAATCCAGGTAGATCGATTTACTTGATAAGAGGTTTTCCATCATCCGTCTGCTGCTTTGTAAACAGGTAAACAGCTGCGTTTTGAATTATTTACAAAGACAAATTCCAATATTTTCCCCCAAAGCTCCTGATCGATGTTTTATCAGCTGACCCATTTTCATGTTGTTGCTGTAGTGATTAACTTACCAGAGAGCATAAAAAAAACCCAAATGATACTTAAAGAAAACTCACAAGTCATGATGTGATACGGTCTTTTTTCTTCTGCTCAGCATGTGTGTGGTAAATACAGCGATTCATGCATTTCCTGAAAGCCTCCATTCTGAAAGCTGGAAATGCTTGTGGTGAACCCAACGACTGACAAGCCGCTGCAGCCGCGGCGTAAGAGTGCAGCTACTACTGTAAGCCACTTAGCCAAGAGTGGAGTCAGTAATTCATTTCTCTGTGCTGGACTCCCCTGAGACTGGGCTGTAAATGGATGACAATGTGTGCAGAGACAAAGAGGCAGATAGAGAAAGAAACAAGCAAAGGGGATAGAATAGTTGATGATCCCCTCTCTGTAAGGTTACGCTTTTAATTAGCTCCCATCCAGCTCAGGGAGGATTTGAGATGATGTCCCAAGTGGTGTGTAAATTGTTTTATTTGGAGTCTCTGCAAGAGCACTCTTCTTCCTCGTTGTTTTTTTAGTTGCTAACGTTCTATAAAAGGAGTTTCACTGGAAATCTGAGTGACTCCTTCATCTGCACTGCAGCATGACTGCACAGTGGGAGCCGGTCTGGACTCTAGCCACGCGTCAGATTAAACCCCATAATTATTAATCCTGAAGCGTCTAATACAATAATGCAAGTGTTACCAAGAGACTTCAGTGTGGGGGAGGCTTCTGGAGATGCAGAGAGAAAAATAGAGTTTATTCAGCGCGAGGAAATACAGCTATAAAGGGTTTGTTCCTAACATAGAGGGCTCGCGTCTGAGAGGAAGCTAATGGAATTTTTGCAATGCAGCAAAACTTTGAGTCTGTATGAAAGAGATTTTCACATTGGAAAATCATCAGATATCAGACATCAAATATGTCATTCTTGGATTTTTGAGACCTGTGCACAGACTAATAATGATAAACACTGCGCTAACTTAATATTCACAGCACTGGACATAAACATAGACCTTCTCGCTTGAGCCAAATAAATCTATTTAAGTTTTAGAGTTAAGCAACAACCTTATAAACAAAAAAAAGCTTCCAGGGGAATTAAGAGGCAAAGTAATGAGAAATGTAGATTGTGCAGCATGTAATGATGGATTAAAACAGTGTCAGAGGAGAAGAGGTACATCTTCTGCCCTTGTTAAATGTTGTTAATTTGTCCACCTGACATTTAGTCACATCCAACATGACGTAAAGGTTTCAGACCTTATCAGAGAAATTCCAGCTGCACCGCCTTTCCCCAGCTGAGAACCCAGCATGCCAGGCTTAAAGCTGGAGAAGTAAAACTATGTGTACCTGACAACACTGACATTCACAATGCACATTCCCGGGCATGAAAAGCTGCCGGCGGGCGAGATGCTGTTCCCAGAATGGTAACTATGCAGGAAATGTGCTTCGCTTGTTTGCTTTGAGGCCTCATGATAACAAGACAGCGACGCTGAAGATTTGGAAAGCAAACAACGCTTTCTACTTTATGGACACACAGTGTGGTGGCTGAGGGAGAGAGCAGGTGTGCTTAAGAGACCCAGGAGAATGCTGTGAGAGGACATAGAGACATGAGGTAACAGATCAGCCTTTGCAGAGCTCAAAGAAAGCAGCAGGATGCGAGCCAGATGCATCGCAACACCTGTTGCTGCAGCTCAGCATTCACTTAGCTTAGTTACCTCGTTTGTTCCGTCTTGTGTCGCATTTGTTTCGCTTGCTTGTGTCAGTAAAGTTGTGAAGGAGTTAGTTTAACTAAATAATTACTGTCAGGGTGTTTGCCACTAAAAAAACCCACATCTCACAGATTAATGTGATAATTAAGTCGCAGCATCTTTTTGAGCTTCATCTTCATCATGCATAATTTTCCTTACATCTTTTATACTTAAGTTTTATAAATACTCTCGATGTCTCTAACCTTTAAGGTTCTCTGCTATCTGGCATGTTTTTGTAATATATGCCATTTAAATGACATCAAATGTTTAATGATTTAACTCGTTTAAAATGTAAATCTGTCCAGAAAAATGTATTTACAGTAAATAATTAGTTTTTGTTCTTCAGCCCTTCAAAGCACAGGCGTTCCAAAGCTTTGAGCATAAAAAGCCACTGAGATTAACGTCCACACATTAAGCTGAATGCTCGCTCACGTTTATTTTAATCATAAACATTTTGTCCACATGAAGACGGAGCCACAAACCTTTTAAACAAGATCCCAGACAGAACTAATGGGGGTTATGTATCATATTTGAACATATCTTTTGTCATCCCAACCAAAAAAGAAGCCCCTTATAAAGCTCCATCCATGTAGGGGATGTCACTAAGCAGCTGGACTTACAATAGAGGAATGCCTCATCTCTGTCCAGGTAACGCTGGTTTTTCCTGCTACATTTAAAATCAACAATCATCTGAGAAACACGATAAAGGGGAAATGTTGCTAATTTTACTTGCTTCACTGAGGGACAGGACTCAGAGAGAATATAGTGTTTATGGAGACAATCTCACCAATGATGCTTAAAACAAAGCATGGGGTGCAGCATGGGTTAGCATTTACATGAAGGGGGTCCTCAAGAACATCCGACTGCACTGAGCTGCTGAATTTTAAGGGTATAAAACAAAAAGCATACACAATGAGAATCTAGCAGGTTAGCAGAATAAACTACCATCAGAGTGTGTATACGCTCAGAACAAAACTAAACTAATTGCACTATTCAATTCAGTTTTATTTATATAGCAAAGTATCACAACAAAGTCGTCTCACACAACAGCAGACATAACACATAATAAACACAAGTAATGACTACACTAAACTAAGCAGACCCAGGACATCCCTGTCCTTAGACCCTCCTCCAAACACCTAAAAGTCCAGTTGCAGAGGGAAAAAAAAGAAGAAACCTCATTTAGCCCACATAGAAGGAGAGATCCTGTCCTGTACCTAGGACTGTTATCACTTAGCTCATCTGAATTCTGAAATAACAGTTCAGGTTTGTAGCCTGCATTATTACAATTACATTTAGTCAGTTGTCACTGGTACCTTTAACAGTGTGTAATTATTTGTACTTTTGTACCTTATGAAGAGCAGCATTGTAGGTTGTCTTATATCCTAATTTAAAAGTTACAAATTTCTGCTATACAGGAGTTCCACACTTCACCATGTCAGTGAAAACATTAGCATCTTGTCCAAGGACATGTCATCATGTGGTCTAAGGAAACGTAGACTCACATAAAGCTTTACTACTTAACATAAATTTACCTTTCAGACACTAGAATAGATATATAGTTACATAAAGGTTATGTTATGAGCTCTAGTGGGCACATAAGTCCAGCTTTTACCCTGGAGGACAAAAACATACTCCAATTGCAGCATTTTCTTTCTAACAGTGTTCCCTATACTGTTATTTGTTATTTGCATATTGTAGCTTGTAAATGCAAAGCATTAATCACAGAGGACATGCACAAGTCATACTTAAAAAGGAAAAAAATGCATGGAGGCACCAATGATAATCCATTAAAAGCAAAGTGTAAGTTTGTTTGTTTTATCCTTGTTTTTTTGGGAGCATTGATTTTTAACCGGGGCTGCACTGCATGGTTAGCACTGTGGCCTCACAGCAACAAGCTGTGGTTCAAGCCTCAGTTGGGGCATGGGCCCAACCAGGAACCTTTCTGTGTGGAGTTTGCATGTTCTCCACGTGTTAGTGTGGGTTCTCTCCGTGTTAGTGTGGGTTCTCTCCGTGTTAGCGTGGGTTCTCTCCGGGTACTCCAGCTTCCTCCCACAGTCCAAAGACATGCACCTTGGGTATAGGCTGATTGGAGACTCTAAATTGCCTATAGGAATGAGTGTGTGTGTGCATGGTTGTTTGTCTATGTCTGTTGGCCCTGGATGGACCGGTTGACCTGTCCAGGGTGTACCCCGCCTCTCGTCCAATAACAGCTGGGATTGGCTCCAGCCCCCCCACTACCCCGTTCAGGGATGAGTGGTAGAAAATGGATGGATGGATGGATGATTCTTAACCCTACTTGTGGATTTGTGACAGTGCGATCACATCTAGCAACTGGAGAGGTAGCGCGAGAACAAAGATACCACCGCATGCTGGTACCACCATAAAACTTTGCATGTTGTAATTCTGAAAGTATTAGAAGGACCATAAATATATTGTTTTATATGGAGGTTGTTTGTTATATGGAGGATAAATCTGTTGTGCACAATGAAATGTCACTAAAGTATCCATTTACAGGGAGCTAAAATGTTGCAATGAGCAGCAATTTCAGATCAAAGTGTTTGATGAAAGCTCTGCCAAACAAGAGCTGCATTTAATCCTGCTGATTGTATTTGTTTTAGGTTTTTACAATCTGAACTCGCATATCAGTCTGTTTTTGATCAGCGTCAGGGCTCACTACCCGCAGGGTTTGATTAATGCTTCACAGCATGGCCTCTGGTTTTGATCAGCACGCCTCGCCAAACAACAATAAATGGTTTCAATCAGCACACACCGCTGCTATCACACCAACACACACCCCCAGAAAGACTCCCATCAGGTTTGCTTGATTATGAAAGTGGGGATTGTTTGTGAGAAGACACAAACTGATTCACAAGTAAATTAGGCCACTTAGACTTTGTCATGAGAAGTTTGCAGTCAGGACGTACTGTGTTGGGTGGATTCCAGCCACCATGATGCAGAACTGTAGCCATGTCCACAATACAACTTGTGACATTTTTATATCATGCAAACATGATTTTCTGTGCAGCTCACGAACTCCTCAGGATGAAGAAGATTTAAAACAAGGCTGAAACTCTAGATGTTGCCTAAAAGAAACTGTCAATAAAAAAAGGAAAAAAATTATATTACTATATGCATTGTGACTTAATATTTGTGGGTGATATTTAAGCTCCAAACAC
This sequence comes from Pseudomugil gertrudae, assembly GCA_037177535.1. Classification (NCBI taxonomy): domain Eukaryota; kingdom Metazoa; phylum Chordata; class Actinopteri; order Atheriniformes; family Pseudomugilidae; genus Pseudomugil; species Pseudomugil gertrudae. Next base: position 7,846,609 of record JBAMHV010000026.1, on the reverse strand, counting down.
CTATAATGTACAAGTTGGTTGCTTTAATATTGGTGTTCCAACTTTAATTAAAACATGGTCACTAGCTCTGTAAAGACTAAGTGATATGAAGATATAACTTATTATTTTATGCTGTTTAAATGCAATATATATGAATATATATCAATCTATCTATCCATTTTCCGTGTCATTTCATCCAATTCAGGGCTGCGAGCAGCTGGAGCCTGTCCCAGGAATCATCGGGCGAGAGGCAGGTACACCCTGGACAGTTCGCCAGTCCGTGCATGTCTGGACAGTGGAAGGAAGCCAGGCTGCACGCGATACAAAGGCTCACTTTTACCACATCATGCCATTTTTAATAATTCAAAACAAAAAGACAAATTAAAACCTGGTTATGTGTGGGATTTGTTTGATAGGTTGGCATGCTGTCCTGAGGATGGGGTGGTCTGGTGCACTCTGGGTGGCATGGCATCCACCACTATGACCAACATGATCCTGCCTCGAAATGACTGCAAAGAAAAATGCTCAGCCTAATGTCGCCACCAGTACTACACTGGATTACCACTGGTGTCAGGACATGTATATTTACTTTTCCTATTTGTTGTTTCTACCCTCTGTGTTCGCTGTGCTCACTTCTGCTTTATAAATGCACACTTAGAGGGGATAATCAGATGACAGCATCTGCCCGTGGATTTAAAATGTACCATTTTATTATAGTAAAGTGTTGTATAAATAAAATTTGATTGGTTGGTTGCAATCTGCAACTTCTACACAAGATGTCACTAAAGCCTGAGCGTTTTGGTGACATTTTGATGAAGGAGGAAACAGATTCAGTAAGTGGAAATCGAGAAAAATGTTGACACATGCCGCTCGATAGCAGGAAATTGCTGTTCATATCTCCTAAATAACTTTCCACAAACACTAAGAAATACATTTTTTAGCTTTTCAGAGGTTGAAGATAGAGTTTTGAATGCTTAACATCCATAACGTTGTCATTTTGATTTATGCACTCCACAGATTTCATACACTGCGGTGCCACCTAAGCTGTTTTGTTTACAGCGCGGCTCCTCTATCATTGCAGGTTTCACTCGGGGTGAAGTACCACAGTACAATTGTGAAAAACACACCTTCAGCCAGGATGGACCGAGTTATTCACCCCTCTGCGAAGCATGAAGAGGTTGTTGACACCGTAGCGCTCCGGCGATCCAACATGGAGACAACCAGAGCTCAGAGATGAACGGGGTGCACGTTGAGGAGGGGCGAACCCGTTTGTGTACGTGTACTCTCACTTTCACTGTTGACCCATGACTTGCACAGAAGGATAACGTGAAAACAAACAGCTAAAGACACTGGCTGGAAGGTGAAGTTGCCCCACTGGGATAGGGTGATATGAAACTGTATTAAAGTGAGTGCAGATTGAACTGGAACAGGAGCAAAAGGTTGGGGACCATTATATTAAGTAATACGGTGTCTATATGAAGATAGGAGCTGGCTGGGGTGAGGGAGAATGCAGAAAAAGCTAAACACACTAAATTGTAGCAATCACAGCTTTTGTCAAAAGCAGATTACAAAAGTAAGCAGCCTGCAAATAAGCAGATCATTCAATTTACTTCAAACAGCAAAGCAGCTCATTCCTTCTGCAGGGAGAAAACAACACCCGCATCTCACTTTAAGAGCGCTGGATGATAGAGAAACTACCTCATCGTCATGCTTTAATCTCTTTTCCTCCAGGTACCCTCAATTTCCAATGCTGGATTTTTATCTCATGATCCTTGTCAAAGAAATTAGTTCCCCCCACATTCATCACACCAAATCCACCGTGAACAAGAATTAAAGCCTATTTTATCATATGACAATAATACAAATGAGCAAATATTAGGATTTCATTACTTTAACTTCTTTTAGTTCTTGGTGTGTTTGTTAGGCAATAACAGGCTTTATAGCCCTTATCGTGCTACACTTACAGATAATATTTTAAGTTTCTTTTCTCCTGCTGCTGTTCACTGTTGCACTGAAGCTGCACTTTATTATAACATGTATTCAATCTCACTATATAAGTCTTGGGCAGCTTCAAGAGGCTCTTGGCCATGATTATAGGTAGTTACATGCAGCTGACAGCACTTAACCTAACCACTGCCAAATGGTGTCTGCAATTACACAAGAACATTCACTACAAGTTATTTTTCACACTGCAGGATGCTTTTCCGCCTGGTCTGAATGCTGGAGCCGGAGTTTAAAAATCCTACTCGTCAAAGCATAAAACATGAGTCTGCAGGGGGTTCGGGTTCATGCTAGGATTGAAAGCGAGACGCTGCAAACGCATCTTCTGTTTATTTTAGTTAAAGTGTCAAAGGGAGTCCGCCTCACTGACGAGAACAATAAAGGATGAAAAAGCTCATGAAAATACGCTTCTATGTTAGAAGCACATATATAGCAAATAAATGGGTTTTCTTCTACAAAGCCCTCTGTCTTTATTTATTTATGCACACAGATGTATATAAGTTCCTGCCACTGCCAGACAGCTGCTGCAGAAGGTAAAAAATGCAGGAATTTAATCTTTATAAAAATAGTATTAAAAAATGAGGCATTAGGGTAACGTACAATGTTCTTATTCAGTCTCACCTCTGGGATGTAGTCTCTCTCATCTTCTACCAGACCTTCTCCCTTTCTTTATCCTGACAGTTCATTCAGCTTCATCTCTCCTCCTGCACTTCTTCCATTCAGCTCCTAAAACACACAATGTAACCATTACTTCATCCAACCTGCTGCTTAGTTATTTCAAGTCATTCTGAATCCACTGGTGATGAAAGTGAAACAGGATGTCTTTGCATTTTAATCTTTCTACGGACCAGTTTCTCTTCTCTTCTTTTACTCCATTTCATTTACAAACATAAAAGCCAAAAAGAAAACTTTGATCGGAAAGGGTTGCCGAGGCATTAGTTAACCCATCGGTTGCAATGTACAATTTTACCACTAGATGGCACTACACAGCTTAATCACTCATGGTATGCATGTTAAAGGGTTTGTAAAACCTTTGATAATACCAGATGATGTAACCTGTCCATCGCTTTGTATTTTTCTATTTCTGCCTAACTTCATATTTCCTGCAGCGTTTAAATTCGAGGAGAAATAATTTAAATGTTTGTAAATCACATGCAAAATAAAGCATCATTAATCAAAATAAGATAGATAAAAGTTTGAATAAAAAGGCAATTACATCAATAATAAACTCCTGGAGAAATGTTGCAAACAGTCAAGGTCACAGGCTGGAGCTGCATTTATTTAAATGAATACTTAGAAAGAAGTCCAATATCATGAGCAGAAAATTAATGCATGCAGAAATTATTATTAATCTCTATTAACTGGGGACTAAACTTGATGTGTGCATGTAATTACTCCAACGCACCTGCAGAACGACAGCCTGTGTGTTCGGACCGTTGTGCATAAGTGATGACTGCAAAGCATTTTGGAGTTCAGTTACATAAAGTGTTGAGATATTTCACATGTAGAGAATACAAATCACTTCTCGTTACTGGTTTTCCATTTAGAAAATAAGCAAAAAATCAGATTTTTATGTACAGCATTGGAAGCTTTAAAGCAGAATACTTTAGTGAACTAAATAAAAGTCATTCTTGCCTTCTCGCCTGCTAAATCATATGTCAGAGGCAGAGAGAGGGAATGAAAGAAGATGTTGCCAGCATTGTGGAAATAATGTGATGCATTGACTGGGTGGCTTATTATTATAGAAACCAGATGAACAGAGTTTTCACACCTTCAGCTGCAGTCAAGCAACAACATTACTGTCGGTGCTGCACATTACACCAGGCTGCACGGGTAAAGTTCACCTGAACACAACTCTGACAAGCTACAGCTGTCACGGCTTCACTGAAGAAAACTAAAGGACTTTGTTTAACAGAAACTTTCTCCAGGGCCTATATGAGCCTTTTAAGATCCCTACTTCAAGCAGCAGAGGGTCAAATCAGGTTCTGTGGTGGTTTGTTTGTTTTTCTTCCTAAAATGTTGCCACTGAGGGGGTAATACTTTCTGAAAGTGCAAGATTTCAGTGTCATGAGACATTTTACATTTTGTATTAATACAAGATGAAGTTAAATATTTAATAAGCTTTCTATACATAGTAAAGGTTTATAGCTTAAAGTTATAAATGTAGTAAATTTAAAAGCCTGGTGTGTCACCATGTCTTAACAATAACCCAAACACCCTCACTCTGCTGGTAAAGATTCAGACGTCAGTCTGCAGCGACTGTTTAGCACAGTAATACACACATGGTTTAAGAAACAGGGAGCTTATCTATGGTGGTGCATTTCAGCACCACCAGTAGGTGACGTCATTACCAAGTGGTTCCAGTTTCAACTCTGATCCCCACAAAAACATCTACAAATGCTGTGTAAAAAGAAAAAAATCCACAAACTCAATGTAAAAGTATGGACCATAATAAATCACTTTTTTTTAATCACAAGATGCTGAAACAACATGGTAATGGATAAAAATGACTAACTGGTATTTATACTGGAAACATAATACACAAAATAAACTGTAAAGTGTTTTATTAAAGACATCAATGAACTACAAGTGCTGCTGCACGCAGCCATCTTTAAATCAGGAAGCTCAGGTTTGTATGAGTTCCCAGCTTGGAATTTAAAGACGGCTTTGTCATTCACATTAAATATGCTTATGGACAGAACCTGTGACTTACCCAGATGGAGCACCATGAGTGTTGTCCAGTATAGCTCTCCTTAGACCAGAGAAAGGAACAAAGAGGAAGCCACAGAGTACTTCATGGTTGCACAGAGCACCATCATCTACTGAACTGCCTGTGATGAAGTGAACTCTGACCTCTGCAGGGCCCTCTAGTGGGAGCATTGTATAACAACCATCCAAACATTAATGGTGCATATGTGGAGTGATGATGAGCATGTTTGACAAGTTTATGAAGTGGATAAAACACCTTCCCTTCATTCATAATAATTATGAATTCACCTGCATATGTAGTTCCTCGTCAAAACGTGTTCACAGAAAATGTTTCTCCGCATCTCACCTCATTTTCCCTAAAACTAAACATTTTCTGCCTCTTAAAAGAAATCCTGCATCCACATTTGAAAAATCACTAAACTAAATTTCCACATACCGTGTTGGATTTATGAGTGGAACCTGTCCACAGGACAGGAGGCAGCACACCATGGAAAGGTGACCATTCCTCCACCAACAGGAGGACCAGTACACAGTGGTAACCACCACACTGTGCATGGAGCAGAAAAAGCATGGAAAAGTTGTATGCTGACGTGAACTCATGTTGGTATGACAAACGGTTGTACAGAACGGCTGAGGATGAGCTCCTGGCCTTGTTAAAGCATCCATCCAGTTTCAGACTAAGGTCTGCAACAACAAGGCGTGCTTAGTTTCCTAAAGCTGTCATAAGCTGTTTTTAAACTGCCTGATTTATTACTACTAAGAAAGACAACTCCACAAGGGTGGGATCATCCTGCCTGCAATATATAACATCACACAACAACTATGATTGAACTTTCATTAGTACAACTTTGCGAGCACCTCCTGAGGAAAGCTGCAACGTGTGGAAACAATCACCCACAGACCATTTGTTTACCATTTCTCTTGCTCAGTTCTGATCTTAGGACCAGTATGGATCTAATATAGCACCGGCTTTGCCCAGTCATTCGTCATGCATTGGTAACAGGTCAGGTTTCCTGTCTCTGTGATAGACATTTAGGGGCCAGGTCCACACATCAGCTCCGTGTCTATACATCAACTGCAGGCGCCTCATCTTGTTTGGAAATGAAAGTCTTCATTATTGATTTTAGCTCCGACTGTACATCCGTCTCCAATTTGTACCCCATCCCTCCTTGTCCAAAGCACACTCTATTAAGCCAACTATCCATCTTCAGGCTGTGCGCACCGTTTGTGCACGTGAGTGTGTGTGGGTTGCTGAGTGGGTGTGATGCATTCGCTTATTTTTTTAATTAGATTTTTTTTACCCCTGGTTTTAAGCCTCAATGTTCCCATGCATGCAGAACACAGACAAACAAAATAGAAATAGCTCACCACCTCAGGTTAGTGTTGTGCACAATTTATGATTATTTTTTTTAGAGTGGTGATTTTAGAAATCAAATCAGTAAAATACCCTGTTTTACATAAAACACACAAGAGGAAGAAGTGGTTTAGCCCATTTGATCTCCTACAAATAAAGTTATGGATTATAAAGTGTAAAAATCTATATTCAGTGTCAGCGTTTAACACAGAAAGGTCACAATTAGGTGGGTTTACAGGAAGCTGTTGCATTGAACATCTGTTTAGCTTTTGTAAATAGTTTAGACAAGGTGGTTAATTAAGCAGCACCTACTGAGGTGATGTTACACTTTCATTGTTTGACTTCTTAGCAGTGGCTTGTGTGATTAAACCTGAGGAGGATGACGTGTGTAGAGCTTTTTTACTCCTTAGGTGTCACAAAATTACAGCTGCCTTGCTTACAGTTCAAATTAGCTTATTGTTGAACTTTTTATCTTGTGTTGGAAGCAGATTTTCAATGTTTTCCTGCTTCAACATGATCCATTCATCCATTATTCGTACAGCTTATTCTAATTTTAAGGTTGCAGGAAGATGGAGAACCTGGAGAAATATATGAATGAAATGAAAATGAAAAAATCCATCCATCCATCCATCCATCCATCCATTTCCAACCGCTGGTTCCCAGAGCGGGGTCGCGGGGGGGCTGGAGCCTATCCCAGCTGTTAACAGGCGAGAGGCAGGGTACACCCTGGACAGGTCGCCAGTCCATCCAGGGCCAACACACATAGACAAACAACCATG
>JBAMHV010000026.1:7772901-7808829 GCA_037177535.1 Pseudomugil gertrudae | reverse complement strand
ATGAGCTGGTGAATGTGGCTGGGGAGAGGGAAGTCTGGGCTTCCTTCCTTAGGCTGCTGCCCCCGCGACCCGACCTCGGATTAGCGGTGGAAAATGGATAGATGGAAGGAAGTGTTGCAGCTGGTTGTTTGGTTTACTTTTCATCTTCTCACATTCCCCCTTTCTTTGTTTCTCCTCATCATGTCAACATGTAACCTGGAAAATAACTAAATACCCAAGCATCAAAGAGCTTTGGACCCACTAAACTTTCCTTTTAGTGTAAGAATTAAATACTTTCTAACCAACTTCGCTTTCAATCAAACTAGCATTTGAGCTAAACCACAGACATTTCCAAAGTGTTTTCATTGTGTTAATACCACGTTCCTTCTCTCCTGACCGGCTGCTTTTCTGTTGGCTAAAGTAAACTAAAAGACTAATATTTCCCAGAATGCCAAACTACGCCTTAAACCATGCTCTAAAAAAGAGCATGTCTTTTTTTCTTCGTATCATGGAGACATCTCACGCTGATGAATGTAATCCAGAGGGCTGCACACACCCATGTTGCAAGCAGAGAGGCTGCTTTCAGGGTTTAAGTGAAGCAGCTGAAGGTGCTGAATTTACATTTACATTTTATTAACATTTCAAAAAGGTAATGTTCTTATAAGCAGTGAGGAGAGGACCAGCACATGGCAAAAAAAATCATCCATTTTCTGCTGCTTATGGGTTGCAAGACCAACAGCTGGATCACAGATCCTCACAACTCCATTTAATCATCAATAACCCGACATGTAGCCAACGGGGCACCAAGGTTTTCATGTGCCAATCAAAAGTTATCTTTGCAGCAAGTCCTGGGTCTGTCCCAAGGCTTCCTATTAGGAGGAAAATGTCTGAAACACCTTCCCAAGTAGTCACCAAAGCATCCTGCCTAAAGTTTGATGATGCATTGGAGCAGCTCATCTACAGCTGGAACCATTTCCGGCTGAGTGAGCTTCCCACTATAATCCTTCCTCTTCCCAAGAAAAGTTCCAGACATGCTCCTAAAGAAAAGCTCATTTTGACTTGTGTTTATGACATTCATATTTCTGATTGGTGGTAGTTTATGTCTGACATGGTGTAACAAGCTGCAAGTTTAAGATGAGCAGTTTAACATTTCCTTATATGGTTTCAACAAGTATGAAGAGCCAATTCTGAAGTTAACCAGGCGGATTTGATCTACTTAATGAAGCCACCATTGTCTCAGACATCCACACGTGCTTTAAAAAAAGACTTAAATGACTCAAAAGCTATATTTCTTTTGAAATCTGTCACATACGGTGTTAAAAACTGGATTTGAAATACTTTGTGTGTCTCTGAAATAAAAATGGTTAAGGTGCGACAGATGTTTCCCAGCAGCAGCTCTGGAAAGCCCAGGCAGCTCTCCAGTGAATCTAACCACCACATGAGACCAGTTAGATTGGTCTCTTAAAGGGACCGTTGTGTCAAAGTTGAGTCTAAGCTTCACCGCGTTAGCAAAATAACTTGAGTTTGCTACTGAAGCTAAAAAATGACGGCAGACGTTCAGCTGCGTCGGCTGATTTGCCGTCTTAATCATGGATGTCATTCAGCTTTGTCAAAAAGACGATTTCATTAGGACTTAAATGTAAAAATGGAAATATAAGTAGCTTTAGAAGGGTTCCAAGTTGGCTACACCTGAATGATTCGGGCTGCTGTTTGCTTTGTCCTCTAATACTTCATAGTGCTTCCTCTGACACCATCTGCTACTACAGCCTCTCTAAGCAGATTTACCAAGCGCAGCCAAATGCAGGGCTCATGTCTCGACGACCCAAATGCAACGACAGAGCCATCAGAACCCCGTTTGGACTGACGGCTGAAATAACAGTGATCACTCCCGACAGCGTTGCACGAGTGGCGACCACACTCAAATGTCATTTCACCTTCGCAGCACACTAAAAAAGGTGACGGGCTCCATTAGTCTTCCCACATGTGCAGGTTTGGGTGTGTGTGTGAGGACTGGGTGACATCACTGTGTGTAAACTGATTACACCAAAACGATGATGTTAAGGATGAGAGATAAAGCTATTTCACATGTGTATGACTGGATGATCACTGGAGTGTAAACTCGTGTGATGAGGGAATAATGTAGCTTTAGATAGGAACAAGTCCAACAGTTTAGGTGCAAGTTGTGAAATGACGCATGTAAATCTGCCTTTCATGGATGTAATGTAAAAAGAAGAGTTTCAAACTGCATAACTGCGACTACAATTACCAAAAATACATCATTAAGTTGATTATCCGTGTAAGGCAGCTGCATTATCTTGGAGGAATTGCACAAAATTAGCAAAAATGCTACAAAAAAATAATTAACCTAATCCTATCACTCTGGAAGTAAAGTTGCATTGGAGGCAGAGAATCTCATGGTTCATCCAATATTATTTCACATGCTGCATAGTACATGAATTAATGAGATCAAGCTTACATCAGACAGAAATGACTTAAAAAAATGTTTCTACAAAAAAAAACTAATAAAAAAAAAAGGTGCTTTAACAATAAAATGCATGCAGTGAAACATGTTGAGCTCCTGATGTAAAACATACAGGAATGAAGATGAGACTTTTTTTTGTTTTATGGATTCGGCAGTAAAATCCACATTATTTTTAGTAGCACCTGTAGCAAAAACACTGTAATCCACCAAAGTTTGTAGCTATTGGCAGGGTTTGTGCATCGGTAAGGAAGAGTTGGGGTCATGGTGTTCACAAAAGACGTGTAGGTGTAATTCCTTGCAACGTGTGACCGAGTACAGATGCACGGTCACTGATTAGCAAGGTTTAAGAAAGGATCTGCTTATGCTGAGTTTATTCAGCACGGAATAAAATTTCAGATGTTCTGATAAAATGTTTATTAAACCAAAGCACTGAACATAGAAAAAGTGTGAACTGATGAAAACACTGTTTAAATGTTAAAAACAGGGAAATATGGTCATTCTGGCTAGTTTCAGAGACGACAGAGGAAAAACAAACTGCACGAGTTGTACACCGCCATCTGGTTACACCAAGCAAACATGTTTTAACAGCTGTTGTGTTTTCTCTAAATTTTATCCTTACACAATATCCTACGTTTCCATGCAGATCTATGTTGCTCCTGTCCAAAAACTATATTTTACACGATACGCGGCTGCTATGCATTTCCTGCTTTGCAACAGTGAAAAATGGCATCTCACACTGCTGCTCCTTTTTTCCAAGTTCTTGTGTTAAGAATGTCAAAATTCAGTTGATGCCAGAAATGGTGCTAGAATCTGTCTCCTTTTCCTCTTGTTTGCTTTGCCCTGCCACCAGCATTCAAGCTTGGAGTGCTGCTGAGACCTGTGGAGCAGGAAATATTTTCCCCTCCATAGAAATAAGCAGAACAGACGGATTAAACTGGTGAAAACAAAAAAGTAGATCTAAGATGTTATAATGCATGTATGCAACATATTTTTATTATTTTTTACGGCATGTAATAGTTATCCAAAGCTGAATCTATAGTCTCAGTTCCTACTCCCCATTAAGGTAGGAACAGCTATCCATCTAGACCAGGGGTGCCCAAAGTGGGGCCCACGGGCCAAAATTAGCCCTGCTAGCACTTGCTCTTGGCCCACTAGTAAATGTTTATATTTAGAAACCTACAGATCTTGATGAAAAGACATTTCGGAGCTTAACGATGGATGATAATCTCTTACTTATGTCCATTAAGTCTCTAGCAATTTCTATAGGGTTGTATGGGTATAAACACCATTGTGACGCTTTAAAGCTGCCATATTTGGCCCCTGGCTCACTGGCTCATTTTCAGTTCCTCAGAGACAAAAAGTTTGGGCACCGCTGATCTAGACAGATGGCACAGCTAGATAGCATTGCAAGATAGCCTAGCTAGATATCTGGACATATAGCATAGCAAGATGGCATAGCTAGATACCATGGTCTCAGATTTGGAGGTGCTGATTCTCATCCCAGCCGCTTCACACTTGGCCGTGAATCGCTCGAGGGAGAGCTGGAGATCAGGACCAGATGAAGCCAACAGAACGACATCATCCGCAAAAAGCAGAGACCCGATTCTGAGGTCCCCAAACTGGATCCCCTCAACACCTCGGCTGCACCTAGAAATTCTGTCCATAAAGGTTATGAACAGAATTGGGAATCCGGTACCCCTGAATAGATTTTCCCAGGGAGGCTGAGGAGTGTGATCCCCTGTAGTTGGAACACACCCTCCGATCCCCCTTTTTGAGAAGGGGGACCACCACCCCAGTCTGTCAATCCAGGGGCACTGTCCCTAATGTCCACGCGATGCTGCAGAGACGCGTCAGCCAGGAGAGCCCCACAGCATCCAGAGCTTTAAAGCCCTGCCACCGAGGAGCTCTTTAACCACCTCAGCAACCAGTATTGTAAATCCGCAATACTGAAAGAGCTTAAACAATTTCTCTAAATTCAGCCCTAAATATTCATGCTAATGCACGTCTAGCTACCTCTGCACAGTTCAGCATGCAGGCAGTGAGAATCTCAAGACGACTGTTGTATGATCTTTGACTCATTTCTTCATTCTGCCTTTGAACATCAGAGGTAAAGGAGAGGAGGATAAAGGGAAGCAGCAGTCTATGGCCTTCCTGATCCTCACATCAAAATATGACTGAACCTTCACTGCACACTGTGGAGCGCAGGGTGTAGCTGTGATTTCTAAACACTCATCTGTCAAAGAACTGTAAACTTCTTTGAAGAGATGATCCAGTCTGAGTCCACACAGCTCATCTAACTCCTGTTCTCTAATATAGTTAATCATACCGTTACCATTAATCTCAGACTGTGTTTTGGTTTTCAGACGGCTTGATGCATATTCCTGCATTTAACCTCTATCCAACAAAAAGAACATCTTTTCATATTATTTTTGCGAGTGATTGATACAGCAGAGGAAGGAGACAATGAGATAAGTGGAGCAGTATCAATCATCATTTGAGGAAGGTCATTGATGTGGACACTGAATGGTTCTGTCCCTTCACTTTAGATTTAAATGTAGTCGCCCTTCATCTTCTGCCAGAACGTAATGGTAAAAGATCCCCGACCTTCAGGTGCTAAATATTGCACCATCTAAATGTAAAACAGATGAGTTCCACGTTATTGCAAACTTTAACTCAATTAATTAAAAAAAAAAAAAAAACAAGCTTCTGATATTTAAGTGTTTTTAAGCCAACAACTTAATCAGATTAGATCCAGATTGATTCCATTGCCTTTCCTAAGTTTAAATGCTAAAAATGGCAACATTATCTAATCGTATGACGACATCAGGTCATATGGAAAACAAACGCCTTAGATGAGGCCTATTCAAGCTCTAAGCTGGTACCAAAGCATTTAGCTTTGTGCATCCCCTAATGCAGAGCAGTACCACTGGAAGCTGTGGGGCAGTGTTGAGCAGCTGATATACAACCAGTCACAGTAACAAAGCAGCAGCTGTGGTGTATTTAGTGACTGCACAGACCATAGTGTTTCCTACTCTGCCTGCTCTCATCTAAAGATGCATTCAGAGGAAGTCTGAAAAGCAGCCCTGCCAACATGAGGTACACATTTACAATCCATATCCAAGTTATACATTTATAGTCTTTTCCTGATACTTCATAAAAAGATAAACAGAACTTTTGCAGAATCTTTCTGTCATCTCTCGTTTTGTGTTTTTTAGGATCTTCCGTTTGGCTGCAAAATCAACCAGAGTGCTTATACCCAGTCACTAGCATGCATCCTCATACAGCGTCCTCAAAGTGCACTTTCTCAGCACGGTTGTGGTGATGTTGGAAAATTTCCCCTGAGCGCTTGTAACTATGCAACCATGTCCATGTTGGTTTGGTCTGCTCAGATAAACCTCATGTTGGTGGACAGAGAAAAGCCTCCAAATACAATCATTCAATCACTGTTGTTACTGCAAGGAGCAACGAGAGTCCGTCACCTGACATGCAGTACTGCATCTGGATGGTTTTCTGATCAGGCTCTTGTTAGATGTCCTATTAGAGCTAAAGTCCTGACATCTATCCTGGCAGTAGAGCTCGACTATCATTTGTTAAATAACATTGTTATTGTTTATTTTACTCTATCTGTTCACATCTTAGTTATATTTATCTTTAATCCTACTTTAAAACAAAGCCATTAAGGATTTCTGCATCTTCACTTCTTGTTTGATCCCTTTCCTCCTTGTTTGTGCTTTAAATCTTTTGCTAAGATGAAATGCCTTGTTAAAAGCAATTTATAACCCTCTAAACTATTTCTGATGACAGCTTTCATGTTAGAGCCATATTTCCTGCCACTCAGCCAAGCGCAACAGCACATTAAGCTCTAAACAGTGTTGCAGTCACATTTTTAGACCAGTGGAGGGTTTTGCATTAATATTCACACAAGAATAAATCTCAAATGCAGTAAGATAATAAAAAAACAATGATCTGTAACATCAGTGACTATTTTCATTCTTCTACCCACCATGTGCTGCACTGACCGAGTATTTCCTCCCTACGATGGTTAATTACACGCTGTGTACTTTCAGAAACACAAGCACAATTCTTAACTTTGCTAAACTGATTATACAAATGCTTGAAAGTGTTTCTAGCTTTCTTTTATACATCCACATTTTTATCCTCTTGTTGCCTAGCAGCACATAGGGACTGATCGAGTGAAGACCTGAAACCCAAAGCTACTTGTATAAAAACATCTAAGTAAAAATGTATGTAATGTAAAAAGAAAAAAAAGGTTCATTTAAATTACTACACATATACACTCATTCTGAATAAAAGAGCATTTTAATGGGAATTAAAAAAAAAACTTGTGCACATAATTTATTGTTCATATTTTCCATAAACACATTGGAAGCAACATTTCCATCTCCAGAGGAGATTAGTCCATTTGCATTGCTTCTACTTTTCCATGTTAAAGTGGCCATGTGATTTACAAGCTTTACGGTACGTTTGAAATAAAAACACGAGCTACGATGCGTGCAGTTTGCCGGATGAAGGATAAATGAACAGATCATGCAGAGCTGCTTTTAACATCCAGTCCAGGATCATTGTTTTAATTTGGTTTGAGTGCAGGGCAAAGCATTTCATTCAGTATCTGATCTGGTGGCTACACAGGACCTACAGGTGTGCATGCTAATTTCAGTGAGGAAGCTGCAGTTTTACTCACATGGAGGTTGGGAAACAGACAGCAATGTCTTGGATAAGAGAGGAGACCTGATCTGGTGGACATTTCTGGACCAGTTACAATGCTACCACTACAAATAAAATTTGTATTTTGATTTTATAGATTTATTTTGACACCTGAAAAATCCTCCTTAAGCTTTAACAAGATCCAAAGTAAAGCCTTATATTTGGCTTCTCACCAAGCATCACTTATTAGACGCCAGCATGATTTTTTACTATATTAGCAGAATAAATTAGTAATTTAATATTGACTTGGTTACCTAGGAAACAACTCCAACTTCAGGCTTCTTTGAATAGATGGAAGATGAATATTCAGGAAGAGCAGAAATTAAGTTTAGTAATTTTCTACATAACAGACTCTCGAGCTCATAATATTTAATTTTATAAGTATTTATAAACGTGCATTAAATTCAGAGACAGAGGGAAAAGGGAGGGAAAAGGGGAGCGTTGGGGGTGTGGACAGAGTATTTGCATGCTGTAACTGTGTGAAACAAACTACAGGATGTTTTATTATGAATAATTTTTTTTTTAAACTTTGTTAAGCCGTTTGGTATAAAGCATACTGGCTTCATTTATCTGTCATTTTCATCCTGCCAACCTGCCTGCACACTCACCTGAAGAGGAAAAGATCATCAACCACACCTTCATCTGCACCCTCTGATTCGTCACACCTCTCAGCCAATCACCAACTCACACACCAGCAAACCAGGAAATAGAAGTCCACCTCATCATTCATTCTGAGAAAAACTGTTTGGTAACAGACTTTTTCTCCTAGGCTAGTGGATCTGCAGACTTTTGGACTTTGTGACTTGGATTCTGGTATTTGTGGTGCACTTTTGTATATGTGATAACTTTGTGGCGTTTAGTTTAGCTTAGATTTGGTTTTGGTAGCTTCACTTTGTTTAGTATTTAGTATTCTTGTCTTTTGTACTCATATTTGTTGTAGTAGTGTTAAAACTACTTGGTTTTCTGTTAATTTGATATTAGATATTGTGTAGTTTGAGTTGGGATAGTTAAGGTTTTGTTTGTATTGTACATAGTGTTTTGATAACCGATAGTTTTGTAAATATCATATATAAACGTGATTCTGGTGACGTAACGAGGCCTCGTTTGGTCCATCGCGTGACTTTTTTGCCGTGGTGAATCCTGCTCAGAGACAATGGCCGAAACACTTCCGTGTCACATGCTCGAGCAGACCGCTCAAGCATAACATCCCTAGCTGTGGTATTTCAGATAGCCGGTCCATTTTTCTGAACATTTATGCAGCTTCAGAACATAAACCGGGTTGATTGTGAAAGTAAATCCTAGTAGATTAGAGTCTGAAATACTTAGACCAGCCTGTCAACACCACCGTGTCCAGTTCAAAGTCACTTAGAGCTCTTAGCTTCTTTTTACAGAATGCACCAGCTTTATTACCTGGAATACAAATAGTAAATCATCTTCACCATGTCTACATGCATGGAGAGGATGATTTACCATTTATATTCCAGGTAATAAAGCTGGTGCATTCTGTAAAAAGAGCATAGAGATAAAGCTTGCCAAAATGAAAGACAACCTTACACCTACCCAGAAACCCTTATGATCCAGCAAAAGCCCAGCAAGCAGCTCTACCAGACAAACTGCACCTGAACCAGTGTGCACATCCATCTATGACAAGCTCAAAAGGGTTGAGAGCAGAACTCAATGTCTCTGCACAGATCTGCAGCAACAGCCACACTTTTGCTTTCCCGCATCACAATATTTACAACAGGATATTTTTAGCTCTGCAACAGAAATTAGCCATTAATCAGCCTTTAATTACTTCACCAGTGGAAGCTACATAAAAAAATCCCAATATAAAATCACACACACTCATAAGCTGCTGAGTCAAAGAATCTGATCATGCATTTGAACATACACATTTCATCTTCCTGTTCCTTTCCTCTTTGATATCCTTATGAATATTCATTAGTCATGATATCCACCAGAAGGTTATTATCCATAAATGTCACTCTGTAATTAATTAATCCCGTCTACTGGTTGCTCTCCCTGCCTCATTACTGAGCCGATTGTATTCACATCCATGTGTCCAAACACACAGCTCCGTTTCAGAGTCACATGCCTGAATCTTTCACTTCGTTAGCAGCAGGAACTGCCGCGGGGCCGCTCCACAAGCATGCAGAGGATCCCGTTTATCCGGGTTGCTATGGCGACGGCCTGGCTCCCGAGTCAGACGCAAGAAGGGGGGCGTTGAGGCAAAGTTTACGCACACTCGAAGGAGAATCACCTTCGATGGGTAATGCGGTCCAAGGAGACAATCATGGGGATAATTTTGTGCTGTTTAGTAAATTGATTTTTAAAGCAACCCCAGAGGCGCATCCATTACTGTTGGTTTGAGTTTTAATAAAAATCCAATATGAATTTGCACAAGGCCGAGAGGAGTAACTCTGGCACATTAGGCTAATAGAGAAGAATACCACAGCTCAAGAAAGTGGCTTGCAAATAGTTTGACATTTACCCCACCGTGCACTTCATTATTGGCTGAGAATTTTATCCTTAGGCTCAGTTCGGTTATGCATGGCGCTTTCTGCAAATGGTAATAATCTATACAGGCTTTAAGGGAAACAGTGGCACGTGCTCTGCTGATATGTGGCCAAAGCGTGTGCTTAGCAGGATGGCTTAGTGCTACTAAAGATAGCATCATAATTGGAAACTCGCATGCCAAGTCCTCCAACATCATACGGGAGAAATTGTTCTTGGGCAAAACATGGAACCATTTCTGATGAGAACATCAGCAAAAATGTATAAAGCATCAATGCAACGATAAGGTACAGAACACATTAATCCAAATGCAGCTCAGAATACAATAAAGGATGAGTACAAACTAAATAAGCTACAAATAATCCAGTGGTGTGCTTATGACCCGGAGTTTAAGCCTAACACAACTGATGAGACTCAAATCATGGATCTTGAAAGGACTAATGACATATTACTCTAACAGAAAAGGGACAACTTTAAAGTTTTATGACCTAGACAAAACTGAATTCTTTCAATTCCTCCAGGTACGTAATTGTTTCACACATATCAGAAAGGAAACAGACCTTAATGATCCAATACTGAACATTTTTATTGACTCTTACCAAAGCAATCTAAATAAGGGTGTTATTTCTAGGATTTATAAAGGCCTACTATCAAAAAAGGCCCACAGTACAGAGTATGTTAGAAGAGGTTGGGAGAGGGAGGGTAACCTAATAATACCTGAAGAGGATTGGCATAACATCGGCCGATCCTCATGGAAATGCACCAGCTCCCACACCTGGCATGAGTTTGGCTGGAAGTGTATGATCCGTTTCTTTATTACACCAAAACAAAAAGCTCATTTTACCAGAGAAGAAGCTTCATGCTGGAGGCAATGTGGACACGGGGAAGCCAACCACTGGCATATGTTCTGGGAGTGCTGGTGGTTAAACCCTTCTGCATAGAGCTTCATGCAGTGCTGAATAGCTTATTTAACTCTAACATACCTCTGCAGTTATTTACTTTATTCATAGGAAAATTAGACTTGCAGATCAGTACTACTGACAAGTACTTGTTTAATATTTTGATAACGTCTGGGAAAAAACCCTTACAGGACAATGGTTGCTCCCTGACCCACCACAATACAGTTATGGAAAGATATAGTAAACGACATCTACCTAATGGAAAGGATTACATACTCTCTACCTCTTCAGAAAGACACATTTAATACATCGGTGGGTCAAGTGGGCTAAATATGCTGGTCTTGAACAAACAGGAGGCCTGAACGAGTGACCCTACAGTTACTTTTTACCACTGGATGGTTTACTAGGCCTGGGTACTGGTCAATGCTACACACACTCCTCCGTGATAGTCCCTGGTAAATATTCTTTTATCAGCCCCTCCACATAGACTCTTTGCCAGCCTGTTCGGTTTGTTCAGTTCTCAAAGTGATTGTTCAGGTCCTTTATAAAAACTAGCAGTGAACTTTAGAAGAAATGGATTAAAGTTGGAAGTAAGCATGGGTTACTATGAGGTGCCGTATAGGCCAAAATCTACTTTTTTACTCTCACACACAGCGCTGAAATTCTGCACATACTACTATAATCAGATGCACACATACATAAAATCAACTCTCACATATATAAATGAGTAAACACTCACACAAAAATACTACTAAAATCACACACACATACATACAAGACACCCTGGACTCATTTTTTTGTGCCCTGAGGCTTCTGGCTTGATTGGGTCTGTTACAGTTCATCTTTCAATAGCGGTGGAATGAACTGGTTTGGTGGCTGGCTGAAAAAAGCTGAGGCACAGATCAATGATTTCATTAGGAGGAAAAAATATTTTAAATAAAAAAAGGGGATGGTTCATTTCTGAATCACAAATGTGGAAGATGAAACAAACAAAACGGCTCATAGTGTCAAAAACAAAAGCAGCTTAAAGTGTGTTTATCTCATTTAGTTTAGCATACAGTGTATAACTTCAGACAACCTTTTTCCCCTCTGCTTGTTGGAATTGCATTTCCTTACTGGTTTTCATTCCATTTAGCTACTGAAAACCAAGCTAAACCAATCACTGCTGCTCTTCAAATGCAACAGGCTCCTATTAATTTTACAGCCACATTGTTTTGCATCAGATTTGAGAGCAAAGCTTAACAGCTTGATAACAGTACAGATGCTTTAAGAAAACCGTTACAGACGAGTCAAAACTCTACAGACTCCATCCAGTAAACACAATACAAGTTTCTCTCAAACTTTCAGATTATCCACACACACACACACACACACACACACACACACCTTATAACTTTCTCTGTCTCTTTAAATGTGAACCCGTCATGCCCCGCCCCCCTCCAGGTCACAGGAAGTTCATAGTTCCCTGTACATAAGGGGAAATAGTCACTAATAGATATGGGGACACTGTTCTGCAGTGGCTACAAATTCAAGTCAAGCTTGTTTTGCTGCTTTAACTACAGGAAAAGCTAAAGGATGATGGGCCATACCATTTTGCAGCTCATAAACCATAATACTGTAGAGATTAAACATGATGATTCTGGTTATTACCTACTCAAGCAATTACAAGAGAACATGGAGGGAAACTGACTGAACATCTGTAGGAAACGCTGTAGCAGCTTAAACCCTTCACACTTCATGGCGTTTTCTCAGAACCACAAATGCCATGAAGATTATGATGATGCTGATATATGAGAAATCAGGGAATCACTAAAATCATGAGTCATCTGTGCTATAAGAGCACGGATATCTGCAGCCACTGGCTGACATTTCAACTTGTATGCCTTCCTAGCTCCACCAAAACCGGGTTTGATGCCAGAAAATGTTTAGATGCCCAGAATTACACGAACAAAAGGGCAAATGCTCTGTTAGCTTTAAATTTTACAAGATTCATTTGATCTGATTGAGTCATTAGCTGTGGTAAAATTCAGAAGAGGGACATCATCATCATCATCATCATCTCTCCTCCTCTACAAGCGGTCACAGCTTTTACACGACCTATGTCATAATGTAAAGTGTTTCATACCTCTGTGGGTAGTTAAAGAGCGATTAAAGAATCTCAGGATTTAGTCTTGTTGCTCTGGCCAGATTCATCCAGAAAAATCATCATTATATTACTTGCTAGATCAAATTACAGAATGGGATTATGCGCAAAAATAGTTTAAGATCTTAAATCAAAGCGTTTTATTTCAGATGAGTTTGAGGAAACTCGGAGGCTACAAGCTCATTAATCCTAAAAGCAAGTCAATACTGTCATTCTCTGACATCAGCCTCTTTGGTTAATAGCTTTTGCATTTAACTCACATTTGGAAACAGCATCAGATTAATTTACACTTTGGACTTTTTAAGTTTCAGATGTTAAATGGAAAGTGTTTTTATATGCAGAACTGAGTCAGCCGTCCTTGTTAGCTTACAGTTAACATAAAACAGAAGTAGCAAAGCAAACATCCAGCCTTCATGAGTTAAACCAGTGTTTCTCAATTCCTCCCCCCTGCCCTGCATGTCTTACGCATGTTCTTATCCAACACACCTGACTCAAATTCATGAACCTGTCCATGACATCCTTTGCAGCTTGTTAACGAGCCATTCATTAAATTCAGGTGTACTAACGAAGGGTTGCCTCTAAAACATGCAGAGCAGGGGGGGCCTGAGGACCGGAATTGAGAAACACTGAGTTAAACTAACCTTGGACATATTAAAAATTAATTAAACAACATTTTTAAATGTGACATGAAGATTTCACATGTATTTAAAAGGTTTTTTTTGTTTAATCAAGTTAAACAAGGACACTACATTAGCTAAAACAAAGCATGACATTGCAATTTTGCTTTCTGGATTACTTCTTTCATAATATATACAGCTGCATAAACATAAATTGTTACCAAAACGGTCTCTAAAACATCATTAAACACTTACCCCTCAAAAAAAGAGTTATTTTCTCGTCTCCATTAAACATTTCCCAGCTTCAGGTTGTTGCTGTGTTAGCCACATTAACATGTAATAGAAGCCACGTCATCATCATTTCCCACCGTCTCAAACTTCTGCAAAGTAATTATATTTGTTATAACCTACACAGAACATTGGTAATTGATAATATCTAATTGCATCAGACTATCTTTTTTTCTTTTTTGTAATTACATGCAAAGGCAGGATGAAGGTCAAAAACAAAAAGACCCAAAGTAAAGGAAGTCTGCCGTGCAACAGGTTGGGTAATGAAGGCTCAGATAACAAAGTAACCGGAACAAAGACAGACAGAACGTATGAACACTGAGAAACTAATTAAGCAACAAGACACAGCTGAATCTAATGAAAGAAGCAGAGAAGAGCCACAAAGGAGACACGAGGTAAAAAGATCACTACAATGAGACAGGATGTAGGAAAAGGAAGCAGATTAAAACTAAGAGAAAATAACATGACATATAACGGCACGGAATGATTTATAATCCATTCCTGTCACTTCACTGTTCATTGATCCTCTCCAGTAAAGGCATTCATACCAGATGAGGGACTGAACGTTCTCTATTGTACAAGGAGGCTCAATTATGTCTCTACCAGCTCAAAGACGTATAATAAAATTACTGTGAGCCGCAGCACGGAGAGATAAAATGACTCCTGGCTTCGTTAAGATCACAGTGTATTTACCTGAATATCAAAAGGCCTTCCTCAACTCGCCTCAAGACCTCGTGCGTTTCTTTTTTTCAGTCGCTGCATCACTTTGAAAGAGTTACAACCTGAAGTAATTTAGGTCTACTCCCTTGGAAAATCCTCCGGGTGTGTCCTTGAACGCTAAGCCTTGGATGCACAGAGCCATAAAGCTCTCATTTGTCATCTGGATTGCGTCTCAGCTCGCATGTCGGGACAGAGAAAGAGACAAGAGCGCTGCTATATCTCTCTCAATGTTTAGTTGCTTGTATTAAGAAGAATCGTGCTCCTCTTTGTTCATCAGGTGTTTCACTTTGCCCTCTTTGACCACAGCAGGTGATGTGACCTCATCTTAAACTTATAAATCAGGTAGTTCTTGAAGACGTTCAGCAGTCAGTGCCTGGTTGCTACTTTTTGCAGCACTTGTGAAGGTTACGTTGAGTCGAAGAGGCGTGAAAGCAGCAGAAGTCTTTAAGCTGTAGCTTCAAACGACATGGGGAGATGTAATTGCTTTCATAGAAATGCTAAGTGGGGCTTCTTTGCTGAATTTACTCATAGAATTGCTTGTGATGGGTAGGGCATGTCACTCACTGCCTGCTATGGGAATTTAATGAAAGGACACGCACATCCTATACATGCTTTACTTCTAAGCTTCATCACCTTTTCAACTCTTCTTGCAAATCTCGAGGCGCTCGTTCTCCTCGAAGCATGCACTTTGAATTATCTGCATCCATGCTTTGTCCTGCTGCGGTACTCTAATAGGTGAGCTGTCTGTATATAAGATATGCGAGGTGTCAAAGCGATGCCTGTCTTTGTGAAATATACTGTTAAATTCATGTTACGTGCCATTTTGCTCCTCTCTGCTTCCGTGGCTTGATGGAAGACACTTAGGTGGAGTTTGTTTCTGCTTTATGCAGAAGAGATAAGGTGTTTCAACTTGATCTGATGATCTTTAAACTACAAAGCTTTTGCAACCAGTTTACAATGGAGTTGTTAGAGAGACCTGAACCCATTTCCCAACAAACCTCCTGTACTGTTGTGCACTTTGCTTTCTCCATAAAAACAGCCATGGAAGAATTGCGTGAGGCTTACCAGGCTCAGGTCCAAAGGATTTGAGATGTAAAGAGACCATTGACATCTGAGGTTAGATAGTTTAAATGACCACGGAGACACAAAATGATCAAATCAAGATTAAAGAATGACCCAAAAAACAGATTAGGACGCAAAGAGAAGCAAAAATAACCTCACAAAACACACATGAATACAGAAAACGACACAAAAGAGGGCACACATACACACTAAAGAGTAAAAAGCCAATATAAAATTAAACATTAATATAATAAAACAGTGTTAAAGAGGATCCACACACTCTCAGAACTCAGAGGTTGTTCTGAGCAGGAGGGATTACAGTCTATAACAGCAGGGGGCAGTAATGCTTCAGGTAATGTAGCAACAAAGAAGAGAAGAAGAAGAGTGTCTGGCAAACTGAAAAGTTAAGAGCACACAGTCCATAAAACTTTTTATGCCTTAAGAATTGACGCAAACTGAACATTTGAAAAGGTGCAGTAATATTTCCTGGCATGACAGATTCATTGCATCATGATTTGTGAATGAGAATTAGTCAGTGCGCCTTCAGTTTTTCTCTCTCACACACACACACACACACACCTGCCTCTTCCCATCTCCTCTCCTGTCAAATCAGCCGCGCCGGACCTCTGCTGGGACGGTCTGAAATAAAGCAGATTAAGGAAGCGGAGGCTGTACCTGCCAAGAAGCTCCGGGCTGGATTTGCCCCGGAGTTTGGAGAAGCTCCACTTCCTCACACGCTGGCCTCGCGTCAAAAATGAGCTGTGTGTGAATCCTGCGTGAGGGGAAATCCTATAAGGGAAGGCATGCTTTTCAGGACATGAAACTTCAACAACAGCAGGGGAGGATGAGGAGGATGAGGAGAGGGGCATTTCGTCCCATACTGCCCAAACTTCGCTCACATTTGGGATTAAGATGCTGTCACGGGAGCCTCTGCAAAGGGAAAGATTAGTGGAGAAACATTACCTGAAGGTTTACCGTGCTATCTTCTCACACGGTGCAGAAGCATTAACGTGTGTGTGTGGTCCATCTCTGTTTGCCTGTTTGGGAAAATTAAAAGTAATCACCTGTTTCAGACAGTGTGTCTTTTCATCTCCATCTTTTTTTCCCCAGCTCTCTCCCATCTCATCCTCCCTGCTCCCCAGAGCGGCCGGCGTCACTCCTCCTCGCATCTCCTCATCCAAATGAGACTCAGTGTTTGATGTGCAGACTTCCTTTTGAGCCCCTGTGGGAGATGAAATTGAAGTTTGTTCCCCTTGTTAACAGAGGGCCTTGCAGCCAGGATCCAGCGAGGCGGCCCCACTCGTGTCGTCTGAGAAACGCTATCTGCTGACTTCAAATGAGCATCGAAGAGGAGGCTGCTTTGTGAAGAAGCACTGTGGCTCCTCCGTGCTATTCAGAGTAGTTTTAATTCCTGCTTTTTGTCCCGTTTAAAACCACTGTAGCATTGTTTCAGTGGAGCGAGGGCAGATTGAGATGCAGCAGAGTATCTGAGTAAAGCTGGAGTAATGATGGTTTTAGGAATGACCTTGATGAAAATAGCGCTCCGTCCTCTGGAAAAAAAGAGCTGTACAGACTTTTAACGGAGGAAAAATTAAAAGCTATTAAAGTTGTGTCATTGTGGAGCAGTCTGCTTTTATCTCACAATGGCACTAAAGCACAGCCCATCACAAAAAGGGAGGATTATAATGAAATGTTCACCCGCTGTCAGTGTCTTATGACTATATCTCATCCCCCTGCAATGGTCAGTGTTACATTATACCCTGTAGTGATGCTCTGGAAGCTTAAAGTGGAAGAAAATTCTCTCTTTTTTTAATAGCAGTGATTTTAAATGGCTTTAATCCATCGCCTGCTCACTCTTTTACTCCTGGAGCTGTTTAAGAACATCGCTTTCAGTTTTACCCTGACAATAAAAGAAATAAGGGAACTACTCGAGCTAATTTTAGCCCTGAGAACACCTTTCATGAATACACCATGGGCTGTAATTAGTTGTTCTTCACTGCTTTTCATTAATTACTCTCCAAAATAAAGCATGTGAAACATACACGTCATCAACTGAATCAGACAACCTCACGGCAGCAACTTAATGCATTTAGGCACATGAACATGGTTAAGATGACTGTCTCAAGTTCAAACTGAGCATTAAAAGAGGGTTTAGGTGACTGAATGCATGGTTGTTGATGCCACAAAAGCTACAGGCTAGCTCAGAAACTGCTGGGATTTTCACGCAGTGCACTCCGATGGCCTCCACAGTCAACAGATCTCATAACAGAGCACATTTAGAATGTGGATGGGACATTCTCATCACGTGAACTGTGTCAAGACAGAGCAAAATCTCCCACATCTTGTTGAATCTGAGCAAAGAAGCTAGCATAGCGCTCCGTTGCAACAAGCAGGAAGCTTTCTGTGAATGATAAATGACAGTATAATACAAATTACAAGTGGGGGGAACTTGGCAAACCATTATTGTTGCCCAGTACAGCTTTACCTTGACATTTTTGTCTCATCACACTTTGTTATCTGCTACACCGATGGGTTAGCTGCAAACTGTAGCCGACCAGCATGGCTGTAGGTGTGTTCCAGGCTCCAGTTCAAAGCAGCCCAGTTCATTTGCTGGTTTCTTGACCTTTTCCCAATCCCTCCTAAAGGATCAAACCGTCTTATTGCTTCTGTACAGCTGGTTAGAAAATGGCTGCAAGAGACACAATAATGAAGCCATTAATGACGACTTTTCACTCTCTTCTACCAGGACATGTTTATTTACAGCTGCAAATGAAAGGAGTCACAAGTGTTCCACAGGTACGTACAGAGAGACATCAATAGTTCCCACCTCCTGCACAAAGCACACTCAGCGGGGACAGTCCAAGGGACACAGGGAGGATGGGGACAAAAAGGACACATACTGTACACTGAGCTCAAACACACCTGTTTTACCCCTGACAGAAAAAAAGGACCGAGGCGTGGCGAAGGAAACAGAGGAAAGAAGGGAAAGTTGTGTGTGTGTGTGTGTTTTTGTTTTGTTTAAAGACTCAATTCAAATACAAAAGAACATATACAAATCTTATAGCCTCCAGGCACTGTGCTCCCATATTTACAGTGATCGTAACAGGCAGCAGAACCACTTTAGGGCAGGAGCGTCCACTTGAGATATACAAGTACAAGGGCTTGCTGTGAGAAAACAAAGCCTGCGCTACGAGGTCCGAGATAAAAACCAGTGCAGCCTGAGAGGCGAGGGAATAGTGGCGGGGGCTCACAGACACATGCATGGAGTGCTGCAGCCAGGGGAATTTATCACTGTCCAGAACTACATTATCAGGTTTTACTCATCACAACCCCCCCCCAGTGTCAGCGTGAGAGCTCTCACACTGGCAGCATTCGTGCCCGCATGTGGGCATCACCAATATCACCTGCAATAATAAAAACCACACCAATACCAAGTTAACTAAATAAATGGCAACGTGTTATTCATTTAACTTCCTTCATTTAAGGTATGATGGTATGATTAGGAGACTCCTAAAACTGGAAAAATCAAGCACACGCTCTTACAGACATACACACCTATGACTGAAAATACGTGCAGATACATTCAACAGACATACATGCAACCTGACATGTATTCACTCACACATGCATGTATGCACATACACACCCTCACACACAGACAGAGACAATGACACAAGCCCTAACAGCAGCTTTCAGGAGCCCCACTTTCTACTCGAGTAACAGCATCAACCTGACATCTAGTTTGACAAAGTAGTTACACACGTCTGTTTCCTTCCAGTGTCGCCGACTGAAACCCCCAAAAGACTACAACTCCCAGAATTCACGGCATTACGATACAATCCAATTCTCTGACACATTCCCTGCCAAAAAAAAAGCAGCAAAGTCGCGTTGAAGT
Organism: Pseudomugil gertrudae; assembly: GCA_037177535.1. Lineage (NCBI taxonomy): Eukaryota > Metazoa > Chordata > Actinopteri > Atheriniformes > Pseudomugilidae > Pseudomugil > Pseudomugil gertrudae. The sequence goes on along the minus strand of JBAMHV010000026.1, from coordinate 7,789,505 downwards.
ATTTATTTTGATGGAGAACGCCGCTGCAGCAGCAGTGGGCCACGGAGAGGGGGACGGGGAGGGAAAGAAGCAAAGAAAGAAAGGAAGAAGGCACATTAATGCCGTAATTACTGCCTCTATTGAAATGCCGTGAAATTGCCTTAGGGCATGGGTTTTTCTGGAGGGAAAAGCAAATGACTGGGAAAAGCAATATTACACCATCACTGAACTTTGGACCAGAACACAACAGAAGAAAAAAAAAGCAGAAACGGATGTTCACAAAAGAAAAAAAAAAGGCTTTTTGCATTAGGGGAAAAAATCCAAAACAAAACACTCCCTTTAGAGAATATTTACATAAAAGCTCTGTAAAATATCTTTTTTTTTCCACCTATGTACAACACAACGACTTCGGAGAGAACAGGGATCCGCGGACCAAAGACAGATTAAAAAAAAACTGTGTTTCTGGGGCTTTAGGTGGCACCACACCCTACTTTTCCTGTGTTTGCACAACATTCAGCGCCTCAATATGGACTCACTTCTACACAAACTGCTCCGTCCTCCGTGTAAACTGAAACTTTAGATGTTTACTACCACCAATGACATTTATGCACATTTTATGGTCAAGAATTCTTCTAGCTCGTTTTCCTGCAAAAAAAAAAAAACCCTATAAAACACACAATTTATCATATTTCCCTACCTAATCAATCACTTTGTGCCGTTTCTCATATTTTCTGACCATCCAGTTCAGCTATTAAAGGCATAAAATGGTTATTGTATTGTGACTTCCAGGCTCACATAGCGCCCATGCATTCGTTCAGATGAAGAATAATAAAAACGTATGCCTCCTTGATTGTATTTTTTCCCCTAGACAAAACGTAAGGAGGTGTACAGACATCTGTTTAACTGCATGGAAATCTCTTGCGGGGCGTAAAAATAATCAAAAAGCATAATAAGTGAAATTAAACCAAAGAACAGCCAAAAGTGGTAGAAATAAAAGCAAAGTATAACAATATACAATCATTAATCACCAAGAGCCGTCCACTGATTCTATGTTTGTGAGAACATGACACAGTAACCACTCTGGGTGGTTAACGTGTCGTATTAACCACCCCCAGAGGTTAACCCCTCCTCTCCGTCCATTTTCTCTCTATTATTCGTATTTACACATGCCTTTCACTGGGGCACTGTTATAAACAGATAAAGTATTTTACTCCAGTTTTTTCCAGTGTTGTAGTTTCTCTGGGTTTTGGTCTCGTGGTCCGAATGTTCTTTTGGTGGCGAGGGGGCCGACCCTTTTTACGCTTTGCTGTCGTCTGGTTTTATGTGGATGCTGTTGTCACTGTGCACTTTGATTTCAATCGTATCCGGCTTGAGAGACTCTTTTCCATTTTCTTCCTTCAGCGGTAGCTTCCTGCAGGAGGAGAGAACAGAGTCCACAAAGATGTTAGATTTGCAGCGCGTTCCACCATCAGTCCATTACATACAGGAATTTAAAGATGAGTACATCTAAGCTTAAAAGGCATAGAGTCAAGAGGGATGTTTTTATGCCTTTTATGAAGCACATACAGTAAATGCAGAGTAAAAAAGACCTGAATTATGGCCGTAAAAGGTTCTAGTTTTCTCCACAAGTCCAACAATAATCACCTTTTAGATCTTCTGTGCATGAATGAGCTACTTCCACTGGGATTAATAAAGCTAAATTTAACTGATGAGAACAGACAGGGTGGATATTAAATCTAACAGCCAGCACAAAAGGGGTTAACGAAAAAGAGATGCTTCTTTTCCTCTGTGTAGGTGCAGTAGCTGGAGGCCGGATCAGTTTGTTAGCTTGTGTTTTGTGGATGTCTAATGAGGACGGAGAGCGATGAGGAGAAAACCAAACAAGGACTTATCAGGCTTTTTACTGGTGTTTCTGTATAAGTGCCAATCAAAACATGTACTTTTAGGGAAGCACCAGCACAATATTTAGAGAAACTGTAATAAATAAATAGATGCAGATACTTTAGTGTTGTCATCAGAGCTAATTGTGCATTCTTAACCATCGCTGCAGTGATAAAGGCTGTGACCATGTTCAATACAGACAATGAATGAGACATTTCTGCCACAACTGTTAGCAACCATAAAAGTAGGTGTGTGTTTGCATGTGTAGGAAACCTGGGAACATGTTATTGTAGATTTCTGGAAACAGGAACAAGTCCCGTACCACATGTATCTACTAATGCAACGATGTTTTACACGCTTGCATGTTTATAGTTATTTATATCGCTTATCTCAATGAAAGGTCGCAGGAAGCTGGAGCATAACCCAGCAATCATTGGGCGAGAGGAGGGGTACACCCTGGACTGGTCGCTAGTCCATCACAGACACACACACACTCACTCCTAAGGACAATTTTAGGTGAGCAATGAACCTAACATGAATGCCTTTTGACCAGCGTTACTCAACCCTGGTCCTCAGGAGGTAGGTCCTCGTCATGTTTTCTGCAAGGCTACTCATTTGAGTCAGGTGTGGTAGTTTACCTGTAAACACACAGGGCGGGGGTCCTTGAGGACCAGGATTAGGAAACGCTGCTTTAGACGGTTGGAGGAAGCAGGAATACTTGAGCGAGCCCATGCTAACACAGAGAGAACATGCAGACTCCACACAGAAAGGCCACAGAGACTCGAACCATCACCTTCTCGCTGTGAGGCTGCAGTGCTAACCACCACACCTGGTTTCCACAAATCAAAACCAGTGAGACGTTTTCCTCAGGACAACAATGTGCTGGGAGTACCGTGTGAAACATATGTTGGATGTGGTGGGTTAAGTTTTTTATGCTCACCTAACTCAGCACATTAAAGTCAGTAAGAATTGGGGAAAAGTCATGAGTTGGCTCAAAATGCTGTACCGTTACAATTATCTGGAAATAAAATACAAAGCTGCTTATTGTTGTGGCATCTCGGTGCACTCGGATGAATTTGGGGAACAAAGTTAACATCAAACATGCAAAGCAATAAGTCTGCATATGGTTATCATACCAGCAAACATCACCCGCTGGTACAAACAAGGTCTATTTAATCCTGTTTTTCTTGGTGATTTGTTTACCTTAATCAACCTCGAGGACAAACATTTTCATATTTCAATGCGTCTTTGGCACAGGAGATACTTCAGGTTAAGATTTAGAGAGAAACGCTACAATATCTTTCCTGTTTGGTCTGTCTTAGATACCAAGTGTTTGTAAAATGCATCAAGGCTGCTGTAGCACCACTCAGGAGAGGAGGTCAGAGTGGTGATGCACACAGATGAATGGCTGATTGAAGTATCCTCTCACCATGGAGAATAGTGTTCTTCCATCTCAGAATATCTCCTTTGTAGGTCTGTGTCTGGAATCAGTTCTGACCAAATTAATACCTTATTATGCTTCCTTTAGGTACATGTGCCTCACATGTTGTCAAACATCACTGCCTACATACTCTCATGCACATTTTATTCTGCTGTATGTGTCAGGTAATGCATCGCTAAATGGCAGTGCAGAGTTCTTACATTAGTTTTACACCATAGCAACAACACATGAGATCATGACGTGACTCAAAATAAGCTTGATGGCTTCTTCTATTTAGCTGGCCAGACGTGAGCTACACTGTGTAATACTGCCTCCATGGTTTCTGGTGGCACTGCTCTGTACACAGTCTCTTTGAAACATACGATGCAGAAGCTCTATTATAAAGCTCTGTCCGTGCTAAATGCTACATTCAAAGGGGGAATCTGGTTAAACTCTCTGCTGATGGTTGTTAGGGGTTCTCAAAACCTGAGCCCATCAGTGCAGACTGTCTTATGCTAGGGCCTCATGCATGCTCAGCCCGTAGAAATGATAAACTCTTGGCTGTTAAGCCAACACTGGAATATTTCCTCTTGCTTTATCAGAAGAGACTCCATCAGAATGGACACCACCACTGTAGGAGCTTACAACAACAGGTGAGGATCGGCTATCTCTTGAGCTGCGTATGGTGGCCCACAAACTGGTAGCTTGGTGGAAAGTCCTCCAAGAGATGGCTGACCTGGCAATGGCCATTTCCATCTCAGGAAAACACCAGCGTCCCCTCTATGTGTCTTACCAGAAACACCTTCTTTGCTTATTTGCAACAAGGGTGAGGTGAGCATTTTTAAATAAGCTGCCTGCATAGGCCTGTGTTTCCATTACCCCTTGATTTGCAACAGAAATCTGGTACTGGAAACACCTACATTTAGAAAAAAAACTGTTTGTCTCCAGCCAATGGAGTGCAGTAGCAGCTGTTGATGGGGTCATGTCCACCAGAGCATTCCCAATGTTATGTCATCCACGTTACTCAGAGAACTGAGGCTATATAGTTACCTGAGGTTTTATGAGCTTCATCAAATAACAAATACTCCCCAAAGAGATTAAAAAGCAGGAGTGAATCACAGGACTGGGTGGGGGGGCATGGCGTGCACACCTGCGTGGACAGTGAAGATTACCCAGGCACATCTGGAAGTCACTGTTTAACTACATTAAAGTGAATCTGCAGCGTTGCCACCTGCTCGCTTAGAGCACCTGATGTCTGTTGCACGTCTGGTCCTGAAGCCAAACTCTCGCTTTTCTGCCCGAGTCGACCTGAGTAACATGAAGCACACTTCCCATTTCCTTCCATTAGATTCATTTAGAGGTGGAAAAAGAGAGATAACCACACATGCAAGTGTTACTCTGCACAAGCCGCCTGATTGGCTGCTCACCTCTTCAGCCTTGTTGTGGGTAATTCAATAGTAGTACATCACAGCTTTATGTTAATTTGTGTAGAAGAACCAGATCTAAGCACAACGTGCTTCAAGTAATGTGATGTATGAGAGCGTCCATCTGCGCTGGCATATGTGACTGAGCCTGAGCGAGGCGAATTAAACGACAGTTTTTCTGTAACTATATTCTAATTCCATTTAATTGTCATTAAAAAGGTTGAAATATAAAAAAAAACTTAATATGTAATATATATAAGTGTTTCTTAATGTCCCATTCATTTTCTGTGGCCCAGGAATGCTAACCCATAACCAAAAAGGGTGTATCGCTCTTAAATACAAAGTCCTTGTGCTGAAATTTCAAATTAAAGCAACAAAAATGTTAAAAAAAACTGTGTTTTTTTTAAAGGGCTGAGTTGTGACCTTCCTTTTTCCTCCACATGTTTTGTGTCACAAAAATTTAACAAGTTAAATGTGAAATTAACTCGTATTAACATCCTCGTAGTTCCTGTCTGTCATATTTACTTCAGCAGTGATTCAGATTTCATCATTAGATTTGAGATTAATAATACACAGAGAAAGCGGAAGCAGACCAGTTGTCAGTGTGTTTTAGGAAGATCTGTATCCGGCCTAAATCAGACAGTTTATATGGAAGCTACTCATGTTCTCAGTTTACAGGGATGTAACTGCTTTTTAATTTAGCTTTAGATCCTGTTGCCTTCCATCAGAAACCACCCATCTATTGACACCACAGAGAAAGCTTCAATCCCTCATATGAAACAAATGTTGCAAACAACAGAAGCCTTCAAATACAGTCTGTTATTATTATTTCCCTTTAAATCAATGACAGCAGATAAGTGTCATTTATCAGTATCTTCATCTACACTGTTCAGACTTTGCTCTCATTTTGTTTGTTGTGATTCTTTCTTTAGCTCATTAAAGCCTTTAAAATGTTTAATAATTGTATTATATATATATATATATTGTTGTATATAGGTTTTTTTTAAACACTTTGTCTATCGGCTACAAGCTTTATTTACAATCTGCGGCTGAAACAAAGTGCAGCGACATGAGGAGAAAAACTTAAACTGAGTGAAACGTCTGGTAAAATTAAAGTGTTGACTGGACGGTGTGAAGTATGAGAAAGTTAATTAGAAAGTAAAATGTTATAGTTATTATTTAGCATGCTCATAGCATGATGTTCTCCCTAATAAAATATTATAAATACCAGGAAGCAGAAAAACACATCACTTGGTAATACATGGTAAATATTCCCAAACAAAATTGGTATTTTTTTAATTGTATTTTGTAAAAAGAACGAATAAAAAACCTTCAGTTTTTTTCTTTTACTATTAAAGTATTAAACAATGCATTCAACTTTAATCATAAATGGCTTATTTTACCCAGAAAAAACATTTGTATTTATAGAAAGTTTGATATCTTGAAGAAGTTGGCTGAACTTTCATAAACAGCCCTGATGAACATAATTATTTACAACACACAGAAACGACACTATAACATACATAAAAACTATCCTTTCTGAAGTTTCAGAAATAAAACTGGATTTATATTGAAATAAAACCTAATTATTATTGCAAAATGATCTAATGATGAGAGATGCTGTAAATTAAATTAATCTTACAATTAATTTAACATTTGGTGACAAACTGTAGCATACTATACTGGATTCTTTGTGAGAGGACATGCTGGCACCAGTTCGTGCTGTAACAGAGAAATTCTTGTTGTTTCTCTCAAAAAGCTGCAGCTGCATTTCCACAGTGGACACATTCATCTTGTTTCATTAAACTAAATAAAAGTTTCATTAGAATTATGGATTGAATCAAAGTCCAGATTTAGTGCAGTCTGTTGTTTTTTCATGACAATGACTTGGATCAAATTCAGTGTTGTGAACTGATGCTACACAAATACATCAGAATTAAATTAGATATAAACTTTTAAATAACTATAAGTTCACCAAAGATTACCATGCACTTATTTAGTTAAGCACTTTTTATTTGCAGCCAGTTTTAAATGCCACAAGTGAAGGTTAGCTATCTGTATTTAAGAAAACAAATGAAATGCTTTTATTTTGGTAGGATTAGGGTTAGGGCCTGCGTCAGCTCACAGTTAAATGAAGCTGGATGCATTTTTAAAAGTCTGTAATGGAAGATTTAGTTAAAAACAGTGTTAGTGTTACAGAAGTAAACATGTTAGCAAACATGCTAAATTAAGAGACTGATTTAAACAAACAGGCCTGACACAAAGTTCAAAACAAAAACACAGAACAGAAAAACATTTTACTGCATGATTTTACAGCACAAAGAGTAAAGTGCCAGCTCTAAAAGGCACCTCAAACAGCCATGATGGACTTTTACCAGGTGAGTTTTCCAGCATGATCATGAATGTAAAACAGGTTTGATACTGTACCTAATAAGCCTGCATATTGCAACTGGCCAGAGGGGGTTCCCCTTTGGTTGATTGGTGGAAGCTGAAGTGGCTGCACAGTAGAGCCAATTTCACATCTCATTAGCTCCATGCAAACCCAGATTGGAGTCATGTTTTCTCAACTTATGGGAAACTGTTGCCACTCGCTGTCTTTTCTTTATTGAGCTTGGATGAGAAATCAAGAGAGGCACAAATGCATTTGCTGAACAATCAATACGGTTCGCCATCAGATAGTTCATACAGGGGAGATGGTGAAATGAGACGTTATTGGTTTGTCAGTGACCTGCATGCTTCTGTAAATGTTCCCACCAAGTTTTTCACACTTTAAAACCAGGCAGGACATTCATTCCTCCTTTAACTTCAGGACTCCACTTTGAGTCTGAGATGATACAGTTTTTCTGCTGTTGTGCTGCAATCAAGCAATACAAGACGTTTTTACGGTGTGCAGGACACCAGAGGCCTGTACTACAAAGCTGGATTTTCCCTTATCGGGGTAACTTCAGGGTTAGCTCTGGGTTTTCAGGACTACGACGTTGATTAGCTTCTTACTAAGCTCTATCACCGCAGCAACAGATGCTGTAGGCTAACCTGCTCCAGTGCAGGTTCTGTTCTGAATAAGAGATCAGCGAGTATAAAAGCACCACTTTCTGACCAATCGATCTCATGAAAAATGACCCGCGACACACTCTGAATTATGTCCCAAGTCCCTGTAGCTCCTCTGGGGTTGCTTCTGAAATGAAGGTTAATGATAGCGATATTTTTTTAAGACATAAGTACGCTACAGAACTATTAACATAAGCCAGGACATGGAGAAATCCGGGTATGTCAATCACACGTCGTAGTACAGACCAGTTAACCTGCACTGATCTCACCTCTTTTTGTGGAAAGTTTTCTAATGGGCTTCCTGTCCACGTCTGCAGCTGATAGATGGGCAGATGAACACACCCAGTTCATATGACCTATTTGTTTTGTGTACGCCTTTGTTTCTTAGTTAAAAAGATGTGGAGTTTATTACACAAAGTCTCATGACCCTTTACAATCCTGCACAAACCTTTCAGATGTTTTATTTGCCGCAGAGCAAAGAAAGATGCTACTGGGTTTAAATAAGCCTTTCAATGTGCTCCTAGCATCTAATGGTGGCCTGCGCAGATATCAGACTCAGTATGCAAGTATATATTTGTCATGTTTAAGCCCCCTTGTGACACCAAAACACAGCAGAGACCACTTGTTTTCCCTCTGCCGACGTTAATTAAGCTTATGGACATCCACAGCAGGACACAGACTACACTTCCTGCTTCTCACACAGATAAATGAGGTGCCCCTGAGTTGCATTAAGTCCCGAGAGTTTCAGTCCATACTCTGATCCATTTCTTTATTCAGCAAGTAAATTTCATTACAAGTCAGTTTTTTTGTTGTTGCATCATTAATGCTCCATCAATAATGCATGGCATCCACAGTAAAATGGACTGAAGCTACATTCCAGCAGTTTGTAGTGGATTTACTAACTTCAGCTTCATTTCCTGCACGTCAACATAACAAAAAGTGGAACAACTAAAAGTAAACGTGCAGAATCCTAATTTCTCTGTGGTGTCAGACTTGTTAGCCATCACGTGCTGTGAGACTAACTTTCCCAGTATCGCGTCTGAAATCCCGCTCCTGCTGCATTCTGCACACCTGAGCGAGCGCCACACTTACTGATAACAGTCTATTTGCAGAAACACCGTCTGCTGTCACTCTGGCTTTGTTAAATAATTCATAATAATAAGTAAATATTATTTATCCTGTTTTCTGATATTAGAAAAAACCTGACTCGCCACATGAGGGTAGTTTTTTTTTGGTAAAATTGATACCCAGCATGCACCTCACTGCTCTGCAATTTCAAACTTGCATTTATTCACAAAAGCAAGTAATCTGTAGTTAACAGACTGATGTCGAATGAAACCATTTTCATAGGAAGTAATGTAGCATCCAGTCAGCATGTTGAGTTTTGCAAGTGTAGTGACAAACCTAATGGCCGTTAGCCTGCATGCAGGAGATTCGCTGCTGTGCCTGCAGAGGGTAGCTGGATGAGGCCACTGCTTGCTATGTCGAGTGTGAAATGACTGAGATGTGCACGTTGGGACTTCATGCAGGTTTGCTGATCTCAGTGGAAAGCACATCATCTGCTATTGTGTGAAGTATGTTAAGAACATATATACAAGAACCGTGAAATTAAATATGGACTCTGAAATCACCTCGGAGTTACTCTGTACCTCTCCTCACTTTGCTGCACAAAGAAAAGTTTCGTTTTAACTAAGCGTTAAACCAAAATCAGGTTTAAACTGTTACCTTCTGGCATGTTGGGTTTATTTCTTGATATCCAGTTCCTATATTTGCTTTTATTCATTCTTATTTATGCATAGCAAAACTTTTACTGTTATTTTATAGTTATTTTAGTATATATTAATATGTGTATGCTATATATTTATGCATTCATTTGTTATATTACCATGCAACGTGTGTTAGCCTAATTATTTCCCTTTTAATAGCAAGTCAGGGCCCAACATCATTGTAAAATGGTCTTCTTTCTGCAGCTGCAGGGTTCCAAGCTTAACAATAATCTGCTGTTCTGTTTTATATGTCTAACTGCGAGTCATCAGGTATGCATGAAGGCACCCAAAAGTCTGGTCTCCAGGTCAGATCTGTCACCGAGCTGCGACTCCGAGCAGACAGCAGCGTGTTCCCTGACGTCAGCACACGCCTCCCGTGCATTGCCTAAGCTGTGAAGCTGTCGGTGCACCGTAGCACGGCCGTTATTCAGCGCTGGCTTCTTGTTGTTGGGTAAATGAATAGCAAGAGAAAAAGCAGCAGTTCTGTTTTGAATGTCAGAAACTCACTTTTTTATGCTTGCCTGCAGGCTACTGAAGGGGCCAGGAAGGAAAATAGATCTATTCCTACATCTGACAGGATGGAAGTGGATTTGCTGCTATCACTGTCAACAGCAGACTATGAAGGAAAAAAAAAAAAATACGCCTGGAGACAAAAGTGAAAACTGCGCACAGAGCAAAATTACATCCAGTAAGATAGAAACCATTTATGAGGTCCTTCTGTTACACTGTGATTATTTTCTCTGTTTTATGCTCAGACAGAGACTTCTGAGCCTCATTTTTCAGGACTTAAACAGCAGCTACAATCAGAAACGACTTTGTAGTGTAGTGACTTCATCTCCGTTAACCCGCTCACTGCTCCTACCGACATCACACCGAACGGCCGGGAACTCGCTAACTGGTAACGTGGACTCGCTTTTGAAGTCAACAGGACAGCTCTGAACCCGTTGGGCTCTTTCAACTTCTACCGCGGCAACTGAAGAATTTGCCACAATTCGACAGGTTTCATAAGAGGAGCAGCCACACATTCTCTCATTTGAAGATAAAACCACACTGCTGTGAAGGCATGCAGCTGTTGGATGCTTCCTGCTTAGTTTCAGCGCCACATGGAGGTAGAAGAACAGGCCATGACGGCTGGCTGTGACCCCCTGCTGACACAGGATCTTGTTTGCTGTGTAAGAAACGCTGCAAATGTGCCCTTCAGTGTTGTGGCTTCTACCCCACATTGCCTACCTCAGTTTATTTTCACTGCTACACATTCCTATTGATGCCATTATTGACAATCTGGCTGCAGATTTGCAGGTTTATACAACCTGTCTCCCTTCCAAAATCTTTGGATTAGCACTATTGACAAGCTGAAATGTATTATTTCAAACCGTGTTTAGACAGATTAGCTCAGTAGCACGCGTCCAAATGGGCTCTATTTGAGTTTAAACAGCTTTTTGTTTAACTTCATTAGCTTTATAAACATTGACGGAAAGATATTTCCGGGTAAAGTCAGCTCATGGCAGCTGGCGGCCTATTAGCTACTCATGATGCCATCAACTTTAACTTATAGAAATTTACACGCCTTATATGTGGGATTTAAAATGAGGAAGATGCTTCTGCATATTGGCGGTACAAAACTTTTTACATAACAAAAATAGCGTGAAAAAAACAAAACAACAAAGAAATATTAGATTTAATATAACAAATGCAAGAAAAAGGGATTTTATAGTTTTTCTTTGCTTTCTAAATGCTGAGTTGTTTTTACTCTGCTTTGTTATTCTGTCCTATAAAATATGAAATTTCATGTCTCCTGTGCTTGTTTGGCTTTTTATTGTTATGTTTTCTGTTCTCTCAAAATAATTTTTTGTCATTGCTTCAGCCAAACGCCTCAGACTGTGCAGCAGAGTAGTAAACATGCAGAGCGACACTACCTCTGCCTGTTAGGAGCACTTTGCATCATTTTGCTGCACTCTGTGAATTTCATCATCACATCTGACACATCCTTGCATATGTTCTGAGTCAAACACATTTGTTGAGTGAAATGCAGCCAGAATGAAGCTGCAGCAGTAACACCGTCTTACACACACACACACACACACATTGTGCATGCTCTCTGGGCAGCCAGTGGGTGACTCATTGACTCAGCAAAAGTCAAAGCCTCTTCTCCTCTTCCTCTCCTCCTCTGTGCCATCCCTCAACATCCCAGGATGGGCAAGCTGACGGTTTTAAAACAACGGAAATGGCTTTGCTAAGGCCAATGAATCAGAGTCTGTGGGTGCCGGCCTGCTCCCTGCATCAAACAGCGAAACTAAATGTGTAAATCGATGGCAGGGAATTTCTCTGCTTATGGATATCCTGCTGTCTGGTGAGACAAAACAAAGATGGGGTACATATGTGCTTAACAGCGCATGCAACGACCACTCGGAGACTATCTGCATGCGCAGCGTAAACACAAACACACACCAAGCGAAGAGCAAGAGGTAACAAACGCAGCGCCACACATGCACATGAGTGTACAGACACACGATCCATGCAAATGAGTGAGGTGGACTCACTGCACATTGTATGGAAGGCACTGATGTTAGTGAGGAAGACATAATTGGAGACATACTGTGGTTGAAAGGGTGGTTGGGCGGCTGTTGTAGGTGTACCTATAGTAAATGGTAAAAAGAAGTCTCCTTTTCTCATTCATAGTAAATAGAGAAGGAAGAAAATCTGTACATAACATGAAGAGCTGTATTTCTGTAATACTACAACTGTTTGTGAAACTGCATGTGCATCCTTGACCAAATATAAACTTTAGAAAAGACTTTTCTTTTCCTGTCCCCAGCTGCTCATTTAATAATTTCCAGCTAACCTGAAAGTTGACCCTCTGAGATACACCCACAGCAGATGTTCCCTCTGCAAGCATGGAGGACCTGGTGACTTGCTGGTGATTCAAGGAGTTTCAACCCCAGAAAAAAAGCTTAAAAAAAATAACTGAAGGAAGATGACACTTACAGGTAAGCGGCCTTGCCCTCCTCCATCTCTTTGCCTTTGCCGCTGGTGGCGGTTTTCTTGCTGCACAGTGTGCGCGTGATGCACATCAGCAGACCGCAGTGACGCAGGAAGAAGCAGCTGACGTCCACCAGCACCAAGAGCAGCAGCAGCGCTCCCAGACCGAGGCCCACCACCGCTCCCAGCCCCAGGCCGCTGAACAGGGATTCTGCTGAGGCAGTGAAGCACAACACACACACACACACACACACACAAGGACAAAACACTTGTTAGCAATTTGAGTTTCTTGTTCTGCAAGATAAAAAAAACGGAGGTCAAGGTGAGGCGGAGAGCAGCGGGGATTCGCTGTCTAGCTGAAGGACGAGTCATCAGGTGGAGGTGGAGTCCTGTGGAGCTGTGGCCAGAGGTCCGCTACCTCACCACGCAACCTCTCCGTTCTCTTGCAGGAAAGGTGCAACATTAGCTGTGGCATATGTTTACTCCACAAAGTTTTGCTGAAACAAATGAAGGTCAATGAATTCCTGCGGAGCTGGTTGGACGGTTTCCAAGCATCCCCCTGCAGAGACTGGAATTATCTCAATTATTAGCAGGAATCCAGCGAATCTCCTCCAAAACAAATTGATTTCTGCCTTCCAAAGTTTACTCGTATTTGGGATGAAAGTTTCAAAGACTTGAATAAATGAGAAGAAGCTCCTGCAGGGCTTTGAAAATCATTATGTAGTCATTTGTGACTTATTCTAAAATACATAATCCTTAAAATAAACAAAAACAAACCTGAACTTGAGTTGCTCACAAGCTGAAACTACAGAATAAATCCCATTTCCTCTGCTGTATTTGCCCTCAGGCCTTACATCCAACACCAGCAGTCAGCATCTCTGGTTCACAGGTGCAAGAGTTATCGTTTTACACTTCCCAGCTCTAGTGAGCCTCAGTGCAGCTCTCTGTACCAAGTGACAGCATTACCATACCCATCCTTTAACCAGAGTCCTCTTATTTCATAGCTGGAAGCATTTAACAAATCCACATGGGAGAAAAACTCTGAATTTCAAGCTAGAAGTGGAAAAATGTTTCCTTAGAGCGGCCTGCGAAACACACTGGGCTCTTTGGCTCGGTGGGGAACAAGCAGCAGCTCCTGCCTTCGATTGAATTAATGAGAAAATGAAAGCGGTGCAGGAAAGAGGGGCTCCCCAGTGGGCTGGCTGAATGGAGTTGTGGCCTTAAGTGATCCCGGGGTTGGGCAAACTTAACATCCGCAGCAGCATCAGTGCTGACAGCTGGCGGTCGGACCTCGCCGGGAGTAATCAGCGATGGAAGAGTGACTGAACTTTCCTGCTAAGGAACACATCCAGAAGCCTGCCAGTTAACAAGAGGGCAAGACATTCATATAAAGGTGGAACCACTCAGAGGACGGTGGAGTCTGCCACATACAGCAAAGAGCAAATACTGCCAAATCCTTATTTCTAATCTTCCCAAGACTGTGCTAGAAGTGGATGCAGGCAGCTTTTAATCAGGTTTTTCCCACATTTGCATATTCAAGTGTTTGACCCCACAACAAGCACGTAGGTGGTTTGGCATCTTGTTTTATTGGATGACATCCAACTCAGTCCTGGACTGAAACCAAAACCTCCCAGAATAACAAGTGTAAAAAAAACTTTAATTCTCTGTATACCAGCTCTAAGTTAGCCACTCGCTCGCACAACAAAAATTAGAAAGGTCACACTGTGCAGCAGAGACCAAGCTATCCCGAGGACACGCGTTACATCTACTTTAACAGCTCATATATTTAATAAGTGGAATGTATTAGAAGTTCACTGCTCAAATCCTGCAGACCAGACTTTTGATGCTTTAAGGGTTTATGTGTGTTTAATGTAAAAAGAAATGCTTTTTTTTTTTTTTTGCACAATGCCAAATATGACAAGATATGATAGAAGAGTCCAGTGGGTGCAGCCAAAAGGTCAAATGTGTCATGCTTATTTAGAAAGGAAATAAAGCAAAAAGGGATAAATAATGCACAAATAGTGATACACGTGCACAAATTAACCACACACTGACACACTAAGACCAGAGACAATTCATTACCAGAAAGACATTCTGTAAAAAGAGACCACAGGAAGGTTTCCTGTTACCAGAACCAGATGCAAAAGACCACACACAGGAATATTCTTTACAAATAGCAACTAATTGTGCAGAAAGAGAGCATTTTTTTTTATAAAGTATATACAATGTGTACAGAGATGTGAAACAAGATCAATGGGAGAGATGGAAAATTCCCACAAGAGATTTGAAGTTTTCCATCATAAATCATAAACAAAAGGACCAGTGAGAAACTCCCAGTTGCAATCTACAGAGGAGAGCTAGTGCTCAATCCCTCCATGAGTGCATGAAAACTGTGATACTGAGCCCTGCAAAATCAAAGCCAGGAGTCAACACTTCAACGTCTGGGTGGCTGTTTCATTCCAACCCCAGTGTGCTGGCGTACGAAGCTGCCCAACACTCCTGCACCATAGTGGGAGTTATCCGTGTGTCACAATCAAAATGACTCTGGTGTTGGTGACTTTGAGCTGAGTGTGCAGACACAGGAGCCTGGCGGCCATCCCGAGCAGAGTCAGAGAGAAGAACCTTGTGGCAACAGGAACTCTAATTAAAACACTTTGCTTTTTACTGCAAAACGGGGCCACGTGGGATTTGAAACTTCTAGACTGGATCAATATGTTCTCGCTGCCACAGGCTACTGGTTTCTATCTTACCTTTGGAAAGTTTATTTGAGCTAATTTAGCTGCCGAAGCACAGATTCAGAGGCGGTAAACAACCCCTCGTCAGCTACCCCGAAGCGTTGGCATCTTCCAGGAGAAAAGGGACGTTACTCCATTCTCCTTCACTGTCAGAACGCTGGTGCTTTAACAAACACATCAGTGCTTATGCTTTCTTATTTAACACCGAGCCTATGTTGCTTTTATAAATCCACCATAATGCAGAGCAGTAAACCTGCTGATCCATTAATGCATCCATCATGAAAAGACAAAACGGCAACAGCAACTGCTCTTAAACCGAAAACAAGCAGAAGTCTTCTTTTTATTTGAAGGGCTTCGGCGTGTCCAGATAAAGACTTTATTAACGTTTCGCTTAGCCAGCAGAAACGCTGGAATCCATAACCATCAAACTTTCATCTGATAAGGAGCGCTGCTTTAAAGTGCCGTGCAGGGGAACGACAGTTTGAGCTGGGATTGATACAAGCTTGTTTACTTGTAGCTGTTTTTAAAGCCTTTTTATTGGATTTATCTGCTGTTTCAGAGATTAGTCGGAGCCGTTATGAAATACTCTGCATTGTTTTATATGTGGCGTGACGTGGGGGGTGTTGGGTTGGCCTTCAGGTTGAAAAAACACAAATTAAATTCATGTTATGTTTAATGATTTAAACAAGAGAAAACATGGTATATCATTTAATTTAAATATTTTAATTAGGGATGCACCGAAATGAAAATTCTTGGCCGAAACCGAAAACCGAAAATAAAAAGACCATGGCCGAAAGCCGAAAACCGAAACACCGAAAAAAAATATTATGCCAGTTACGAGTACTATTTACGTCCCACGCTGTAAGCCCGGGGCTGGATCAGCAGCGCATGCGCTCTTTGTGCCTGTGAGCATGTCCTCTTCTCCTGACTGCGGCTGCGCGGAGCCGTCTGTCAGACTGTCGACTGTGAGCGCTTTAGGACGGTGAGCTCCCGCTGCTCCTTCATGACTAACTGCAGAACAATATCTGCTTTCAATTCAGTCGCTAAAACACCAGAAAAGTCTCCAGTAACTCCAGAGAAAGTCGCTAGATTTGTCGCTAGTCGCTTTTAACAAAAAAAAGTTTGGAAAGTCGCCAGATTTAGCAAGAAAGTCGCCAAGTTGGCAACAGTGTCCATATGTGTGTGGTGAAACTAATAGCTGAAATATCAGCAGCTATAAGCGC
Organism: Pseudomugil gertrudae; assembly: GCA_037177535.1. Lineage (NCBI taxonomy): Eukaryota > Metazoa > Chordata > Actinopteri > Atheriniformes > Pseudomugilidae > Pseudomugil > Pseudomugil gertrudae. The sequence goes on along the minus strand of JBAMHV010000026.1, from coordinate 7,773,050 downwards.
GTGGATGTGAGTTACGACAACATTAAACAACTCGGGTAGACACACGTGTGAGAAATGACGCCTGCTCGGCATGGCATAACGGGGTTCAATGTGCTCCATCAGCCTACGAAATCCCACATCTTCTACAACAGAGAACGGCTGATCATCTA
>JBAMHV010000026.1:7748042-7759521 GCA_037177535.1 Pseudomugil gertrudae | reverse complement strand
CCGATCTACATATGTTTGGAAACTGCATGAACCAATTACAAAAAGAGAACTAATTTAATCTACTTTAGGATATCTGAAGCATGAAATGTGGAAAACATGAGTTGGTGTGACAGATTTAAAAAGCACTGTTCCTTAAATCCTTTGTTTGGATCCCTGCACACTTGTGCTTATTCATTGAAACAGTGAAAACAACCTGGATACGGAAACCTGCCTGCAAATCAATAATTATCTTTCCTGCAGTATCACTTACAAACTGCTTGGGGGAATAAAAGACACAGCCTATAGACAACAGAAACACACAGATAGTACGCAGTAGCACCACATGCTATACGATATAACAACAATCGAGACCAATGGCTGAACGACATTTCCGAGTTTGTGAACTAGCCGTGTCATCGTGTGTTTGTTAGTCCTTCAAATGAGGCCGTCGGACTGTGCTGAGGAAGATAAACACCATCTTCTAAGGAACCTGCAGCCTGAGGGCATTTTCACTGGTTGTCTGCTGGATCTCTCTGATGCAAACTTAGGTGTGTTTGTTTGTTTTTTGTGCTGTTTACCAAAAAAGACGTGAAAGAAAATTGAATCTAAGCATTCAGATTACCAAAACAAAATGCAACATCACCAAACATTATATAACTAATATAATTAGCACTGCAGTTCACTGTCATAATGTGACAACAATGTTCTCTATAAACAAACTGAACATTATGAAGCCATGTGTTATATTTAATCACAAAAAAGGGAAATGAATTTTAAATTAAGTAGATAAGAGTACAAATTTGATTAGATCTTCATGGCCAGCACATGAATGTTTGATATATATCTGCTTTGTAAAAACTCTGAGGGATGCTGAGCAAGTCCTGCTCTCAGTCACAACTTCAAAGGTTTGTTGATATCTTCTCAAGAACAGGATGAATGTTAACACTCTGAGTGAACTGATGCTACTTCCTGTTTGTGCTGTAGCCACAAATTTCCACACAGCCACTGAAAAACTTTGATTGTTGAACCGAAGTCAAGATTAGAAGCAATAGGTTGTTTTTGTAAAGTAGCCAAATAAAATTGAACACACGTTTCTACACCCATCCATCCAATTTCTACCGCTTATCCCTGAACGGGGTCGTGGGGGGGCTGGAGCCAATCCCAGCTCACAACGGGCGAGAGGCGGGGTACACCCTGGACAGGTCGCCAGCCATGTTTCTACAGTTATGGTGAATCAGATTAACGATCATATACTTGTGACTGACATCAGTATAGTATGAGGAAGAGTGACTGAATCTACATTACACACGCACTGGCCGCTTTATTAGGCGAATCTTCTATTACCGGGTCAGGACCCATTTGAATCAACTTCATAGAGTCAAAACGTTGTTGGGTTGATAGTTTCACCCAATCACAGATTTATCTGCTGCATGTTCATGGTGCAGTCTCAAAGGGACGGGCGCTGAGGTAGGTGTGGTGTTTAAACCATGCCTAACTGGTACAAAGGAGCTCAAATAAAAATATTCCCTACATGTTACACCACCACCAGCCAGAACCATTGATATAATGCAGGATGGATCCATGCTTTTATGTTCTCCAAACCAAATTCTGACCTGGATGCAGCTAACTAAATGTAGCAAAGACTCATCAGACCAGATGGATTTCCAGCTTCTGTTTTCCACTTTTGTTTATTCAGTGTTGGTTGTTGACTCAGTTTTCTGATCTTAGCTGGCAGGAGTGACACTCAGTATGGTCTTCAGGCTGCTGTAGCTCATGTTGGGTGTGTTGAACATTCAGAGATGGTATTCTGCAGAGCTTGGATGTAACCAGTTTTGCTGTTTTATCATTTAAAACCAGTTTGCCGTCCTCCGACATAAAGGAGGCCTTTTCATCCACACTTACTGGATATCGTCTCATAGTTTGAACTATTCTCTGTTATGCCTAGAAATGTTTATCCCAGTAGATCAGCAGTTTCTGAAATACTCAGACCAACAACTACGCTACATTCAAAGTCACTTAAGTCATCTTTCTTCTCATTCTGATTCATACAAACTTAGACTTAAAGGCTTTTAGAGCCTGGTATTCCACCTTGTATCAGTTTCTTTCACCTCACAGGTTTTCATCCTCTCCTCTCGGGTATTCACAGAAATCTTCAGGTAAAAACCATATCTTGCAGCACTTTTAGCGAGTAAACACTGTGTACTTTTGTAACATCTTTAACCTTTTATAAGCCTTACATAAGGTATAAAATGCTTGTTATTTGCCCATTCTCACTATGACACACAGCTCAGTCTCAATGCTTTAAGCTTTTTGTCATGTTAGCTTTGAAAGCAGCTGTAAAATCAGGAAAATATCAGTCATACTAAGTCAAGGTGGTAGTCTACAAATCATGGTCTTTTTCCTGCTCTAGAAAGTAATAGTAAAAGCTTACACATCTATAATACAGACTCCAGGTGAACTACAACTTGCTCAAGTCATAAAAGGATAAAGCTAACACACAGAAACGACTGTTCCCTGAAAGATTTATTCAATTACAACTTCTGAGTTTGCTACCTTTTCCTAGTCCCAAGCTTTTATGATGGTTATAACAAACTACTACTGAGAATAAGAACTAATAAAATAGCTCCTGCAATTAAAATCACATTTAAACAAGGGATGTGCTAATTACACATACGAGTACCAGCTCTTACATTTAAGTACTTGCCTATGACAAATATCTATATGAGCACTAATAAATACCATCACATTTCACTGGTAGCTGTGGAAAGTGATGGGACGGAGCTGAATGAGACTAATAGTAAGGAGAAACTGTACTATATGCAAATCATCCAGCTTTAATGAATATCTAATCCAATACCAATTTAGGTTGTATCATTTGAGTAAACATCCCAGGGTCAAACAAGGCAAATTATACTTTACACACAAGACCCCCTGAGAAGCCAATGTTTGTTCATGCCTCTGATGTTTCCCAAAACGTATTATTATCATTGTGTAGAAGGGCCTTAATGAAAAGCTGGAAATCACAATCACATTGTTGACCATGGAGAGTTGAAAGAAGAGTTGCTTTAATACTTGCTTCAGATGCAAAAGTTTGCTTTTATGTAGATGATACTTTGATTTCCACATCAGATCAGGCTCAGTGTTTGGTGGAAAAAGCAGTCAGTGCCATACTTTAAATGAGTTTTCATTGCTAATAAAGGAAACAATGTAAATCAAATCCATACAAATGTTCACCAACTACCACTTTTCACAGTCTGATCATTTCAAAAAGCTCATTTATAATCACTGATACTCATGATTGCAACAATGCTGATGTCTTGTGTCTTGTGTGTGACTTTGTGTGAACAAAAAGCTTCTCTGTGGAATTTAAACCATGTTAAAGTATCATATGCATTTTAAAAAATCTGTGTATGAGGCAGCAGCCTTATTTGTGCAGAAAGCGCAGCAGTGACAAGGCCTGCTGCGCTTTAAGGCTTGCTTTCCATCGCCTAGGACATCTTGCTCTTTGCTTTTGTTATCACAAATGCTACCTCTCTTTCCAGCAACACAGCACCTAACACAATAAGTTCAGAAATCTCTTGTGAGGTGCTTGTAAAAGCACAATAATAGATCTATAAAAAGATCTTAAAAAAGCACTAATATACTTTTTTTATTTTCTGTCATGCTTTTACCTGTAATGTCAGGCTTCTGTGGCATGAAGAACTGATAGAAGGCGGGCTCCGACAGACCCTTGACATTGCGCGCTGTGATTTCCACTTCATATCTCGTGTTCCACTGTAGCGGCTGCAGCATTGCAAAGTCATTTGCTCCTGGAACTAGCTTGGTCATCCACTGTTCCTCTTTATCCTGCAGGAAAGAAAGGAGGGGGATGAGGAGATATCAAACAAAAATAACTTGTTTACCCGTTTTGTTTTTAACCTGGGTATTCTGAGTCACAGGTGCGGAACGGTTAGCATAGCTAATCCTGTAGTTTTTATTCGGTTCACTTGCTTTGTGTAATTCTTTTTTCTTCTCTTCCACCCTTTCACACATCATCTCCCTCCTCTTTTACCTTTCTTCCTTCAGTCAGCTCCAAACAAAGGACTGGAAACTGAAGCTGAACACTGAAAGCAGGCCAAACACTCCGTGTGCTCACCACTTATGCTGCCTTGGCAACATTTTCAATGGCAGTTAGGGGAACAGTGAAAACGTTTTATACAAAATCAAGGTCTGGATTGTCAGATACGAGAGTATGATGTGTGTATGCACAAGCAACTCCAGTCTGCAGGTTCAATTGTGTCCCTGATGCCAGACGATGGCCAAAGATTACTGGGCTGTAAAGCGTTTTTTTCTCCTCCACTGTCATCCAGCTCGTCCTCTGCAAACACATGTCCTGATCCCGTCTTCAACTGCATGCCTCCATTTGCAGCTGTATGATTTTAAATTGCTTCTACTTTCTCTACAAGACAGAAAAACACGGGCTCAGACACATTTGAGCCGGCGAGATTCAGGAAGAGATTTGGAGTGACTCAAACCCACTTAGTTCTATGGAGTGAGTACCATTTCTTATATTTTCAGACACAAGATCCACTGACTACCTTAAAAAGGGTAAAATGAATTAAGCCAGAGTTTGTTTGTGCTCTCATTAAAACTGTAAGCAAAACAAGGCTTGAAGAACAGATCTGCTAGCACAACATGATTCATTTTGCCACCAACGCACCAACAACTCAGTCGTCAGCAACAAATCAATCTAGTGAGTCATGCTTACTCCACTGGGAGGAAAAAGCATTCCCAGTATTACACGCTGTGCAGCGATTGTGTCGAATACAAAGAAAAATCTCTCAGTTTGAGTTATTTTCTCATTCGAGACAGAATGAAGTGCTGGAAATTGTTTATAGAGAAAGAGAGAAAGGAAAAAGCCTGCAGAAGCCGAATGTTTCAATCAATTTGTCCACTTAGTGAATAGTTTTTGTTTTTATATTAATTTATTATCAGCTCTGACCACTGTAAAAAAAAAAGCCATTATGAATCTAAAACGTCTCCTCATGTTAGTCTGTCAGGCATCCGTTATCAGACCTCCTTATAAAATTCAATATACTATATGAACTGTGCTTCAAAGTGCACCAGCAGGTTATAACAACTCATCTACAAAAGCTAATTAAAACTGCTTTTAGAGGAAGTGACCTAAACCCTGAAATAGTGATGTTTTTACAGAATTATAAAAACGTTCCTCCCTCAGTCCTCCTCACATCTCGTCGGGGCAGGGCTGCTTGTTCATGCTTGGGTAAGGAAGCTTGATACGCAGTTTCTTGCATGTCTGGGTTCATGTGGATGGAGATGTCTGATGTTTTGGCACATTTCTCTTTTTAACATTTTATTCAAATGTACTTTTCACCAAGTTTCTGTTGGAGCAACTTCTCCAGCTCACACGTCTCCTGCTGCTGCTAATAGAGATGAGTAAACAACATGTTGCCAGACTCGTAGACAGTCGACTCACTGAAGAGGTCTGAAAACTGGCTAAATATAGCGAGAAAGCTGTTAAGCTAATGGCAGAGGTCTACAGTGTGCATCAGCGTGCCAGGAAATTGCAAACAGACACATGTAACATGATTAAATGTGTTAATATTTTCATCATCCAGAGTGGAGACCCTCCACATTTGCACACACTCTGGCTTGTCTGAGCACAAACGAGTTTTTAATGATTTTACCAATAAAATACTCACAGTCTTATACTTGACGATGTACTCCACGATGGGCATCCCTCCATCATCCTGCTTGACCAGCCCCAGTCGGTAGGCCTTGCCCATTCCTCTCTGGCCATGGACCGCTGGTGGACTCGGCTCTCCTGAAAGACACAAGTTTTAAAAGGCTTTTAACAATATGTGTGTTTTTCTGCTAATAAAATAATAGGAAAGGAACAGGTGACAATGTGAGATATGAGATACGGATCCAGTACAACTAGAGACAAGACTTTAAGCTGAATTAAATTTATATTACAAGGTAACTCCCACAGCCTGAGCATAATTAATGTTGACTGGAGGCTTTAATTATTCAGTGCATTATTCCAAACTGGGTCTCCATTTTTACTTTTTATTCTCTGCAGCTGCACGGCTTGCTTTACACGAGGACTGAATCTGATCCAAACTTTAATAATGTGAAACCGGAGGATGTTGTAACCATCTCAAAAGTGAATATGCCGGGATCCTGCAGGATGGCAAACAGGTCTCCTTTCCCTGCTGTGCAGGTTCTTTGGATATATTTTAGAAACAGCTTAGCATTTTGTTCACATACACAAGCTGAAATATTTCCAATTATTTCACTGATTGATGCTGTTTTACAACTGCTCACTATGTGTGCTTCCAAATGTACGTTTTTGTATTTAAAGACTCCCAAAAACAAACATTCATCTGTTTTGATCTGACGGTTTTTGGTAGAAAAGGCTATAAAACCTTTCCTGTAATAAACTGAAATCATTAAGCGGGATGTATTTGATAAGATGTTATTGCAGTTGCAGAGAAACTTACGGATAGGTAGGGTCTGGAAGGTCTCCGTGTGGCTGAACTCTCCTTGACCCTTTCCGTTGACAGCTGCCACTCGAACCTCGTATGTCGTGTTGGGCTCCAGTCCTGTAAGCACCACTGTGGCTGCAGAGGAATGGTACCAGAATACATATGAGCTGATCATACGTGTCCATCATGCAGACAGCTCTTCATGCTTCTCCCTCCAAACAAAGACCCCTTGAATCCTTTTTAAGCATTGTAGCAAGCTGTAATATATTTCTGCTGTTGCTCACAGTGAGCTCCTGTCAGACTCGTGTCTTGTGGAAAGTGGAAGAAACATGACTAAGTCATAGATGAAGATTGCAAGTGTTGCTTTATCAAAAGCACTTCTGATCAAAACTGAATGCTTTTATAAAAATCCCTGTGACCATACAACTCTGTGGACAACAGATTTACCTCAAATGAAAGAAAGTGCCATGTTTATTTACATTTTAAAGAGTTACATAAGGAACTACAATGAAAATGACTATAAATAAACATAAAAAACTCAAACCCATATCAACAGGACAACTACAAGAAGACAAAAACACTGGAAACCTGACAAGTTAAAGTTAAAAATAGCAACAGAACTGAAATAAAAAGCAAGAAAAAAACTAAACAATGCAGCTAAAAGTATAAAAGCCCTCAGAGAGACAAAGTCTACGTCAAACTTTTGTGATTATTTTATGCCAAATGATTGTGGGTATTACTTTTGAGTTACAAGCTCTAATAGCAAAATGACCCCTATCTCCCCGTAACAAAGAACCCTCAGAGAAACTCCAAGAACCAAACAATGATCCAGATCATCCCCAAAATCTAATCCCTTGCCCCATATTCCATTTCTAAGGTTTCCTGAATATTTCATAAAAATCCTTTCATAACTTTTTCATTTATGTGGCTAAAACACAGACGGACCTATCAGACCAACACACGACTCAGCAGAATCCAAATAGTCCACTGTCATACTTAAAGCAATGCCAGGAGGAGTCTGAACAACTAGAATGAGCATAAAAACAAGTAGAAAAAGTTTAAAAATGCTCCATAAATACTAAAAAAGCCATTTAGAATTACTTTAACAAGTTTCCAGCCAATTACAAGCATTTCAGACCAGAACTGAACTGGCCGGACAGTGAGACGTGTCCAGCAGCAAGTCATCCAAGGTGGCAAGAGAAGACTTAAAAAAAAGTAGATTTAGACTGAAAACAGATAAAATAAAATAAAAAATGCGAGAAGCAGATAAAAAGATGAGAAAACAGCAAAAAAAATACATAATTGGCAAAAAGCTACAACTTCCAACCTCAGCAGAGGCAAATAAACTACAACAGAGCCGAAGCAGCTACAGACTCAAAACACTTCCAGAGAAACTCAGACAGCTGCAAGAAACATTTCAAATAACTTCACACATGCTCCAAATGAAGACACATAAACCAAAATCCTTCAAATACCAACAAGCACAGATCCATGACGACTAAAAGCGGCCATGTTGTTTGTATTTGGATATGAGACAAAAAAAACACCTGCACTAAATTCATAGTTAGCAAATACACTGCTATGCAGATTATACCTCTCCTAATAAAATCACAATTTATTATTCAGAACCCTGACACAGTGATGCAAACCCTCTCATAGTCTGCATTCATCCTGAATTTTACACCATAATTGAAGGATGGATGAAGTCCTATTATCATACCAGATCCTACGTACAAACCCGTCTATATTCCCAAAAAGCCTGCAGAGAAGCGGCAGCGTAATGAGCATGGGTAACAATTCTTTCGCTGTTCTTTGGTCCTGGAATTGAAAACAAATTTGGCAATTTGCGGCCGTGTGCTGAGCTCATACCAGGCAGATATTTCAATTTGTGCAAAAGCAGTCAAATGAAACAAGGCCTTTGCATCTCATTATAATGAAGACTTTGTAGTGTTAGGAACTTCTGTGGAGGAAATTGAAGTGGATTCAATGATTATATATGATGCTGCTTAGTGCTTCATTATTAGCCAGGCTCATTATTTTTATATTTTAGCCCTGATTGCATGGAAACAACCACATTTATCCAAATTAAATCCACAATTAGGCTTCAATTACTCAGCTCTGCCACTTTTTCCTCTATCTGCTGTATATTTATGGTTAAAGCCCTGCCTCCTGTTTAGTATTCACCTCACCGCATCTCCATACTGTAATTGACTCTGAAATGAGGGATATTTAGTGATAAGCCCCTTCAGGTTTGTCGGACCTGCTTATCACCCAACCATTCGTCCTCTGGCTTCCATTTTCCGTCCATCCATCCTTCACCTCGTGGTGTACTTTCCACCAACGAGCTCAGAAATCAATTTGCAGTCGTAAAGCATAAGAAGAGAAGGAGTGCTTCACTTTCTGCCCAGACAGGTCCTGGCACTCTCCCCATGAGGCGTTAAGTACCGTCAGGACCCAACAAACATCTCAGGGCCAAAGCTTTGAAGGATCGCATGTCAGATCATGCAATTAGGTCTCCACTGATGCTCCATTGGTGTTCGTTGGCATGTGAGGTCAACAGATGGAAATATTAGTTAAAGCCAGACAGGAAGTTAATCTGGCATGTTTGCATATCTATAATAACTAGAGCACATAAGCTACATGAAAATCATAAAATATTACTACTTCTTAAAGGGTAGATGTACACTCTCTCCAATCTAATATATAAAACATCTTAGTATTTATTATATAAATATACAGATTTTGAGAAAACGTCAGAGAAAAGAGGATTTAAAGCCATTTATATCTAAAAGGAAGCAGATGTTACCAGTCTATTGTTGCATGCTGCCATGAAGGGGCCAGTTCTTCAGTATAAGCAGCTAAAATGGTTCAGAGCAAGCGTAATTGCTTTAATTAATAACTTATGAGTTTCATTAATGTTAAATGACAACACAGATTAACTCAAATAAGTGCCAATCAATTATATCATACAATAAGGGTGAGAAATCTATAAGCTGGAAGACACTAACCAAATGGAACGGCAGGAGCACTGATTGTGAAATAAATATGTGGTTGTATTTCTATGTGGTTTATGTAGCGAGGCTGGGTTAACCAACCAATGATGGACTTTGTATTGATCTGTGTTTCATATTTACTTAATCTAAACATCTGTTTTGTCAAATACTTCAAGATAAAGCAGCACATAACAGAAAACACAATAGAGGATACATTTTTTCTACTCATTTGGGTTTTATTTATGTTTAGTGAGCAGCCTAGAGGTGCATTACCGCCACCTAGTGGACTGGAGTGCATGGACAGATGTACAGCTGGTGAAAAGGCTCTACTAGCTCCAGCTCATTCAATGTAATGACTCCATACTCCTTTGTACTCTTGTCTTGTAATTGAAACTGGATAAAAGTGTCAAGAGAAAAATCAAACACACAGTAAAGTGTAAAATAAAAAACAAACCGAGCTGTCCTTAATTTGTTTTTATCAGGAAAACACCCATAACAGACTCTGTCCACACTCACTCTGGACGCTGTGTGACTTCACGTCCCTCCAGTCATGGGAGCCCACCTCCTTGTACTGGACCAGGTAGTAGCCGATGGGAACACCACCATGGGAGTCTGGTTTCATGAATGTGACTGTGGCCAAACGCTGGGAGACAGCTGACAGACGAACCGAGTATGGATTCGATGGCACGTCTAGAAGCAAAGACATTGGATAAGAGAAAAACGTGCAGCACTCTTTATACATTTCTACAAATAATAATAATAAATTTGTCTTGACTCATTTCATATGTTTAACTTTTATTCATACTTAATCATATATTTAAAATCAGCTGCATCATGTGCTTCAATTCCTTTGACTTTCTCTGCTTCTTATCTTCCATGTATTAATATATGACAGTATTGACATCATTAACTAATTTTCTTTTATCTGCAGGTCTTCCTGGACAAAATATTGTATGTTATTCTGTCTTTCTTGTTCTCTACATCACCGTCAGTCGAGGCAGATGGCTGCCCTCCCTGAGCCAGCTTCTGCTGGAGGCTTTGCCTTCCTGTTAAAAGGAAGTTTTCCTTCCCACTGTCGCCTCATGCAGCTCAGACTGGGAAAGTCAATCAAAATCAAGATTCAATGCAATCTTTTAGTATCCCTTCGCTGGGCTATTTATTAGGTATTGGCTCAGATTGATGTCTGTGAAGCGACATGAGATGACATTGTTGTGAAGTAGCGCTATATAAACAAAGCTGAATTAAATTAAATTGCTGCTAACAGGAAACTTATGTGCATGTCACATGTCTGATAATGATAAATATACAGTGTTGCGTCACATTTTCATCCCTCATTGTAGACTAATTTTCCATCAATAACTGAAATGAGTTGACTTTAAAAATAAAAAAAAGAAAAGAAAAGCTCTTTAAATGTCCTAATAAAGACTGTTTCATTCAGAGTCACTGAGTGCTCTCCAAGTTCAGATCTCAGATATAATATTGATATTTGCTAAACCTACTAGCATACTGGATCCATTTGAAGCTGTAATAAGGTTCAGAAATGACTTCAGCGACAGCAGGTTCAGGTCATTCAGCTGTGCGTTAGCATCACTTTCTTGGAGTAATACTGAAACAGGAAATATACTAAACCGAAGTATTTCCATCCTCACCGAGTTTAGAAAGAAAGAGTAGATTTTAGGGAAAACACTGCAGTTCCTGCACCTGATGCTTGTTTTACTCTACATAACAAATTCCCTTTCAAATCTTCTGTTAGTTCTCACACAGCAGTTAATGTTTAATACTGATCCGTCTAATTACCTATAAGACATCAAAAGCTCAAATTTGACCTTCATGAAGGCACTGGCAGAAAAGTCAGGGGACCAATTAGGATGTGTCCTTTAGGATTCATGGCTGGGCAACACTCCCTGCTGTTCAGTCCCAAACCAACTGGGTTATTTCAGTAGAATCCAAAATGATGGAAAATAAACAGAACAACTTGAATCATGGACTAAAATGACTAAATCACACCATAAATACCAT
>JBAMHV010000026.1:7724979-7746454 GCA_037177535.1 Pseudomugil gertrudae | reverse complement strand
ATATATATATACGGCAGTTCACGTTACTGCATTATTAACCAGACTGTACTCACTGTGCCTTCAACCTAACCACCACCATCATCATGATTCAGCTATATGAAGACCTTCATAAAAATTGCAACGAAAACAAACATTTCTTTAAAAAAAAAGTAAAATATAAATGATTATAAACCTATAAGTGTAAAAAAGTGAAGCCTCGCGACTGGATGTGTCTTGTTTTTCAGCTGTAAGCAGTGTGAAGGCTGTTTATTTTAAAATAAATTTACAAAGTTGTGGAGAAAGAATATCTATGCACAAGAGACAAACCAATCCTGAATTGTAAAACTTGTGGTGTTACAGCAAACACTGAAAATTATGCAGGTTTGAGAACACAATATACTGCTATCCAGATGGCATCTTCTTAAAGGAAGGTTTTCTTTATATCAGGGATATAAAGCCAAAATCTGCACATATTGCACTAGCGTGGCTCGAGTGTCTCAGTATTAAACTGCTCTCTCTGCCACCCTCAGCTATCATCTAATGAAAACAGAACATAAAACACACTGGAACATTCAGAAAGCATCTAATTTCCAACAAAGATCCCAGTCCCAGAGCTTGTAGTGGTGGATGTTAGAGGAGGTGATGAGCCACTGATGGGTGAGAGTCCATGCTTTTGCATTTGTGCAGAACTGCATGAAAAGAACTTACATTGTTTTCAGGAAGACTGCATGTAAGGTCAGCTTTTTGCTCACTATTTTCTTTCTCAGCCTGAGCAATTCAATCTGCACTAAAGATAATTGGACTGCACCATTGTGTATTAGAACACGCTACAGTAAATTAGGGGGTACTTCAGTAAATAGGGAGGGCTATGGTAAATCAGCCAGCACTATTTGAGATTAGGCCATGCTGAATAGGGGTTGGGACTTGTAGTGGAATTTATCTTCCTGAGAATTGCAAATAAGGCTTTTACCATTAATGGAGAGGTACAGGGTTACAAAGCAGCTCCAAGTTGCTGTTAGGGGAAGGTGGGCTTCCTGACTCCACACATTCTGCACTTGAAATTAGGTCGCAAATCTCATTAGCTCATGTAAAAGAGTTCACACAATAGCAGCTGTGCAGCAGACTCACCTGCCTGGGCCAAAATAAACTCCTGGTATCGAACTCCAATGTTGTTCCGGGCCGTGCAGTTATAGCGGCCAAAGTCTCTGTCAGACATCGGAGTCACCTGAAAAAGAACAAACGCGCTCATAAAAATATCAATTCAAAGCCTTTTTGGTTTACTTGAGCCAATAAATTGAAGTTTTTTTTCATCTACGTGTGAATTTGAAGTGGATTTTGCGTACATGTAAACATGCTACATCATACACTTTGTTTTGTCATGGCAAAAATGCCTCCTTTGCCATTAGCAGTACTTGTGTGCTTGGGACTTACGTACTTACACACTTATAACAAGTATGTATTTATATGTATTTAAACAGGGGGGAAAACCAAAATGTCTATGGAAGTAGATTGTAAATTTACATGTCTAATGTACAATAATCTGTGCGTAAAAATACATGAAACTTTCCTTTGTAAAAGTTCACAAAATAAAAAAATTGATCTTATAATAGATTTTAAAAAGGATAATAATTTTCCTTTAACATACATTTGAAAAAAAAAACGTGTTGGACTTATTAAAACAGAATTAATTGAATTACAGTAATGAATTAATGTGGATTAATAGCTAAAAACTCACAACCAATACATATTTGTAGCACAGAAAAATAAACTAACTCAGTTTATTTCATGTAATAGGAGCAGAAATAGCATTTCCTGACAGCATTATGTGCTGCTCAAAATGCTACGCTACAACTTATCCAAAGATGCTCATTAAAACTAGGAGGTAGGAGGGATGTACGGTGGTATGACACAATGGACTTCCACCCATTAAAAAGTTTGACTTCCACCCAACAATAACTTTTCTTTTTACCTTTGGCTCATGTTCACTAAAGTATTTATATCGTTGGGTGTTTATCGTCTTGTTTTTAAGGAATTTCCTTTGTACATACCTCCAGCACAGACTTGCTCCCTACATTGTGTAACTGCATGTTGGGGGTTCCCTCTGAGATGGTGAAGCGCTCTCTCCTCCACAGCATGGTGGCAGGCGGGTTGGACATCACGTCACAGCTTATGTTGACTGGATTCCCCTCCCATGAGTAATAAATGGTATGGTTGGTCAGGAATTTTGGGATATCTGTTGCATGAAAACAAGATTGTGTGGACTTTAAAGCTAAATTTTTCACAGCTATTTAACAATCAAATCAAAGATGGAGTGATGCTAGAGACATTCTGGAAAGGGAGAAGCAATAATCGCTGCATTTAGAGTTCCCATTTCCCCTCTGCAATGCTAAAAGGAAAAAGTTAAATATAATTGAAGCCATTTCATGTTGCTGAGGGAAATAGGAATAAAGGATGGAAACAGAGGCTCATTTGCCCCAGCAAATAGCGAGAGCAGCAATGAATGATCTCAGCAGCGAGCTGTTGTTCGGATGTTTCTGGGCCCAGTCAGCCCAGCTCAGTCGGAGCGGCATTATGGTTGTTTTATGCTCACTTGCAGGATTCCATTAAAGAGATTGATGCGTGGCGCTCCGTCACAGCCGAGGACGTGCTATCCCCCTGCAGCCTGCAGTGACTTAGTAAATGAGTTCATTAGTTTGGCGGCAGCGGTTGGCTCGGCCCCGCCGCACTCACACTCGCGGCCTCTCTGCAGAGTGGGAGTTGAGACTGAGAGCAAGCTGTCAGAAAAGCTCCAGAAAAAACACGTTTACAGCAAAGCGACAGCATCTTCGCTTCACGGTTGGAGAGCGGGTGCATCTGTGTGTTGTTTTCCAACAAGAAGATGCTATCAAACTTTTTCTGAAATGTCAACTTTTGAAGAACTATGCAAAGCAACATTTGAAGTGAATCCATAAGCCTACGAATGGCCCGAGCCAGGAGAGGAGAAAATTGCATTTCACATGACAACACAGAGGCAGAATTCAGATTTTTCTTTCTTGTTTTCTGAACGCGTTCACTCCTCCAGGTTCCCTTTTTATTGTTTGTCTGAACTTTGAGGAGGAATCAGTGCAATCAAAGCTCCTCTGCAGTCATGCAGTTAAGCCAATAGAGCTGCTCTCATAATGAACCTAATCATTTCATGGCCAAAACGAAGATCTTTGCTTCAGAGCTCATTAGGCAGAGAAGAGCCCGCCCCAAATAACCCCAAACAAACAGCACTGAGAAATGAGTGCGCTCATGTCAGCTGAAGAAAAAGGAAGTCGATGCATGGTATTCTCGCTCTAATTAACCCTTCTGGAGGCAGTGTGCGTGGTGGAGTGGATGCCGGGCCGCAGAGTTTTTTATAATGTAATAATCTTCAGAAGGAAAATGCTGCGGGGTGACAAGAACTGTGAACTTTCGAACTCTGTACAAGCCTACAAGGAGTTCACACATTTGCTACTTTATTATTTTGGGTTGTGGCCATTCAATGTGAAAAAACTGGGTGCTAGGATGAGGAAAAAGATTCCCGAACTGGTCATTTATGAACAGAAAAAAGAGCAAAAGGATGCCAAATGTACAAAAAAAAGAGAGGATATACAAAGAGTAATTAAATTACCACAAAAAGATGTAAAATAAATTAAAATGTTTCACATAATTACTGCAAAAAAAGAGATAAAACAGATTATTACAAACATGGAAACATTAAAAAATAGAGAGATGTACAAAGCAGCACAATGTTACCAAAAAGAGACACAAAATCATGGCAAAAGAAAAAAAAAAGAAACATGAAAAAGGACTAAAAAGGAAACAGAATTATCTCATAGACAGACCTGATAACATGATGAAAAAATAAACAGCACAGCAAATATTAGATTAAAACTAGAGTAAAATAATATATCACAAAGCCACTGCAAAGACACAAAACCATCACCAAAACACTCCTCACACATCTGCCTCATTTGCAGATGTACATGTGGGGACTCAAACAAAGTCTACGTCCGGGAGCCCGTTGTCTAATAATCCATCTGTGCACAGGTTGCCTGATTAGACCTCTGCTGTGGACAGTTTCAGCGGTCTAATTAACAGCCTTTTCATTACCGAAAACACCTGTGAGCCGTTCAAATGATGCAAATACTTACACTCAATATCCAGAAACATGCTCTTCTGATGCCCTCCTATCCTGCTCTGAGCCTCGCAGTCAAATCGACCCAAGTCGGTGAGCCTCACCCCGCTGATGGTCAACACGGACTTACCGTGCCGGCCACGGACCTCAAACCGGCCGTCTCCACTCTGAAACACAAATTAACACAGCTTCTAGTAGACACAGTTTTGTGACAAAGGCAAATAGCTTCACACTTTCACTGCTAACGAGCAAAAGCTAAACGGTTTACTTGCTGTACAGTAAAAAAAGGTTTCCAGATATGTTTCCACTAACTTTGATGCCAGCAAAGAGTTGCTCATCTGACTTTGCTCCTGCAAATGAGTGACAGTTCCTTGATCAATTTTGACCCCCTTGCAGGCAACTGTCACTTGTCACGCAGTGTCAGAGTTAATGCAATAAACTGTTGATATATTACAAGGTCATTACATCTGTATGAAGACAGATGGTATCACTTTGAAGCTTCGGGTCAATTACAGCAGACAAGGCTATCATTCCAGTAATCGACAGCGCCCCGTAATGAGAAAAAACACCCCAGGAGCATCCTGGTTGCAGACATGATTTGGCTGTAACCTGCAGACTGTTACCATCAGATAACCTTTGTGACCTCCATGAAACTACTTTTTAAGCTGTGCTGCCTTTCCACTCAGAGCTGATTTAATAGAAAACTCCATAACTGCAGCAGGACAGGTCTTTGGCTGAGACTGTAGGTAAAATCATGTTATCGTCTAATGAGTCGTTTTTCATTTGTATTCATTCAGATTAAATACTACAATGAAGTTAAATCAGATTATAACTATAACCATAGTCTCTATTGTTTCTATTTTATATAAATGTGTCATTAAAAAAAGAGCTGACATTCTTTATTAACACACAGGGACAGTAATGCTGAAATATAACCGCTTACATAAAAGCAAATGTATGTGAGGATGTTGTTTACGATCAGTTATTTTGGGGGTTAGGAAGAATTGTATGTAGTCACACTCATGAATTTAGGATGCAGATAAAATCCATCTGAAATACTATTTTGCATTTTCAACTTTCAAATTACCACAATTTCACAAAATATGTCACAGAGAGAAATCTGACTAAAGCTGTTCAGCTCAAGGTCTTAAAAATAATCGGGGATGCAAGCAGGGTCTCAGGGAGGTCTATTCATAATAATTAGCAGATTTTGAAGCTTGTTGAATATATAAAATCTAATAAAGATATTCTTGGCTGCACTTTGAGTTTAATGTTTGGAAATAAAATCAGACATCCTAACAGCTATGGTAGACATCACTATTAATGCTAATGTTGTTGTAAGTATTTAAGGAAATCACTTAAAATGGTAGAAATTGCACCTTCTGTCTGTCATTCACATAGAAATGATTATACACACCCAAAACCTGTATACCTGTATGTTAGCTTAGGATAAAACCAGGTTAAACAAGTATATAAAAGGACTAAATGCACATAGCAGAACATCTAAAGTTGGGAAGTTTAGGAACAAAAACATACTTTAAGTTTAATACCTAAAGCCAGGCAACATTAGGAACTGGAACTTGCTGGTTAGATTTATGAAAACTGTGGTAAAACACCACTACCCACAAGCACAAGAGTGTTGTAAGCATTAAACTCCTTTCCCTTTTCCTGTTTAAATCTGCTGTACTATCCTGCTCTTGATGCTAAGGGTGCATTCAAACAATAAAAAGTTTTGGTGATTAAATATTTGTTTAATTAGCTAAAAAAACTAATATAATTCACGTTGTTATGCTAAACTAGTATAAGTGAGTTCCATTTCTATCTTAATCCTAAATAAAAAGGCATTTGAGCTGAACCAATGAAATTCTCAACAATAAAAGCCATAAATCTGTTAAAACATGACCAGCTGTATGTACTGTATGTACTGTGACTGTACTATGCTATAGTAAATGCCAGGATACTACAAAAATATAAATGTTTCCTGTTGGGATTCAATTATGTTACGCCTGCTGCTCATTGCAATCACCTGGACGTTCATCTGCTATCCTGCTTGCCGACCTACCATTGGCTGATCACCGCCACACCTCCGTTTGTGCCCCCCCTCTGGAGCCAATCCGAAATCCGCCCGTCATTTCCATCATGAAATAAAAGCCAGCCATCTTCATTCATCCACGGAGCACCTGTTGACAGCCAGTCTGCTCCCCCTGCTTGTGTTTTCGTGCTGTCTAGTTGTGACTTAGAGTTTGTGACTGTGACTTCGTGTGTTTGCTAGAGTAGTTTAGTTATATTTAATCTGAGAGTTTTTGTTTGTTAGGTTTGCTGGGCTAGTTTAGTGTTTTTGGATATTGTTTAGTTTATTGGAGCTGCTTTTGTTTGTGTACCAATCGGTCTTTTGTTTTAGTTTTATTTCTTAGTTTTCGCCCGGTGGGGTTGTTTTCATTTTTATTTAAGCAGCTTCGCTAACCCCAGCATTTGTTTTTTTGTGGTCTGCCATTTTAGTTACTGGTACAATAAACTTTTAACTATTTTTTCTTTAACACCTGGTCCACGCCACTTTTTGTTACACCCATCTCATACCCCAACCTGGGTCGTAACAATTAACAAAACCCGACATAGTTCAGACATATTAAATTATTATAATGGTCACATGACTGGATCTACTTTGAAATGTAATGCTCATCCCAGCTCGTTGGGAAAAGTGACACTGACTTTCTGCACAGGGTCTGTGTTTGTATGCACCTGTACCTCCAACCCTTTGGAACATTTGCATACGGGTATCTTTGTATTCAAGTGCACACTCTGCACACCTTCTCCATAGATTTGCTCTATAAATCAATGCACATCCAGTCCCTTCTAATGGCTTCCTGTCATCCTCTTCATTCTGTGTTAGCTTTCCCTTCTGAAACCCCTTCCCTCTGCATTGCATGCCACTCAGAGACTGCTTGGGCATTGTTCTGTTATAATAGCTCATCTTTCATCTTATTATCAAAGTGCGATCAGCTAACGAGGTGAAGCCCCGTTTAAAGGCTCTGCTCTGCTCTCCTTCTGTTTCTACTACAGCCTTTGCTTGTTTGCCTCCTGAGGTGAGGTCAAAAGGATTGGGAGAGTGTGTGTTGAATAGGAATGCCGAAGATGAAGGGATGAGACGGAGAAGGGAGTTGAAGAGAGAGAGAAAGAGAGAGAGGGGAAACCTTCTAGGACAGAGCTTCTGAGTCAGGAAATTACTCGCTAACCCCTCTGTCTCCACAGCTCCCCCCCTTTGCCAACTGACAGGGTCTGTGTCTGGAGACAAACTCAGGCTCAAAAGCATGGCCTGTTTGATATGCTGCTCAGTAAAAAGTTATGGCACGCAGCCAGATGTGAACACAACAGTGACATGCATGCCAATGGACGCCAGCAAGGCCAATGAGTGCTGCAGTGTGTGTGTGTGTGTGCATGCAGGCGCTGCCTAAATTAAAACAAAAACAGAAAATATTAATTGGGAAATAGAAAAGAAAGTGGTTAAAGCGAAGGCAAGTGTGCAAAAACACAGCCAAATGTTTGAAATATTGTTCACATTTGATCCGTGTATCAACATCAAACAAAAACAGCTAAGCTCAAATTTAATCTCTCCAATTGGATTCTGGAGACTGTTAAAAGGTTATTTCGGTTCAACTGTTGGAGGATTTTCAGATATTAAAAATATCTTATGCGAAGTCGGGTTGGAAACACCACCAGAATAATTCTGTGTTGCTGCTGCATACAGGGGGGGTCTTCATGTTAGCACGATCCCAACTCATTTCTGTATCACAGCCTGATCAAACGGTAAAATAACATTTAATCATCAATCAATACAAGTGACAGAGTACTTTAAACTATAATTTTTAGAAGAGTGGTGCCTAAAAAAAGATGTCAAACTGTCTAATTTCAATCAAAACATCATGCCAAAAAAGTTTAAATCCCTCATTTAACAGAGAGGTTGCATTGCAATGCAGAAATGTGTACTACTAAGAGGGTAAATATCATGAAAACATAATATTCTTAAGTAAAAACCAACCTTTTGTATTAAAAAAGTATGAAAATCATGTTAAATAAGACATCATTATGGTGTTGCTTATAAATGCATCGCCTCTATTCCAGCAAAACATTTAAATAAAGATGTGACTCTTTGTGTCGACTGTAGGGTCAAAGAGCAAACAAAACACATTCTGGCCAGAATAATAAAATATTTTATACTGCTTAGCGTTGAGGTAATGTTTTTATTAACCTTAGAAAGAAAAAAAAGTCAGGGGTGGCAGCCGACTAAACCTTTGTGAGGCATCGTAGAAGAGATTGTTTTGGTTTGTGGCAAAAGGAAGGACAAGTAATGGTAGCGGATGTTATCTATATACAAATGGTTACAATATGTACAGTGTGAGGAGGAGAATCCATCTGTATGTATTATATGTACACACTTTACAGGACCATAGAGAAGTGTGAAATCTGCAAAGTCAAAAGCTTCAGTAAAGTTTTCCTGTTTTTTATATGCTTTGAGACAAAGATTTCTTCATAATCACTTTCAGTCCCTATGTTTCCATAAGCAGGTGAGCTACTGTCTATGTCTCAGTAGATGGACTAATTCACAGATGGACATACGTCTGTCTGACTCTTCAACCGTGGCCCTCTCCCTGAAAGCGTTCTGTCGTCACGCTGTTCCAACACACCACATTCACATGTATGCATCACTGTGCAGATCGTGATAAGCTGTTGGATCCATTTGAGTTGAATCAGGTGTGCTGGATCAGGGACCTCTGCTCCACTCAGAGATATAAACCCTCTTGCAGCTTGTTGGTGTGTGGTTGTTCCCTGGTTGACCTCATACATCTCACACCAAAACAAAAGGCAAACACTTGAGCTGCTTCAAAATTGAAACCATGTCAAAGTGGTGAATTGGACATTTTCTCTGCCCTTTACACTTCGTTTGTTTTTTGTTTCTCACAAATTAGGTACAACCCACCCCTTTGCATCATTAGGTTTATTTTTTCTGTGACAGGACTAATGTTTTTCCAACCACATTATCAGAAGAAAGAAAAAAAGCTGCAATCCAACCAGATACCATTCCATCTGCTACACCTGTATATAAATTTTCATGGGATCCCACAGAGTCATATCAGCAACTGCCAAGAGCGCCATAAGTGAACAAGCATAATATACATAAAAAAGGACAAAAAGCAAAAACACACATGCCGACAGACACAATAAAACATACCAAAAGTAAAAACTAACTCAGATCTGAAGTTTTCTCACACAAGGAAATATGTCTCTTTATGAATAAAGCTAAAGAACAGCTCAGTGACCGTGTGATCATGCAGAGCGTACGGGGTGAAAAGTGCTCGAAGAAAAGTGATCAAGCCAAGACGACCCCTTCTACCCGAAGGTCCGAACAAGGACCCCAGCCACCCCCACCCCCACCCCGGGGCAAACCTAGTGTCCACCCAGTAGGCGACAGAGGAATGTCCCAACCAGAGCTCCCCACAGTCTGGGGGAACGGGCCCCAGCGGGCCCAGGCTGGAAATCACCCACCCCACCAGGCACCGGCCGCCCAAGGAAGGAAGAGCGTCGGCCCAGGGCCCCCAGCGCCCGAAAGAGACCTATCCCCCACCCACATAGGCAGAGGAGCCAACTAGTGCCCACGAGGGGCCAGAACCCCCAGACTGCCACCCCGCGGGGGCCAGTCCACACCCCGGCACACCAGATGCCAACCCCGGGAGTCAACCCCACACACACACCCAATCCTCCATACAGACCACCCCTAAACCCACACACAAATACACATGCCCAACCATCCACATGCACCTCATCACCCTTCTCCCCACACACTGACACACACATATACCCAAACATCCCCACGTACCTGCCTACCCCCCCATACACACATATACACATATACACACACACCCAGTCATCCCCACACACCCCACCACCCCTCTCTCCACACATATACACACACGCACCCCATCATACTCAATCTTCACCACCCCTTACCCTATTATCACCTCCACACTCCTACCCACACACACCCAACTCTCCACACACACACCCTAATCTATCCAAATAAATCTTATCTCCGTAACCCTCCATCCTCCCACACCCATCCCTTCCCTCCTCCCACCCACGCCCCCCTCCACCCCATTCACACCCCTCTACCACTTCCTGCCAAACACACTCCCACATCCTCCCTTCATCAACCACACACAATCTCACATACCCATTCATCCACACACAGCCGTCTCCTTCTCCCCCTCCACCTTCTCCCCCAGTGGGCAAGGCGACCGAAAGGCCAGGACTACCTCCCCCCACCATCACCCGATGTGCTTTTCTTCATGAACACATTTCAGTCATTGTGAGTGAAAGCCCCGGGCTTGTTTTCTTGTTCTATTTAAACCTTTTCTCTTTTTTTTTATATTTTAATGCACCTTTTAATGCTTTTTCTGCACCATGCTATAATGTTTTATTTTATGTTAACCACTTTAAATTGGCCTGTGCATGAAATGTGGCATTAATGGGGACAGTAAAGCTAAAACGCCCAGTGAATGTTTAAACATCCTATAAATACTCCTTCCTACTTCATATCATCACAGTTTTTTGAGGAAAGGTATAGTGACCCTATTTATGATGTTTCCAATGAAATTATGGGACTTTTATCATCATTATCAACAAGCAAATGCTTCTTCATTCATCTGTGATCTGGTGTTTTACCCTTCCAAGTCGGCGCAGTCGGCCCTGACAGCGCAGGACAAGCGTTACAAAACAGCACATATCTCCAGAATGCTTTAAATTTATTACTCACTTTTGTTTTGTTCAGACTTCAGAGTTTCCAACGTTACCGTAGCTGTAGCTGACTTCCTCAAACATGGAACAGCGTTAGTTCATTGGTAAACTTAGCGTCCTATCAGACGGTTATGCACTGTCACACGCTTTTTTACCTTTCAATAGTACGGTTTTGCATCATCGCCTCGTGTATCAAAGCAAGATGATTCAATCCTGCTTACGTTTGTTGTTCCTGAATTAAAAAAATGTGTTCTGAATGCACACAGAGCACAGTTATTTCATATAATAACACGCTGATCTTGAAAGGTCACCATGGACATCTCGGACTTCTCTCAGACGGTATCTTTGGCATAGTGAACAACACGGAGGTGACCACACCTTCACAAGTGCCTGACCTATTATCAGCAGTTTTTTTTGTGTATAAATATTATACTTAGACCCTTAAAAATGTTCATCATGATCCCTAGGACACTTGTGAATATTCTTTAAATGTAAAGAAAGGTTGTTTGTTATAGTTAGCTGTGATTTGCTGTTTCTGCCCATAACTTTTTTACATTCATTTGACATAATTATAACATGGATTTTATGAAAACTCAGGTTGTTCTGAAAAAAAGATGTGAAATACATGTTAGTGGGTTACAAGATGACTATTTTATGAGCTATAATGTCGAAATGTCCAAAAATATGTCCAGATGAGGATTACACCCAAAAAGCCCATCAGACTTGGAAGGGTTAATGAAAAAAAGTCAGTTATTTGTAGTTTTAACAGGAAAAACTGGATTTTGTTGTAGACATTCTGTCTTTATCTTACACAGTGAACCAGTTTCTGTTTGAGAAAAGCGGGGTTATGTCAATGATAGCTTATTTTTGTAGCGGTAGGAAAAGTAGTTTTCTAACTTAAAAACTGCTTTTGCATGGATGCAGCCATGGACTGCCAACCCTGATCAAGACTAAATCAACACCAGCAGCTGAAACAATAGTTCAACTCCTGCCCTGCCTCAGTTCATAAATTCCACAAACTGGCTCCCATCATGTTCTCTAAAAGAGGGTCAGAGTGTTTTTCTGACTCAAGACGAGGAGAATAGAAGCAACATTATGGGTAAAGCTCAGCCTTTTGGTGCCCGATGTCTCAGCAAAAGATGAGTGTGTGCAGCCTGGATATGCAGATTGGAGAGCAAATTGAGAGAGGAACATCCTGCCTTAAACCCAAATGACTGCCGCCATCCATCACGGCCCACGCTGCACAAGTTGTGTTTGTTTTTGTGCATGTTTAGGTATGTTAGTTTGCAACACGCATTTCCATAATTGCATTTGCAGTGGGAAGAGGAGCGCTTACTCTCGTTTTCAGTTGTGATTTATCAGCCCGGGCGATTCGAGTCAATGCGCATATTCATTTATCTTTGCAGTGACCTTTTTTGGAGCCAAGAAACAGCCGCCATCTTTGTCGCTTTCTTTTACTGCGTCTGTCTATTTCCCAGTTGAAGAAGTTGAGGTGGAAGTGCACATGGTTTAAAACTTCATGTTTATTTATACATTTAAAAGTTGTTTAATTAGAACAAATGATAAAATACATCCCATGAAGGTATGGTGTATTTCTTTTGTTTTATTATTTATAATTTGCAGACTGTTAACGTGGACAAAGTCAAAAATAAAAAACATTTTTTTCTACTTTCTCTGATATAAAATGTGGAGTAAAAGCAAGGAAGTAAACAAGAAGTAAACAGAAATGCTTGTGATGAAAACGTCAAGGTTTTTGCAGTTTATGCTTGTTTTGATTTCCTACAAGGCAAAAGCCTCCGTATGGAGTGGGTGCATTGTGAAAGAAGTCTTTTTGTCTGAGAAGCCATCTTCGAGGTGTCATTTATTCATTCATAAAAATTAAGATAATGACCGATCTTTTTTTTTTTTGGCTATGAGAATATATGAATTGGTAAAATAACAAGGTTTGCACTTGAAATTTAATTTGGCGCTGATGCACTTCAAGCACAGGTTTGACCTTAAGGTGCTTTTCTCTTTTTATAGTTTTATTCTCTGGATGAATTCAGTACAATGTCACCTTTTGTTGCTGCAGCTGCAACAAAAAAGCCATTCTAATGGAGCTGACAGTAATGAGAGCTGAAGTGCTTTGAGCCATCTGCTATGCCAGTATAAACCAGTACGCCAAAGTAAAAAATAATTCATGTCCAATTTCACATTAATTATGGCCAAGTTTAGTTGAATTCCAGTTCACAGAGATGTTAATTTTTTCTGATCAGGGCTTTCAAGACAGCATAATGTTTATAATCTGGATTTTTATCAGAGAAAGCATTTTCCTTAAATATATTTGGAGCCATTATTAATCCATTTGTGCTGTTACTGTCTCACTTTTATCTCCACGTATTTAATTCAAATATAAAACTGGTCCCAAAATGTCCCCAAAATATAAATGGTGTCTTAAAAGGATTGCTTTATAAAAATATTTACACGTGAATAAAATTTATTATAAATGCATAACCTATGATGATATAATGTGGTGTATAAACGTATATTTGAGCTTTTACATAGACTAAAGGTGTGTCCAGATGTTTTACAGAGAAAAAGAAAAACATTTAAAGGCTTAAAAACAAATAAACAATAGTTTTAACAACAGAAATGACGAAGAAAAGAATAGATTTGCATTTTATGATAGATGTTAATGTTGGTGATGATGATGATGACAATGGTGGTGATTATGACAGATGATGATGCTTTAATTGTGGTGGTGATGATTCTAATGGACAATAAATATGATAGTGATGAGGATGAAAATGATCCTAATGATAGATGATAATAATGTTGATGATGATACCTGTAATGATAGATGATGACAGTTTATAAAGGGATGATAAAAATTATAGTGATGATGATGGATGATGACAGTGACATTTACAATCAATGAGAGCTCATGTGCACACTTGAAACTGCTATGTTGGGAGGTATAGGTTAGCCTAATCCCCGGATTAATTAGCTATAGAAAACATTTTCCTTGTCTGGACGGCGAGCCAATGAAACATTTCTGCAGTATATCAGTTTAACTGTGAAATATATACAAATAAGTCTTTATAAACTGACCGTTAACAGTGTAGTTTTGACCCACAAGGGGTGTTTGTGGGTTATGATTATGTTTAAAAAGCTGATGCCAAAGGCGATAGGGATGAGAAAAGATAAAGTAGGCACATGCGGAAGGTGCAACAAAGCCTTCTTGCAGTGAGGATAGCAGCAGATTTACTTGTGAAAAGGATGAGACAGATGGTTTAAACTCCACATTGAGACGCAGCTCAGCCTCAAAAGACAAGACAAGGCCTGTTAAATCAGCAAATAGATAAGTGAGGCATTATTTCATTCTTTAGAGATTATCCAAATGTGTAGCTAAAAGCCAAAATCTTAGAAGGTTGTACATTAGTTTATGTATCCTCTCTAATAAACACACATCTTTTTCACTTAAACTGATGCACTACACTGCAGCTCCAAATATTTTTCCTGTCCTCTCCAATACCTACACATCCCATAAACAAACTAAGTACAGTTCCTACAAATCATAAGTTATGTCCGTTTTGTTCAACACACTGAATGTCCAGCACGTAACATGCAATGATGCACACAAACACAACCAGATGGGATTTCTGGCAGCTTACCTTGTCTCCGTCCACGAAGGTCTGGCTGTCGCTGGCTCTCTTCCAGGAAATGTCAGGCAGAGGTTCGCCCTCGGCCACGCAGGAGATCATGGCGGCGCTGCCCTCTACCGCTGTCACGTTTTTCAGCTGGGTGATATGGGGCTGGACTGGAGACCACAGGAGGACAACGAGGGAGGAGGGGGTGACAGAAGAAGAAAATAGGTATTGATAAGTGAGTAAAGAAAGATTACAAAAGCTGAGGAGTAGGTGTGATGGCAGAGAGAGGAAAACTGTCAAAGATATGACTCATAAGGGAGACTAGATCAAGGCTATACCATGGGTCTTAGACACTGCACTGATGCATGACTTTGGTTCTGACAGTATAGGCCAAAATCATTTATACTCTGCAGTCATACTCACCATGTTTGATATAGAAAGGAGCAACAGACTCTAGTCTATTTTCCACAGACTCTATGACCTACATGGCAACAGTAACCTGACTTTGCTAAAGTTTTAAGGCACAAAACCACTGTTCCGCCTCTTTATTTGGAATAAATATAGATTTTTGTCTAGGAAGATTCCTCTCCAATACCCCTGTGATTTTCTCTTGGTAAGGCGCGGGCATTAGGTGGAGATAAGTGCTGAAAAGTGTGCCGTCGAGGCCCGGTCGCTTCCCCCTGATAAGATGCTCTAACCAAGGCCTGACACCCGATGCATGTCAAGGGTAGAGAGCAAGCAACATGAATCATGGATTAATGCTTTCTTCCGCCTTAACAGACGGCTTCAAAAGTAGCGTGGCAGAAAATCCAAAAGGGAAAAAAGAAGTGAATGGAAACATAGTGACTACTGTACTGGAGGCTTTTAAGGAGTGAGGGAGTGTTTGGCAATTTCAGCCGGAGGGTGGAGGACCCGCCGTGAGGGATTTGGGGAGCTTGTCAAAACAGAGGTTTTAGGGGGGTGTTGTCACACAAACATACACATCAGTACGCAGATTTACCCACTGGCACCGCCGGCAAACCGATCAATGCACTAAGAATAGAGCATATTTAAACACTGTATAGTAAACAATGCTGCTTCACAGGATCCAAACTAAAATCTGCTGACAACTTGGATTCATTTCTTCATGGTCTTAGTTAACTTTTCCTCTTCTTTTTTAATCAGTTCTTACACAAACACTCATTAAACTGAAATGGGTTTGGAAAAGTCCCATTTCCTACCAAAAACAACAACAACATGGTAGTGTTTAGGGTTTTAAATGCAGCATGGTGGAAACACATCTCTCAGTCAGTTACTGAGATCTGAGGATGCTGCAGTATCTCTGCAACCGTGTCCAAATTGACAAGAAATAAAAAAAGCAGTTAGCAAACAAGCAAACATTTTGGCCATGTTATCCTGCATTTGGAAGTAAAACTAACATCTATAATTTCAGTAATTAAGAGATAGAAAGACACTGACATCAAGGAATTGGCCATTTAAAGCCCATTGCAGGTTTAACTACAGAGCCAAATTCTTGCTAACTTCTACTAAGAAGGACATCCTAACTGCAAGCATCATAGCCTGGCATTGGAAGTGAGGGAGACTGGACATGTGTATCCATTTACTGAAGGCTGGGTTGCCAGTGTGGTGTGTACAGAGACCACAAAAGGACACTATAAGATGAAAGAATCATTATCTATCACCAAACGTATAAGGAGTTTTTTCCTCAGACTGTTAAAAAATTAAAATTAGATAAAAAATGTTTTAAAAACTTTGAATAAATGTTTCATTTTTACTGCCAGAAATAAATCAGACTAGTTTCAGAGGAATGTTGGTTTGTCCATTTTTACTTTTTAATCTTTCTGGAAAGAAATTCTAGTTGTCTCATAAAGGTTTCCAGTTCTGCTGGAATGCAACCTTCGCTTTGTGCAGATGATGTAAGCTTATTGGTTTGGGGCAGTCTGCATCTGGGAAGAACTGACATGTCCATGTTTGAAGTGGGGAAAAGAGAAAATAGATCCCACCAACCTTGGATTAATTTCTAAGGTAAGTGATTTGAAATCCTGGTCATCAGGAACCACAGCCTTGCATGTTTATATGTGTTCCTACACCAACGCACCAGATTCCCCTCAACAAGTTCTTAGTAACAGTTAATGAGCCATTCATTTCAACCACGTGTGTGAATGTAGAGAAACATCTAAACATGCAGGGCAGTGGTCAGTGAGGACCAGGATTAAGAAGCGCCGCTCAATGGGAGGAGTTCATGAGCAGGTGTAGGAAGGAACAGGGCATTACCAGGAAGATCAGCACAGGTCTGCCATCATTAAAACAATGTTAACACAAATAAAAAAAAGATCGGTTGCAGGACTGACACTCAGGGATAAGGTTAGAGGTTGTGTAATTAAATTCTGGCAGAAACAGTGTGTGCATCTGGACTACTCTATAGAGAGGTGTTTAGCCATTTTGAGCCTAACCCACAGCAGAGAGATCACGTCTCTCATCTGGCTTGGAAACATTTTGTGTCACAACAAAAACAATTAAGAAGAGCATTGGGTAACGGAAAATCTCGGGGTCTTCACTCAGCCTGTTGTACCTGTCATACTGACTTAAATAAGACATGGATGTGCAGGACTCAAAGTGATTAGGAAACAATTTTGCCATTATTTGTTTCTGAATGTTTAGCTTAGATTATATCAGATCAGGTTATAAAATTATACATATATATATAAAAAAAATTATTATTACATATTATAATATATATAATTGTAGCTCTCTGTTACGTGAACTTGTTCTCACAATATAAAAATATGTGGACCAAAAAAACCCTCTAAATGTAGCTTTATTTGTGAACAAATGTGACAAGATGCTAGATCCATCATACCGAGTATAAATGGCACATCCAAACACAAACACTAGACCCTACATTTCCTAATGAAAGCACAAGCATGTGCCAATGCACCAGAGTCTTGACAGTTTTGCAAGAAAGCAGATCTAATCATAACCAATAACAAATGCAGCTTCTTTAAAACCCATTCAGAATGAAGTGTCCTGTCCCCCTAAATCACTGCAGCAATCTGCTTGATTCTGTTTTGTGCAGAACAAAAAGAAAGCTGCACAGAGAACAAGTGAAATTACCTCAACCCATTGACAGAGTCACTAATGAGACTAACTGACTGCTAAAATGATTTCTGCAGAGACAAAGACGTGAGCAACATCCAAATCTGTCACACCTCCTGCAAGACTTTTGTATCAGAAAGATGTTTGCAGACAAACAAACCAAAGCTTTCACTGGAAACACACAAGCAGATGACGCTGTTACTCTACCGAGCTCTGTGCGAAGCAGCTCTTCATCACCACCTTATCTGCTGCTGTTTTGCCCCAGATGCCCTTCATCATGCAAATATTAAATGGAAAGTGGCTCATTCATCAAACAGTGCACAACCAAATCTGCACAGAATGTTATTAATAACACATTATCTGTAACATTTCAGAAGCATTTGTGTGATCGCCAAAAAACTCATGATTTCATTTAACCTTCCAGGTTTTGGGGTGTTTTCACTGGGTGGAGTTAATTCTCCCATAATTTAACCCAGTATAATTAACAACAGGGGTTTTCTTTACACGTAGCATTTATTACATATAATTCAATTTCATTATATTAGTTCTAGGCTAAGTTATAATTATAATATTTATAAATACTGCAATTAGCAATATTCAGCATTGGCTGTGACATTCACTGCATGAAAAACTGCATGTGTTTAGACATTTATGAAAAGAGAAAAGAACGAATTTCACACAGCGCAGCTCTTTATTTGATTATGAAAAACAAAAGCAGGCTGCTTGAAAAAGCTGCTTGCACACAGTTTGAGCTGGAAAAAGCTGCCATTAGCAGCAAAACTGAATTTTTCACTCTCTTAACTTGAATATTTGACATGGCACAAAGCTCTTATCCCATTTACTGACAGGTATCAGGAGGCAAAATACAGTCCTGAACAGCTGAAACAAAGTAAATGTCAGGAAGGATTCTTTCCTGTCTTTACTGATGCCTTTCTCTTAGTGATTTTACCAGAAAATTCTACCCTCTGCTACATCAGAAGCACATCAGTTCAGAGAAAATGGGAAAAAGCTGTTAGGGGTCCTCTCTCATGCCCATGCTCTGCTCCTGCAGCAGCTCTAGAACAGAAGGGAAGGAAGCTCCAGTGACCTTCTCAGCTCCTTGTGATTTATACAGTGACCTCTGTGGAAGGTCCTGAGGCTCAGATTCCTGGCCTTGTTTTGTGTTCCACTTCTTCTCTGTACATTAAAAATTGGGCCAAACATTTGTTTGGATGTAGCTGGACGTCATTGCGTGATGCTTTTATGTCATAATGGAGCTAAATGTTTCTTTGCCTTCTTAAATCCATACAAAAGAATAATCAAACAAGGCAAACAAGGGGTCAAACCAGGTACATGAACATATTTGTTTGTCTATGATGGTTTTTGGTGGTGGGAAAACACATCAGCTACTCCTCAAGCCGTGCTTCTAAACAAAAGCTACGGTGCATGTAGACTTTCATAACAGAGTGGATTGTTTCCTTCAGCTACACACGACTCTAAACCAGAGAGCAAGAGGAGTTGAAATAATCCCAGAGGCATTTACAGCTCGAGGACTGTTTAAAAGGCGACCTCTGCCGATTCTGGACAAAGTAGGCAAATGCGGAACAAAAATTAACAGGTTTCAAGGCATCACCCCTCATTTTAATGCATATCTGGCAACGTGTCCACACTATTAGTCTTAGTTAGTCTTTTTGTCCTTAAACATGATGCTCTGAGGCTCACAGGGAGGGGGTACTTTCTATGAATAAAAAGCCCGTTCAAGCTTGCACAGATTCTGTCCAGCTTACCCCCCCATGTTTACTCTGCAATCGCTGTCAAGAGCAATAAACTTATGCATTCCCCCACTGCACAGTCAGAAGCAGCGCTCCACCCGCCTCCTTTAACTTCTTCATTTAAATGTGCATTTTGAAGAACAAGCGCGTCTCACGTCTTGAAAAGATGTTGATGACTAGAGCAAAGATCCCCATATATTTTCATGAGCGGAATATCACAGTTATCTGTCAGGAAATAGCCAGCAGGTTTATGAAAATATAAATTGAAATTTTTTATGAGGGGTTGTAGCAATAGAAATATGAAGCAATAAATGAAATATTCCTTTTCAGGACAAATGCATCCCGCAGATGCAGCCGTTACTGGTGTTTGCTGAGGGGCATATCTGGACATTTATTCTTTTGATAAACTGTTTTTGTAATAAATTTCCTCACATTAAAACTTTATGGGTCAACATAAAACACCCTTCACAGTCCTGGGATATGCTTTTTTACTTAGAATCTCTGGAGATGAACAAAATCCAGGAAAATGGAAATAAATATTTTTTATTAAAACTGATTTTTCAAATGTGTTTTTAGCCTGATAAGATAAAAACTGTTTGCTATTCATATGTTATATAATGAAATGAATATAAGCATTTGCTGAGTAAAATGTGAAAGAAAGAATGTAACAAACACTTTTAAACATTTTTACACTGAAGTAATAAATATGTATGTAGATATATATAAATGTAGTCTTGAAAAATATTAGAAAGGCCATATTTATTACTGCTTAACACAGTGCTCCGCTAACTGGAGACAGAGAGCCCCATGCCTCCACCTGCACTCTGTCACCTGTAATCAAGTCATGAAACAACTATGAAACTGAACCAGAACAAGGCTGCAGGTCCAGATGGTGTCAGTCCCGGAGTTCTCAAGACCTCCTCAAGAAAACTCTGTCCGATTCTGCAGCACCAGTTCAACGTCAGAGTCAGGAAAGAATTCCAGTGATGTGGGAAACATCCTGCCTTGTTCCAGTGCCTAAAAAAAACACAACCAGCTGGACCAAACGACTACAAACCAGTTGCCCTGACCTCTCACATCATGAAAGTCCTCTCTTACACGACTCCTGTTGGTGCAAAATGCAGCTGCACGCCTCCTACATAACCCCCATTCTAGCTTCCTCCACTGCCTGCCAGTGCACTACAGAATTAATTTTAAGATTATTTTAGTTGTTTGTAAATCTTTAAATGGTCTGGCTCCTTCTTACCTCCTCAGTGTCTCAGGTCAGCTGACCTACTGCTCCTGGACATACTGAGGTCCAAACAGAAGCTCAGAGGGGACATAGCTTTTTCAGTGGCCGGTCCAAAATTGTAAAACTCTTCTTAAATCCCATTTTTATTCTTTGGCTTTTAACCAAGTAGGAGACTGTTTCTGTTTTAGTGTGCTGTAGCTTTGTTTTATTTATTGGTTTTATTTACTTCTTTTAAATCTCTTATTTTACTGTTTTATTGATGTACAGCACTTTGTGGCGATAAAAGTTGTTTTAAAGGGCTTTTATAAATAAAGTTGAGTTGAGTTGAGATTAATGTCCTGGAGAGACTCGTACTGGCTCATCTCAGTAAGCAAGTGAACACCTTTCAGACCCATTACAGTTTGCATATCGTAATGGGCTTGGGGTTGAAGACGCCATCATCTACCTGCTTCAGAGAGCCTACTCTCATCTGGACCAATCAGGCAGCACTTTGAGGGTCATGTTCTTTGACTTCTCAAGTGCTTTTAATACGATTCAGCTGCTCTGCTGTGTGAGAAGCTCCATAAGTTCCAGGTGGATACGTCGACAACCACCTGGATTTATGACTACCTCACAAACAGACCATAGTTTGTGAGACTTAAGGGTTGTGTGTCTGAGATGGTGGTCAGCAGCACTGGAACACCACAAGAAACTGTACTGTCACCATTCCTCTTCACACTGTACACCTCAGACTTCCAGTACAGCTCTGAGTCCTGCCACCTGCAGAAATACTCTGATTACTCTGGTTGTTGGGTGTATCAGTGATGGACAGGAAGCAGAGTACAGAGAACTGATCAGTCAGTTTGTTAAATGGTGCAGT
>JBAMHV010000026.1:7701459-7719614 GCA_037177535.1 Pseudomugil gertrudae | reverse complement strand
TATATATTCACATGGACTGTATCATCTTGATTGGTTCAGTCACACTATAAAGATCTCATGAGAAATTTAGGAATCTCAAACAGGGGGGATTTGGAGAGTCAGAGAATCACACACAAACACAGTAATTGTGTGTACTGAGGCCTGCGACTCGGCTATACAGTGGTGTCGGAAAAACATGGGGGAGGATAATTGGAAGTCGGCAGAGGAAACACCAAAGCCAAGTAATAATAACTCTGGCAAGCCAAAGAGGAAATGAAGAGAGGCCTCATCTTTGGAACGGACAGTCCAGGACATGCTGCAGCACTGAATGTCATTACACTGACTGACTGCTCTGACAGGTAGTCCATTAGCAAAGATGCACAGTGGATGAGGTGCAACCTCGCACTGACAGGAAATGCAGCTGTGACGCAGGAGTACACTTGGATGCGTGAGATCAAAAGAAACTAAATTGGGTTGTGATTTCTTTTTCTCATGTCTCAGCTGATTCCCTTTGTTTTGATGTACGTAGTTGAACTTTGAGGTATCCGAGTGGCATGCATATGGCTTATTGACCTGAGGAATTGATGCGTGGGTGGACTTCCATGTTGCTAAAACATCGAGATGTTTGTTTTCAGAAGCGAGATGTGGGAGTGAGCTCTTTGCATTTCTAACAGCAGTAATATCAAACAGAAAACAAGATCATCAGAGTAAAGACATTAAAAGTGTCTTTAGATAAAGAAAAACATGCTAAACACGATGCAGACGGTTAGATAGAGAACCGACACTGGTGTAGGTCAGCACTTTATATAGTTCCCATTTAGGAGCACTAAACTCCATCATTTTTCTTTCTTTCACCAAATCATCATTTCATTAATTGGAGTAATTTTTTTTACTCCCAAATCTCGTTGCATTGACTGAATATCCAAAAATCCAGACTGATGTGCTACACATATTTTCTAACACACATCAGAGATGGGTAATGTTGGAGCATGAGAGTGTTGAAGAACCAAATAAGAAATGCTGTTTTATTCCTTTAATAAAAAGGTTCCAATCATTTTAGATGCAGCACCTGCTGCAAACCCGTTTTACTAGCTGACATTAGCATCTGCAAGCAATAGCTCATATCTAATGTTCTTGTGCATTTGTGTGATGCAAACAGCTATTGTGTTGATACGCAGTTGCTAGCGTGTTGGGAAAACAGGCTATAACGTGATGCTTCAGGCTGGGACACAAAGTTGTGAGGTTCAGTTCAACCACAGGATACTGCGGAGCAACAATGACCTACCTTTTAGGTGAGACAGTTACATAGTGCTACTTAAAGCACCTCACTAATGTGTTTGAAGGAAGCTAAAAGCTAAAAGTTGAAGCTTCGTGTCCAGCTTGAACCAACTATGTTTGCATATCCTGTCATACTTAACAAATTGTGAAATGCAGTTTTATGCAGGAACAGATGATTTTGGAAAGAAAATCCCTTCCTCTCAGGGCCAGTTCTGACCCTCAGAGAACATCAGTCTCAGTGTGTCCAACCTTTGAATCTGAGCCTTTTTCCACCACTTTAGCTTAACCACTTTCACTCCAAATCTGGCAAAGTGGATTATAGGAGACAGAATGAAGATGTCCTTTTCTTCACTTTAACAAGCTTCTCGTCTTAGTTGCCTTTAGTAAAATTACATTGTCAGTCATAATTCAGCTTCCTATTACTGTCCACATAAAAGAGACTAATAATAAGGCAGCTAAAGCTGTCACATGGATAATCATAACATGAAAGCAACACTGAATTAATGCATCATCTCCTATTATTAATGTGAAATCTCTTGGTAACATTACCCATGCAGTTAAATCATTAAAATCATATTTTCTTGCTCTTCTCTGGAGCTAAAAAAGACAGAAGTAAACACAACTCATTCTGTTGGAGCTGGAGACAGGAGAGAACAGTGAATAAGGTTTTCAGTACATGCATGGGCTTATTTCCAGCTGTGCAGCTGCTTCAGGTTGTGTTTGTACTCGTAATGACGCATTTGCTTCACGTCTTCCCCGTGTGATTGGCTTCTCTTTCGAACCGCTGCACAGGTGCTTCAGTTCTCATTATAATAAGGGAGGGATGCATTCAACTTCTTACTCAAAATGCATGCACTAGAGCAGAGTTGCATGCTGCTGTTGTACTAACTCATTCGGCTCCACGGCATTCGTAAGCTCTTTGTGCCTAAAACATCTGTGCAGCTCTGACTGAGATGCTTGATATTGAAATTTTAATAATTGAGTAAGGTTCATATTTATAACGATGAATTTAATGAACCTCTGGCAGCAAATGCTACTTGGTGTAAACTTTGCATTTAAAAACTTGGAGTCAGCAACACAGAAAAGTGGACATCCTGGGTTGAAATATAGTCATATAATATTGTCTATAGGCACAAAAAACATTAGAATACGGATTTTCCACTGTAATTCTGCCATGTTATTACTGGTTTCATTTCCTACAAATCACATTTACCCATTTTCAAAGCCTGCTTCGATTTCCTGAATGTGTTTTCCTATATGTCCTCCTAGGCACCCATTGATTTCCATTCAATTCAATCCAGCGTGAAAACAGCTTGCAGAAAGCTGCCTGTGGTAGGAGCTGCAACTAAGTCTGAGGTTTGTGCTTTCATCAGTTCAACCTGATCTCACGAAAGAGCTAAAATACTACAAAGTGTTTGTGGAAACTGTTTGCAGTCATTTAGATGAGTAATAGGAAGAAATGGAAGAGAAGTGCTGTAGGAAAACAGAATGACCTTCAATGGAATCCCAATAAAGTACTATCAACATATGCTCCAGCACAAAGAGCTTGTCACGATGGCCTGTTGAGTGGGTGCAAACTAATTACTTTATGTTAAAAAGGATAAGGGGGTGTCAAATGCTCTTTAGGTGCACATTTCCTCTCTTTTGCTATGTGCTACGGGGTGTTATGATGCCAATGATAAGAGTGAAATGCGAGGGCGGACTACTAATTCCTCAGCGAGAACACACACACCACATCGATAAAGATACAATTCTGAGCTGTGATTAATGTATCCTTATTATGAAATGATAAATTATAGATTGGCACATTAAACAGTATATGTTTAGTCTGTGGCTGGTTGTTTAGGTAAGACATCATTAACTTAGCATGAGCTTGGAGTTGGTTCTTATTGCTACAAAGCCAGAGATGTTGGCAAATTGTTTGGTGAAGAGGTCTTAGCCCATAAAGAGCCTCTATGTAAAATGTACAGAATAAACTTGGATTCTAGTCCAAGCTGAGTCTTATCAAGGCCATACTCGGTCGTCCTCTGCTTCAAAGAGATCTAAGCTGGATGTTTTTCTGTCTAATCGGTGTCAGGGGATGGCAGATTGTAGCGGTTACCTATGCCATGTGACCAGCGGGTCAGGAGATCCAGAAGTGATGCAAGTAAAGGTGACTGATTCCTGGTAGTCGGCTGTAGCGTTGAAGGACTGCTGGAATACGGACAGCACCGGAGGGACTGCAAACAGAAACACAGAACAAGTTTTAGCTCAGCTAAATCCATAGAATCACTGGTGAAACAGAAAAAATAATGGGTTGCAGCTTCAAAATAGTCCAGCGTCTGTGTGAAATAAGGATAAAGTTTCTTTCTTTGTCTTTTTAGAAAAGATGTTTTTACCAGAGCAGCTGGATCGCAGTCTCAGTCTGTTCTGAGATGATTCCACAAAGCTGCCATGTTGTTTTAGTTTATTTAATGTCTGTGGCCAAAAAGAAGCATTGCAAAATAACGTGTTATGGGTAAAAAGTGACCCCAAAGGCAGAGCCCTGAAAAGCTTCATTTGATAATAAAGTCTTGAGTTGATTGAGTTAGTTTCAGGGTGTTCTTGCTCGCATGTGACATGGTATCGTAAAGCAAAAACGAGAACACTGCCATGGTGGTTACAGGTATGAGAATGCTCAGTGTGCTATCGGGATGAACATTACGGTAAACATTGGTTTAATCATGAAATAAAAGGAGTGGCAGATGCAAAGAAAACCACAAAACACAGAGACAAAATGTATGAGCAAAACTCAGGACAAGAGTAAAGATGATATTTTTATGTTAGGAGGGAGCTCTGAGAAGAAAAAGGATGCAAAGTTTTCTTTTCTACTCACACTAAGTAATAACTGATTAATTATTTTGCTAATTGTTGTTCAGCAATTAATTTTTTTGTTCTCTCATTGAAGTTGCAGGTTTATGACCTTGACATTACTGGTTTCCTCATATAAAGACCAAACAGTATCTTAACATCTTATTCAGTTTAATACGCCGTATCACTGCTAACAGCAAATACACATGGCAACAGTAGCATCCTGGTATTATACGAGATTTAATAGTAATATTTTTCTGGCCTTGGTTCAGGCTCAAGTCTTTACGGTTAGTAGTCCTTCAATAGCCTTCTTATTTGCACCACGCTTCACCATAATGCAAACGATGTAAATGGTATTGTGCATGTATTATTTAAACCAACGCCACACTTTAAATGCTTCAATCAGATGAACTATAACATATTTTTGTTCATCTCTTAATGATCTTTGTTTATCTGGGGATTATTCAGGGATTTTTATCCCGCTCTATCTAAAACAATGTCCCCTATTTCTTACACCCAACAGTGCCTCCTTTCTTATCCCCACTTGACCTGGATTACTATATCTGGTTTACTCTGCAGATTAGCTCAGAACAATGCTGCTCAGTTCATCACCAGAACCTTCATCACAGAGCGCATCAACCCAATACTGAATACAACTCTATGGGATGTATTCATTGTCCTGCATAAAGACTATGGTCCTCATATGTTTGCTTCATATGTAAACCTGATTCAAAACCTTGTTTCTCTACATTTTATATACAGCTTAGTCCATTTCAGGGTCAAACGGAAGCAGGAGATTAGGAAAGAGGCACATGTCTTTGGACAGTGGGAGGAAACTCCACCCAGTAAGGGCTCTCTTCAAACCTGCCAGGGCTTAAACCAACCATCTTCTTGCTGTGAGGTCATGGATCTAACCACCATACACCACTTAAAACTATGTTCCAGAAACCAGCTGCAGGTTTGAAGGCTTATTTTCAGTATCTTCAGCCTGAAAAGACCTGACAACTGCATTGTTAACGATACCCGTATGTGCCTTTACAACACCTGTCATATACATTGTTGATGCCCAGCTGAAAATGGAGCTCTGTGTCCTTCAGTGTTCCAGGCAGAAAGCCATTCATCACTTCCATCTAGTCACTCTCATTACACCTGTCAACAAAGGTCAGTCTTCAGTTATTTCTGACTCGAGTTATTCAGTGGTGGTTTCAGTCTTCCTTACCTCTGTGAAGTCTGTCAGCACTCGGGATTGATTCAACAAACTTGTCCTTGCTAATTCTAGTCATTGTCCCAGTTCAGGACTGATTTCTCTGACGTGATTTTATGTTATTTGACACACAGCATGTCCTGCTGGTCTTTGCCAAAAACAGTATGGATCAAAAGCAGAGGTCTTGATGACTTTATCAAGAGCACGACGAGCAGCGTCAGCAATACGGAGCTTGTCCCTGTCATCCAATCAACTGAGAGCTGTCATTTTGTCACTCAGTAGGACGAGAGCAAAGGGAAAGCAGGCCCTGCAATCGCTTCTCCATTCCTGCACACGCTGACGAGGGAATGACAGCTTCGTGGCACGAGTGTGTTTATGAAGCATCTCAACCCATTTCTCAAGCCTGTACTTACGCTGTGCTTCTGCTGCCACTACAGCTGCTTTACCTCCGCCCTGACCAATCTCAGGAAGTGATTAAGCATGTGTGGAGCAGCTTATTGGAGCTCTGGAGTGTTTCTTCCTCTAGTTTGCCTCTGCTAGCTGGGTGACAGGTACAGCATGACATTCAAAAATGGTGTGAATCAAATAACCGGAACAGCTGAGGTTGAGTTTAAGCTGAAGATCAAAACAGTAATTTGTGATCACAGTGTCAAAATGGCATAAAGTCATTTAAAAATTCATTATGTCCATAACAGCAACCTGCTCACTGAGTTCTGTAACTACTATACTGTTTGAGTTAGCATTTACAGTCTGTGCCATAACCACCCCAAGTGCACTTAGTCAATGTGTATAATTTACATAATAATTTACATGAAAATAGTATCATAATATTAGCAGTATTGAGGCTTACATAGAAACATGTTTATTCACCTTTTCCTAATTTCTCTTAATATCTGGGGCTTGGGAAGAGTTTGGATTGGACAGAGGGTGGATGTGACACACTTATGTGTCCTGGATTTAAACAAACTGCACTTCCTGCTTCTTTTCAGTTACATCATGGAAAACAACATAAGTAATGTTTTTGTTTCCAGTTTGAATAGAACATTTAGATGTACCAGCTCGACACAAGCAGGAGGAGAAAGAATAGTATGGTATGTACGTTGTCATGACGGGATGCACAGAAAGACCAGAATTAACTTTATAGCTGAATGAATCTTTACATGACAGGAATTAATCAGTTCGACTTAAAATGGGAATAAACCCGCCACTTACTTCAGAATTAGGTTTCATTCTAAATGAATAATCTTTTCATCTGTTTAAAGCAGATTTAACTTTTACTCTGATTTAGAGAGAAATTAAAAGTCATGTAAACATGCCTAACATATAGTCTTACACCAAACATATTGCAGCAGACATGGTTAAACTCACTTGAATGGAAGATGCTCCACACAAGGTTGCAAGACAGAGAACAGTCTATTTTTTATTAGAAAATAAGATTTCATCCCATAACATCTTACATAAAAACAGCAAGTCACATCGAGTCAGAAGAGTCAGTCTTAGAGACTGAATGAGACCAGAGATGTTGAACGTTGGGTCATATCTGTGCCACTGTCAGAACTGCTACATTAAAAGAGAAATGGATACAGGTTTTTGCTTAATTCAGTTGTTCAGAAGATAAATCATCTTATTAAGTACCAAGATAACAGCAATGTTCAAAGTTTGGTTCTGCACCAAAGGATGTGTCTGGATGATTCAACCCAATTACCAAGAATAAAATGCTTAAAATCATCTGAGCGACATGTACGATCTCTCTTTAATTAAACAGATATATATGCAGCCATTCCTAGATTCGTTTAGCGTCATCGTTAACACTTTGTTAGCATTCATTTTTATAGCAACACGTGTGAGGAGATAGCTGTAACTCAGAAAGGACTGATAGGTGGTATAGTGGTGCAGCTTCTCTACTGACAGCAGTGATAAAAAAAACATCACTGACGTGTAATTTTTGCCTTAAAACTAATAACTGGACAAATGTAAATCTTATTTGCTTGACATGTTCTCCACAATTGTTCCAGGCATTTCAACATATACATTTTCTGCTTTCCCTGCATGATGAAAACTCATCCAACTCTTTTCAGATCGAGGTGGGAATGCAGTCTGCCTTTCCTCCCACAACCCAGACACAACGGCATCATAACATATTATATTTGTCAAGTAGCCGACCGGCTCCACCTACTGCGTTTGCATAATGAGACCTGATTACAGTGTGAGCAAAATCAGGATAATAAAAAGGCTTATTTATGCCAGGTGTCAGAGCAAAAGCCTGTGATCAGATGTCTTTAGCTAAATGCTGTATGCACCAACCCGTACAACACATTAATGTACATGAGGTTTACACTAAGACGATGTGTCACAAAAATAAACCAATTAAATTTCCAAATGTGGGTTTTTAATAATTATATTAAATCTAATTCAGTTAAAATGCAGGAAATGTAAGGTTCCCGCTGTTGGTGGAAAATTGCTTTGATGAGATCAAACGCTGTTTAAAACAATGAAAATGTTCAACTAATTACAAACCAAATGTCCAGAAAAGTTGGGAGAATCTCAAAAATGACACAAATTAAAAGAAAAAAATTAACTTCAATTTCTTTTTCTTCTGTTTGCACAAGAATAAAAAACACCTCTCAGCGTCTTTACTGACTAACTTTATTATATTTAGGAGAAAAATACATTTAAAAACTCGATGCTGG
Source organism: Pseudomugil gertrudae (assembly GCA_037177535.1). Classification (NCBI taxonomy): domain Eukaryota; kingdom Metazoa; phylum Chordata; class Actinopteri; order Atheriniformes; family Pseudomugilidae; genus Pseudomugil; species Pseudomugil gertrudae. The sequence continues at coordinate 7,711,634 of JBAMHV010000026.1, read as the reverse complement.
TCAAAAGCATCCATCAAAGGAGAAAAAAACCCAAGCAAGGATGGGTTACGTCTAAACATCTGGAGCCAGATTCATTTATTTCCTGGTACAATATTCATTACAATGTTCTTTAAGGCAAAGGAAAAGGAAATGTGATGGTATTGGGTTCCACCATGGATGTTTTGCACATCTAAAAGGGTACCACTGACGCAGAGATGTATATTAGAATATTTTGTGCATATTCTTTAATTACGGTGACATTTTTATGCAGGAACTCACATCTCGGTCTCCCAAATCCAGTTCCTACTGAAAACATAATTAAAGAGCAACTAAAAAGTGTTGACCAGCGGAAAATCAGCAAGAATGGACACGAAAACATCAACAAGTTTTAGAGTGCATTTTCCAATAATTAGAAAGAAAGCTGATGTAATTAATCTATCCCAACTTTTAGTGTTTCTGAATCAGTCTTGTATTAAAGGTATTCTAACCAGAAGCAATACAATGCTAATAATTCTCCAACATTTGTTTTCCTCCAAACAGAAAAGGTTTAAAAAGGTACTTAGAATGTCATTTTATATATAAAAAAAAGACTTAATTGGTTTATTTCCAAAAGAGTAAACAGCCTTACAAAGTGCAAATGTTATTGAGAATGAATTAATTTAAAGTAACATCATCAGGAGGAATCTTCAATCTGAAAGCTACTCGATATTAAACTTGGCTGAAAGTCTGAAATGAAGAAGAATGCAATTTACATAGTTGGTGTAATGAATACAGAAATCCAATCAAAGCAAAGCATCTTCAAGGATACCTAATGAACCAACACACAACACAGAAGTGTCTTTCTCAAAAAAAAAAAAATATATATATATATATATATACACATATATATCACCATCAGCAGCAGAGTATGTTACTGGGAAAGATAAGCTCTTAAAGTCCTCAGTGTCTAATCTACACACTGCCTTCCGTTGTCTTTGCGTCATTTATTAAGAGAAAAAAATCAATGAATACTTTGTGTTGTCTTTAAAAAACAGCACACAATAGAAAACATCTTCCAGAAGAAGCAAGCACATATACAAACACAACAAGATGCAGGAAAGGGTGTGATAAGAAAAGACCTGTGCAATAATCTAACACTTTGAGTCTTCTCCGATACCGTGCACCGTGCTCGGAAGAGCAGCGAGCATCTGCCTGACAGGATAACCATTGATCTCAACACTAGCGGACTTCCATTCTCCAATGCCCCCCCGCTCGCTCGCTCCCCTTTATTCCTATGCAATGTGCGCCTACATCAATGAGCCTTGTTGAAACAGCCCCGTTAATGAGACGCACTGCCAAGCTGAGAGACTTCAAAAGAGAATATCTGCAATGGGGTTTAAGCATCCAAAAAGAATATGGCAAGATTTATGAATTCTTCATCCATTAGTCATATTCCTACAACTTTAGAAGCTCAGTGGAGATAATTTCTGCTTTATAAGCTTCCCCACAAACTTGAACATATGCCGTAAACATATTTTAAGGTGCAGACTTGTTTGGATTGATTTAAAAGCAACCATAAGGACCTTAAGGGGCTTGTTTTCCGCTACCCACTAATGTACTTCAATGAAGTGAGGATCAGCCATGTTTAGAAGTCATGAAATATTTTTGGTAAATGTCATAAAATCACACCTACTGGAAATTCAGAATTCAGACAAGGCCTTTGCTAACGTGCTTATTAATGATTTGTTTTGCTGTCTGGATTAGTGCGAGAACTGGAGTCAAACCTAGCTTTATTTACAAATGGGAATGTGACAGGGTGGTGAAATAGTGAAAATGGTGGATCTAGTGTGGGACTCAAGGATGGAGAGCATGCATGGAGGAGAGATACAGGCTATGGGTAGACCTTTGACTGTAACTCCTGAGCTAGAGACTTTATCTGAACAACGGAGCTGTTACACTATCACAAAGCAGTCGTTTTGACCTAGAACTGCAGGGTCTTTAGGAAAACGGTTGTATTCTAAGAAATTCTCAGCTTATCCGATGTTCAACGTCAACTAAACAGTTGGAAAATCAACTGAGGTCTTTCCCTTTGATTTGCTACCAAAATAAAAGGGCAGCAATAATCAAAAACTGGACAAATAAAACCTCACAACTGTTGGCATTTTAAATAAAACACACAAAGCCGTAATAGCAAGCTAACTCAAAACACCCAACGAAGGTGAACCAGACAAACTTTCACCAAAGCTCTTAAAAGTTTCGGAGAAAAGTCTCTTTTATCATTGTTGTATTGTGTTTGTAGACTTCCATTTGGGAGGGTTTTATTTTTTAGCTCTTATCTCTGACTAAGAGCTTTCCCAGCATGAGGGGAATCTTCTGTGATGTAACTGTTCAGTCATTAGTCCAGACACCACAAGGCTCCTTGATGGATTGAACTCATGAAAGGAGCAGAAGACACCCCCAAAACCCTCCTGCATTAACATTTCTTACCTCTAGACTCTAAAAAAGTGAAGAAAATCAGAAAGTAATGGACAGAGTGAATGCCACACTACATATAGACTGTATTTAAAGGAGAAATTACAGGTATTGGACATCTTTACCCACTGACTACTGGCTGCTATGTTACGGTTTCTTATCTGCTCTGTGAAACAAATAACAAATCAGTCAAGTCCCAAAAGGAACTGGCTTGTGTTCACAAATTTATAAAGGTAGCTGAAAGAAACTAACAACATAAAACCCCCTGAACACAGAAATATAATAACTGCATTGCAATCAAACGGTTGCAAATGCCTGGAGCGCTCCACACACACCCGCATACCATAACGTTTTCTCCATTTAAAAGCAGGTAGAGGCTTTATTATAACAAAACATCCAACCAGCAGGTAGAAGGAAAGATTACATATAACTACCTTTACAAATCCAAAGCTTTGATATTGGTTCATTTCACTCAGTTATCCAACATTTACTATGTTTTATTCTAGTGTTTATCCAGCAAACGTTTTATAAGTGATCCTGTGAAACTACGAGACGATTAAATCATCAATATTTCTCCTTTGATTCTCTTTTTGAGTCCTTGAAAAAGCTGCATTTCAAGGTTATTTTTTCTCCTCACTGACCATTGCCATACCGCACCCTCTTTACCTGAAATGAGCCGGTCATGTGACCCCCTACGTCGCACTCTGGGATGTATAAATGCAGAAAGTGTTCCTGTTCAATATAAAAACATCAAAACCACATTGTGAGAGTGTAAAACCTTTTAATCTAGAATTAAGAGGTTTTTTGCTAAATTTCAGTGTTTCCATTGCCTGTTTTTACTTGTGATATTTAGGTTTTGCATCATGAAGATGCAGCTATTGACGCCCTATCAGTGGCTAATTCATCATCTATCCTGCATCTTACCTGTACTGTGAACACTCTCCAGCCATAAAGACGGTCTTATCTCCACTCTTATCTCTTACATTCCTCTTTTTATTTTCCTCTCTTCCTCCAATATCATCTTCTTGCCTTTCTTTGCTGAATGTTGCTGTGTGTTTATAATTGCTTGCGAGCATGTGGCACAGTGTGTAAAGTGAAACTATGCTGCATCGTCACAGCATCCTGGAATAAAAACATGCATAGTGGTCTCAGCCCTGGGTTGCTGTTACGCAAAGATGGCTACAGAAACATCAGAGATGACAGTCTGCTATGAAAAGCTGAATTTTAAAGGTCAGTATGTTACATAGTGCATCTTTAAAATAATTCTCCCATTCTCATGGGTATATAGTAAAACAGGTAATTAGTGGAGTATAAACATAAAAATGGCAAAATAGTTGTGTCAACCAATCGGATGAAGAGGATAAAATGATTTATATAATAAGGATCAATTGTATCACAGCAACAAAGCATCAATTCAGTGTATTACCAAGCTCTTTAATGATGCGAGACACCAAGTTGATCCCAAATTGGATGTGTTTATTTGCTCTGAATATGTCTGGAGGGGATTTGTGGAATATGCTTCATTTAGATCCGACACTCAGGGACAAAAAGTTCAAACAAGTTAAAGCAGGATAGCTTGTGTGGAAGCATCATAGAGAGTGCAACTCAGACTAATGCACAATTGCTACACAGAACATGATTAAATTACCAAATTACCTACTTATGTCAACTTTCCACCACATCAAATCCGCTTTCTCTTCTTCTTTCTCGACAGTGAGATAACAAAGAGCAGATGAAAGGCTTTCACGAATTGCCTTTGGTTTCTTTTGCGATCATCCCCTGAAATGTTCTGTATTCTTTTACAGACCTAGCTGTTTTGCCCTCAGGTTGATTAGCCATTCAGTGGGTGGCCTCTTTTACTCAATACGCCATCATTCTCATCTACGGCCTGCTTTGATGATACACTGGAGACTGGGAGCTCCAGCAGGTCAGTGGAGTTTCATTCGCTGCATATGGGGAAAAAAAGCACTCTTTTATGAAGTGGCTCATGAATATTAATGCCTTTGCATGTAGGGAAAGTATATAGTAAGCCATTTCAGCTCTGCTTTCAGACAAAATGATGTTCTGCATGACTGGTTAAAGCATAAGTAGTCACAACTGGCGCTGACACACTACATCAGAAGAACAGCGTAACTTTTTAAAGCAGCCAGCTGCCTAACTCCCAACTCACAAATGGAGATAAAGAAGAACTGCAGCTCGCAATAATAATAACAAAAAAGATTAATAAAAACTTGCTGTAAAGACGCTGCAGGATTCAATCAAACAATCAGCTCGCCAAGTAGCCGGCTGTGCAGATTCAAGAATACAATATGCAATTTCAGTTTGCAGCATGCAGTTTGACTGCGGCTAACAAAGCGCTGTGATTCAAGAGGTTCAGTTTCACAGGTGTGCAGAAAGTTTTCAATCAAATAAGCAAAGTCATCGTAGGAAACAAAAATCCCTCTGGACAGTTCTGGTTGTTTTCGGGGAGGGAGTAGGGGGGTGTCTCAAGACTTTACACACAAAATGTCAAAGGAGAAACGGCTTGTGTGAGACTTTAAAACGCAGTTAAAGCTCATTTTTGTGGGAAGTCGTCCTGATTCAGCACACCTGCTGGCATAAAGGGCTGTGCAGACAAAAGGAAAGTTAAGTTAGATCACACCTAAAGGCGAGTGGAGCCCAAAGATGCCCTGTATTAACATTGTTTACTTCCATTCTCTGGGGGTCTTCACACATAAAGAAAAGAGTATTTGATGCTCTTTTTTCCTCCACCAGTTTGTTTGTCTTACTTCAGTCTGCCATATCCCCCAGCATCACAACAGATAACAGTTAACTCTGCAGCTGATTGATAAAACATGTAGTCTGTGGCACACATTGACAAACCTAAGCCTCCTAGCAATCTATTCTATCACCACCTGCTTGTGCTTATGGATGTTCCAACAATCCAACTTGCCAATATAGTTTAGCCAATACTAACCCTTCAGAGTCCCTTATTTTTCCTCTTTGTGTAATGCCCTGCATCATTAGGTAAAGCTTGAAGTGATAGAATGTAACATCAAAAGCCTAATTGTTCACAAAACCTCACAAAAAAGTCAAATTTGGAATAAGAGAGTGGAGAAAAATGCTCTAAGGTCAATGCTGTGTTACTGTGACAGTGAGAAAAAGGGGCAAGTAAATAACTTTATACCATGATCCAGATGAATACTAGCTTCTGATAGGCCGCTTAGTGTTCATTATGTAAAGGATCATGCCCGACGAGCAGAGAGAAGTAAGATGAGATGCAGTTTCTGCTTGTACGAATGGTAACCGTTATGCCACCAGCGCAGTGATTTACAACAATGAGGCTGTTTGACCGGAACTTCTTTTAAAGGTGTCCATTATCCCTTACATAATGGACACCTAATAGCCAATCAGAATTGAGTATTCATCTGGACCATGGTATAAAATGACGATTAATAACTGCGTAAGCTGGGAAAACTAGTGGGTCTGTTTTAAGAGCATCTAAGAGCATCTTATGTGTACGTCAATGAAAGTTATGTGTAACCTTTCCAAACTACTGTATAGTGTATTAGACATATATATATATATATATATATATATATATATATATATATATATCATAGCTACATGCATGTCTTGTAGGTGGGAGGAAGCCGGGCATACATTGGGAGAACATGTAAACTCCACACAGAAAGGCCGCTGGACAAACCTCCCCTGTCTGGGCTCGAACCAGCAAACCTTCTTGCTGTGACGCCACAGCTCTAACCACTGCGCCACCATGCTATACATATGAGTTTCACCTCATCAGGTTTGGTTTGCTTCAGGCTGACAGTCTTGTGGGAGTCAACAAAGGAAGTTTTCCTCCAGTAAAGTAATTCATCAAACGCCTCACTCAGGATGAGGGTCCCCTCAGAGAAAGATGCCAGTAAAGCTCCCCTCAGTCTGCCCCATCTCAGCACCACATGGCAAGTGTTGCAGTGCTGCAATAATAGGTCGTGCCTCATTGAGCAGACTTATTGGATCTTCCACAGAAGTGAGGTAAGTGGTGTGCTAAATTGAATGCAATTCATACTTTTTTGGGCTGAAGCCCGCTCTCCTATTACATTAGGTGTGAGAGAATTACATAGGCAGAGACAATACTGCAGCTGTTCAAGAATTATACGCTCGTGGCCTCAGTGAAATCACATTTCAATCACTGCAGCAGTCTCAGGTGACTCACTGTCAATGAGAACAAATGAGAAAATTAAAATATATCCTTTGATTTTTGGACCACAGCACTCAAAACCACTGTTAATTGAAATTTTTACACTAAATTATAATGTAATTTAAAAGAAAAAAAGATAATAAAGCTAGTAATAAAAGCTTGAAGAGAATATCAGCCAGTAATCATGAATTCATCTGGGTCAGTGGAGCCGGATCTGTCAATTCTGACAACTCTGTTGCAATATTACGAGACGAGGTCCGTGTGTTTGACATGAATTTCAAGCTCAGTTTGTGCACATCAGTAGGTGCTGTTCCAGAATCACTGACTCGACTGCAGATGATCGAAACACTGTAAACAAGCTCTGAAATGTGTCAAGCTGGCGTTATAGCTCTACTAACAGACTCAACACGACTTAAATCATCCTGAGCAAACTGACAGCTTACAACGTGCAGCTATTATACTCCGTTTCCACATCTATCCGCAGCAAACTGCATGAAAACAGAACATTTCCTTTCAAGCTGCTGCGGTAGCAAAGGTCAAACCAGGGCTTTAACTTCATCAGACCACAAAAATGGATTTGAATCAATGGAATAGTGTAATTACTGCTGGGAGGTAGGCTGCTCCTGGGCAAACTGCGTTCACTCATTGTACCTTTAACCTCGGCCGCCGGCACCTTCACGATGAAAAAATGACTATTTAGTCATGAAAACAACAACCTGTAATTTATGCCAACCTTTAGACATTGCTTAGAGAGGAACATATGTATGATGAATTTGACTGGGGATGTTATTTGTTGTTTTGGGAGACTGTATATTTATTCTTTATCATTTTAATACTATAATTTCTTTTCACTTTTTGAAGCAACGCCTGACAGATAATGGTAAAGTCCCTCTTTTGCTTCAGTTAAAGCATCAAATTATGGCTTTTTGCCTCTTTTTTTACATGTAAAATATAAAGAATTGCCCAAAAGTCTTTAGTTACCCTTTATTTCTGTATATTTTTGCTTCCAAGCTGCCCGTGTTTCTTGTAGTCTGAATAAAAGCTTTCCAGGCTCTCTGAAGGACTGACGTGTCCCCTGTTCTTGTAGAGGGACCCGACACAGGATCTCACACCGTCTCTGTTCACTAAAACCTCATCAGACATGGCTGCTGTGGAAGGGTGGCCGTCATGAAGCAAGCAAAATGGGGAGAAACTGCTGGTGTACAAACTTAAAAACTGGACTGAAAAGAAACAAATCTAACAGAGGGTTGAATCATCGCCATCCAAAATCCATCCATCCATTTTCTACCGCTTTGTCCCTGAACGGGGTCGCGGGGGGGCTGGAGCCAATCCCAGCTCACAATGGGCGAGAGGCGGGGTACATCCTGGACAGGTCGCCAGTCCATCACAGGGCTCAAGCTCAACCTTTATTTAAATTTTTTTTCCATTTCTTTTAATATTTCTGTTCTTCCCTCTGTCTAAAAAATATGCATTGTTTAATTTACCAACATTTTACACATAAACGCTCGTCTTTAAGTTTTAATCAGGGGGTTAACCTGTTCTTTTCTATGTTTTTACTCAGTTTCTAATCGGGATGAAACGTTTGATGCAGGCTGTGTTGATGTACGATTATGGTTCCGATACGGTCGTTTATCAAAGTGCTGACATTGAGGAGTCTTTACATTAAATACGCATGACATCCAGGAAACTACTCTATGAATGCATGTTTGTGTGTATCACTTGCATGTGGCTGCATGGCCGAACACAACTCACCGTTGACAACCACGGCTATGTCCACGAAATCGATCTCCCCCCGCGTCTCCACGCTGGCCTCGCAGCGGTACACGCCCTCGTCCGCCTTGGTCACCTGATGGATCTGCAGGTTGTTGTTCTCCAGCACCTGGAACCTGCCTTCACAGCACCGGCGGGCGGGGAGGCGACACAGCGAGACAAAAAGAGAAGCGCGATAAGAAAGTTTGGAAAACAGCAGGAGAAAATAAGCATCTTCACTCTTGTGTAGTTCGACTGCCAATCCTCCCTTCAGCACATTTGCCTGATAAAGTCCAGACAGATAAACACTCGCAATTAGAGCTCTGCACTGTTGTGGCCACTGTAGGCTTGGCCAAGACTATTGAGGCTTCTATCTCATTTCTCTGCAGCACAGATATTTATAACCAGGCATCGCAATTAGAACGAAATGATTAAAGAGGAGGGAAAAAACCTTCCTCTGGATGTTTCATCACTACAGTGCCTCTGAAGATTTGAATTTCAATTAAAAAATGTGACAGATTCAAGCATTCAAGGGGTCACCGTCTCTAATCAGTTCTTAGTGATGAGCATTTTCTCAGGAAAGGAGGATGAGAAAGCAGCAGTGGAGAGAGCTGTAAATCAAGGAGGTGGGAAGATGAAATAATGAGTCCTATTCACCACTGCACCAGAACAAAAGCTTCAAGCTCTCTTTCTTTTGAGCTTCTCTTTCCTTAAAAAAAAAAGTGGAAATCTTCCTGATATTTAACCGACTAATGACTGAATCCTTGGAGGAAGACTTAATAATCCTTCTTTTCCAGTTATTTGTGTTTTTAATGAGATGCAGGGTGCCGGTTTGCTTTCTGTCGCTCGGGAAGCAGCATCTCCGATGTCACCATCCAGCTGCTTCATAATCCATCCTCTCAGTGGCTTGTTAACATGGTTCCTGTCCAAATTAGATGCCTCCTCCAGGGCTGATGGGGTTTCTATTCATAGAATGTTATATCCTTGTCTTATTATGTATCCACACAAAAGAAGGAAAAAGCTTTTCTTAGAGAACTGCAATTTTGGCACATTAGCAGGCCTTTTCAATAAGCAACACTGTTGAACCCATGAGGCTTGTCAGCATTTGTCATCCCAATAAGCGAGAGTGTTTGGCATGTTTACATTCAAAGAGCAATCCTCTGAGAATGTCTCTTTGAACAACTTTTATCATCATCATAAATTACTGGAACAATAAGCGCTGACTGATAAGTAAGGCAGCAGTGCTGTCCCGCTATATGTGTGTGTTCCCCGCTCCTCAGCACTGCCAAAGCTTTTTATCTGACCGGTTTATAATATAATCATAGTTTATTTTTAAGTGAGGTTGGATCTGACAGAAGGCTGCAGATATAATGCCTGCCTATGTGGGAGTTACACTCACATTTATCATCTTTTTTTGTGCGTTTCACTTTATTTTGATTATTATAAAAATGACAACTTCCAAACGGTATGCTTTGCTAAAAAAAAAACAATGTTTGAGAGCAGATCCTTTTCTTACAAAACATCAGTTAGAATCACTCTGCACTGCCTGATGTACACTCATTGCCCAATATTATTAGGTTCAGCTTGATAGCAAGTGTATTGGTAGACATAGGGCTCTTCTGTTGCACAGATCCTCAACTTATATAGATATGTTTTATTTCGATTAAAGTCAGGGTAGGAGGGGTCCCAACCCCCTTTCCTCAGACCCTCCCCTGTCAAAGCCATGCCTCTAAAGCCCAGGGTGCTCATTTATAAAACTCTGCGTAGGATTCTTACTAAAACTGAACGTACGCCAAGAATCCAGAGTTTGCGT
>JBAMHV010000026.1:7690154-7701359 GCA_037177535.1 Pseudomugil gertrudae | reverse complement strand
AATCAGAAACTTTCCGTAGAAATCCACTTACGCTGCTTTTTGTGCGTAAGCAAGCTTTATAAATGAGCACCCAGGACAGTGTAGTGTTTGTTCCTGAGGGTTCATGAGTGCATACACCGTACTCTGATCTTTCATCCTCTTTATTTATGAAGATGCTGCTTTACATTCTGAAACCCAGCTAACGAAGCTCTGACTCTCACTTTGTTGCTTTTACAAGTCCCTCCTAGCCTCTGAGTGTGTTAGACATACCATCCAATCATTGAGAACCAGTCAAAACAATATGTCCATTCCACAGATGACATTCTGGTTTTTTTTATTTGTGTGAGAGCATTTAATTAACCGACTGTCATCAGGGTGTGAAGACCTGCTTTGTTTCTAAAATGAGCAGTGGTTTGCTTCATCTAGTTCTCTCTGCTAAGACAACTGCTTCAAAATAACTGCTGCTAAAAGTGAACAGTCTAATTACCAGTCATGTTTGGTATTAAACTTCCTATCTGGCTGTGAACTGACTATCGTACAGCATGCAGTGGTTTTAGCCACGGCCTCTAAGATAAGTTTCTGTTTCTAGTCCCTATGACTGTGTGACATATCAGCGGGGGATCTTGCAGCATTCCTGTAAATGTAAGCCTGGAAAACTGTGAAACTTCATAAATAAGGAGGATAAAGTACTTTCTGGTTGCACCTACTACATGGCAAAAATCTACTTTGTTTAATGTGTTAAAAAATTAGATGCTAAGTTTCAATATTTATCCCTGCTTTACTGGTTTAATGTTGACAGTCATAATGAAGATACCAAATTTACTTGATCTACATTTTTACAGTTATGTGGGGACAGTGAAATGATTCCATGTCCCAACCCTCCAGTTTGAGAACCACTGCTTTAAGCTAAGCAATAGATATTTGATCTTTTCCAGACCATTCTCCGTAAGACATAGAAATGGTCTCACATGAAAATCCCAGTGGACCAGCCATTTCTGAAATAACCAAACAGGTCTGTCTGGCATCGTTCAAGGTCGCTTAAATCACTCTTTTGCACATGCCCGGTTTGGACAAGTTGTATTGTTTAGTCCACAGGTCTTAATGCAATGAGTTGCTGTCTGCTCGTGTGTGTTTGTAGCTGCTCAAATGTGTTTTCCCCCTTAATAAAACTAATGGTCAAAGTGTTAGATTGATCCGAACACATAGCAAATACAGATCACCTAAAGAGGTTGGGTAAATAAAAGCTGCAACATATCATGGATGAACTGTTTCACAGCTAAAAAAAACAGCTTTTATTGAGATGTTTGTTTGATTTTGTCCTTCAGAATAATATCAATTGCAGGAAGGACAAAAAATTAATTTAACAAGATAAAAAAAACACATGACATCACTTCAGACGACTGTAACCCAGCAGTAAACCAGTTCCAATATAAGCAAGCTTGTTTAGTTCTTATAGAAAATCTGAGAAAACACCAGAAGTTAATCCTGCACATTTTGTACAAAACAGGGTTTTTAAAATGTCATGGAAATCTGGACAGACTAGTAGAAAGCTAATAGTAGAATAAAAAGTGAATATGAAGAACACAGAGCTTTATTTAAGGGGCATTGATGCTGTCTATTTGTCTGTGAGACACGGAGGGGGACAATAGTGGACACTATGTCTCTGCTGATGGGGGACACAAAGAGGAGAATTGACCAGAGGAAACACTGGATTTTATTCTGAACAACAAAACACGATAGATTTTGGTGAGCAGTTGTCAAACTTAGACTGAATTGTTCACAAAACATGCTGCTGTCCATGTTCGTTAAGCTAGTTAAAGCTAACAGACTAAGAGACAAACAGCAACGGTGTTGCTAAGACTTAATATCTAACATCAAATCGAACATTATTTACTCTGACCAGGGCAATGATATGAGCAGAAAATAATCATTTACACTGTGTCTAACGTAGAACAAAACGATATCCAGTAGCTGACAGAACGAAAAATGAACATCTTTACAAAGGTTTGAAACTATTCCTTTATCCGCTTTTGTTTAGCTTCTGTCAGATGAATCATAGCTTTAATGAATCCTCTGACGTTGAACTAATTTTAAATGCAAAATAACTGTGAGACTTCCAGATAAGAAACCCTCATCAGTAACTGTCACCACTGTCTAACAATATATTCCATTCTGCTGTCCGTGTTGGCAGATACAAAGTAATCAGTGCTGTCCACCTCAGTGATGGCGGCGCCGCTAAAAGGCTGCTGGATGAGTCCTTTTCTCTTTCTCATTCAACTCCAAACACAGGTCTGAAACTTTTCTTTATTATTCCCCATGATATGTGTGTTCTTTAGCTGCTTTGAGGACCATGTCCCTGCAGGAGCTCCTTTGAAGAAGATTATTCCTATTCTGAGTTTCTGCACAAGAAACCCAGAAAGGGTGCAAACCTGCAGGACAGCAGATCCTTAAGGACGGGAATGGAGGAATCCTGCATTATCGCCTCAAATTACTTATAAATAATAAAACAGAAGCATTTTATCATGTTCACCATGTTTGAGGGATAGCATCAATAACTTCCCTTTTCTTTTTTGGCTTTGAGATTGAACAATACATTCACTGAACCCTAAAGGTTTCCACAGAAGACCATTACACAACACATCAAGTAAGCTCTACATTTATTTATTTCTTATTAACCAGCTCAGATCAGTATCATGCTTCTGTTTGTGCACAGGGTTCACAGAAACCTTTTAGAAAAAGCAGATGAACTCCATCCCATCAATGCAAGATGTTATTTTAACTTGGCATGAAGCAAGAAGTGTTAAATCATGTGTTAAGCTAGCAGTTTGTTAGCCTGCTTGCTACTTTACCCAATAAGAGATTTTCAGAGGAATACACAGTCCTCTGCTAAAATCACATGAATTTACTTTGAGATAAATATGTAAATTATCCATCTAGCTTTTACTTGTTAGATTAAAAACAGATTTCTGCAGTTTAAATGCACAATTTGAACTTTTTTCATCCTTTAAATGACTCAGATCTGCAACAAGTTACCAGATAATCCCAAATATCCCCCCTCCAATATGTTCTGCAAAGCTAAATAACTTTAACATAAAACAAACGTTTCTATCATCACTACGATGTGACCGATGCCATGATGATCACTGTTTTCCCTCCCTTTTCTGCTACTTTGCAAAAAAATAAATAAATAAACAAGATGGCTTCTTATACAGTAGTCACGGGAGAGGAAAGTGTTTGCCTGTCGGGTTTCCAATTAGCACAAGTCAACATGATTTTGACTGAAATAATTGAGGCAGTGATTGGAGGAGCGTGAGCTGTCAGACAATGAGCTACAGGAAAGAAGATGCAACGTCTCGAGGGGAATGAGGTTTTGTGTCATGGTTGCACACGAAACAAATGAGGAATAGAACAACATTACTTTGACAAATATAGACATGGCATTGTTGGTCCTGTTTATACACTTAAGAGTGAAACAAAAGGAAGTATTGAAGGAGGTGAAGGGGTCAGGGCTTACTGTGGTGTTCCTCAGTGATCTCGTTGTCCTGGTAGTACCACACCACCACTGGCACAGGTGAGCTGATGACGTCACACACCACCTCTGCCGTCTCGCCGTAGCGGAACTCCTGCGGCGACTGAATATCCTTGAACGTCAACCTCTCTGTGAGATTTAAAACAAAAGAAAAGAATTAAAATAAAGTGACATTTAACTATTTTTCTTTCCCCGCTGTTTGAAGTAGTTTTTTTTCTTTCCTGAACACCGACATAAAGATAAGAAATTGCTTCTGATCGCCATGATTGTTTCGAGGCAGCACTTAATGTTATCAACTCGGAGACGTTTTTCTGAAATACATCTTCAATTTTCTGTCTGAGTTTCCTGCAGGGAAATGTTCCAATTTTAAGATAGTGTGCAAGGATTTTTTCTTTGGTTTAAATTTATGGATGGACAAGAAGTTGTTTTTATTTTGGCCCCAAAGAAAATCACAAAGAGCCTGCAGAAATAATATCTACAATACTGATATCAACAGGTATATCACATTATCATCGTTGATTCACATGAAAAGAAAAATGTAGCTCCCAGTCCAAAAAGAACAATCTTCATTGATGTCATAAACACAAACAAAACAAATATTACACCTCTGCAAACAATATTTAGCTACCTTAATTAGCTTCATTCAATTAGCCACATACACATTGTAACATTTCTTATTTCTTAAATGCTAGAAAATACCTTGTTGTCATATTCAACTGGTGCTGACTTTGGTACTGTCGTGTTTATCGTTGTTTTACTACGTTGTTTATCCATAAGTTGTAGTAAATTACTTTCGTTACAAATTGTCATTATTAACCATACGTCACAGCTCTTTCAAAATAAGACACTTCCTCGTTAACAGAAAATTTCAAAAGCAAAAAACTTTATAATGAAGTCACTTTTAAAAGTGCAACTCCTTTAAGTATAAACGTGCTAACTGACTTTACAAAAAATGTTAAAGCTTCTTGTACAACTTAAAAAAGCTGATATGTTGCAATTTCATTATGTGAGTTTAAGCAGGGGTCAGAAATAGCTGTGTGACTAACTTTTCTTCATAAAAGCTGCTCATTATCTGACTGGACAGATGTTATGCAAATGTATTACATGCTTTAGAAATGTGTGTCAGGTTGAAATTCTGTGTCCACAGGGGTAAAGAGTTAGCAGCCACTTCTGCACAAAAAACAGTGTCAAGATTTTCTTTCATCTCAATCTTTACCTCCTTTACCTCACAGAAACATGTATATCATCCATATATGCTTCCCTAAACACAGTGACCTATGTGTTACTTTCACCCTGTGAGGCTTAGCAAGTCTTCTGCACACAAGAGATATTCCAATTAACATATTGCAGTAGTACCATGTTAAATTTAACTAAATCCAAATGTAATATTTGGAGTTTTTAAGGTTTTAAGTGTTAAGTTGTAGCGTGTACAATCAGTCCTAAGATGTTATTTTAGCATCAGTTTAGCCTGTGTGGCAAAACACCCTTCAGTTTGCACCAAAGTGCATGAAAATAGTGCATTAACTCTGAATTAGTTGGTTGTTTTCATAATGATAATAAAGATAAATCAGGATATAAATGGGTCTTTGAGCATTTTATGGGATGAGTGATGAATGAAATTAAAAAAGGAAAGAAATAGTTAAAAATGTTGCAGAAGTAGAGCAAAACATGATTTCCTGTTGGTTGTAGGAACAGTTCACCCACAGCCTCCAGATGAAGCTAGGTAAAAGCTGTGTCCTCCTGTTCAACAAATATTAGTTTTTTTATAAGAGGATGTTGGTTTTGGACCAACCTTTCTCCAAAAACAACACAAGATCCCTGTTTGAACCCGACTCAGGTCCAGAACAACGTGTTTGTTGAATGCCAGGCCTGGCTTCACTAATGCCGTAACCAACAGCCGTCTCCTGCATGCTGCGTTGTGAAGACGTGACTAAATAAGCAACGCCTCCACTGTCAGTCCTCTCTGCTAGCGTTGCTTCAGCATTAGCATTTAGCCTGATTTATGCCAGGCTGTTCCCTAAAATGAGCTCTCACTCCCCGACTGCACCCTCTGCCTGAGAACGTGTCAGGCATCTCACTGTCTTCATAATCTTCAAGCTTGCCTTTGCATGTTTTTATCATTCACTCTGTTGGTTTCCCATCATTTCCCCATCATTTGTGTTTGTCTTATTATAAACAAAATAAACTCACACTCCCCATCACGCTCCCTCACTAAGGCTTGAATACTTCTGGTGCTGCTTGTTTGTTCTCTTTGTATCCATTTCCTGCCTCTTTTGTACTCATGCTGTTCTACAAGAGAATCAGTAAAAGAAACATCCTCATGGGGTAACACTCTACTGAACACTTGACACCGGCAAATTGAGAATATACTCAGCCTTCCAGAGTCCCCCCCACTGTCATTCGCGGAGATACACCAGAGTTAGCCTCCTCATATGAGCCTGCTTCCCTGGACTTGTCTCATCTGGAATCCACATTTGCTTCAGATGCCTAACAGGCTTATCCGTCATTATTGGCCTGTGCGCTAATAAACTGAGAGGAAATGAAAAGAGCTGGCTCAGGCACTGTTCTGGCTTTCTTTATCAGGAATATGAACTCCTGTCTGGGAGTCTATTTCTGCAAAACCCTCCAAACCACAGCCGTGAAGTCAAGTAAATGTGGAGTTAACAGCTATGGACTCCATTCAGATAATTCTCCAGATACATTAGGGGTTAGAACAAGAACAAGTGAGAGTCAGCATTAAGCTAGCAGCTCTGTGAGGCTATGCTTGGGTTAGCAGTGATTAGGATGCTAATGTCTTGTCCTTGTTTTAACTGCATCACTTCACAGGGTATTGTTATACATACGAATGTCAACTGGCATTTATATCCCAAAGCAATTCACCATATGACACTGTATATTAAAAAAACAAACCTAAATTCAATTACAAATTCACTTAGGCTATTTTTGTTTACTATTATGATAAGGTAGGAGATTTTAGCTAACTCTTTTAGGGGTTGTGGATCATTGAAGCAAGTCTGACACGCATGTCACACCAAACACTTTGAAATTCAGTAAAAACATCATCATCCTGCAGAAATACTGCAGCCTCCAAGGCTACTTTCTGAATGGATGGCGCTTTGTAATCTGCAAACGTTGCTCTGCAGCTATAGAGACAAGGTGGCTGTGTCCATGTGTGAAGCTAGTGCCTCTGGTACGATGCCGCACTCTCACACAGGTCATGAAAGATGTCCAACTGAGGGGACTTTGGGCGGGGCGCGACCGGTTCGCAGCTTTATAGGCTGGATGTGCTGCTCGGGAAGTATACGCCTGAGCAGGGCCCAGTTGCCAAGGTAACACTGGTTTTAGGGAGCTGGTTATGTGGTGAATGAGGCGATGGCTGAGTGGTGGCAGGTGCGATTGAGGCCGTGATGTCTCTCCTAATGCTTCGCTGAGAGAGGATGAAAGCGTGCACGGCAGGTGAGGATTTCCAGTGTGTGCATGTGTGTGTGTGTTGGCTTCCTGGACGTTAATCCCTGTATCCTGATGTTTCATCCAATTAAACTCCTGATCAAAGCCGCGCTGTATGAAAATATTCAGGTGGTAACGCCTCAGAGCTCCCGTCATAGTTGTGGAATTTCTCTTGGTGTATACATTATTAATCCATTCCACTTTACTGTCCTGTCTTTAAATATCAGGCATCTTTAGTTTAGTTGTTTTACCTCTGCTTTTCTGTTCTAAATCAGCTTCTTATAAGGATTTTAAAACACTTGACAGTTAAACTTTCATATTTGATTAGTTCAGTACATTTCATTTTCTACCTTGGAGATCCAAATGTTCTTTGAAACTTCTTTTTGTCACAAAAAAGATCATTTCTGTTCAAAGAACCTTGAATTTTCTCCTTATTTCTGTTGTGTTGACAGAGAAATGGGAACTTTTATGCCTCAGATGGCCGATTCAACCTCTAAAACATCACATGGCGTATTGATCTTTAGCTGTAATTTACAATTAATCCCAACAATGACTTATTTTCTTGGGAAAATGTTCACAGTAAGACAAATTGGATATGGGATGCTTTTTGTCCACAGGAAGTCACAGCAATGAGCTGGTAAAGGTTAAGCTGAATGTCGTGCTCAAGGACACTTTAAAGGGACAAACAGCAGTTAATTTAACTGCTTGCTGTTAGGATAGGATCAGTGATGGGACAGTCTGTAATGACTGAGCCGCCCCCTGCCTTTTAACATTACGGTTTGCCCAGGAAGTAGTAACGGGTCACCAAGGCGGGTTAGGCCCTCATTAAGTCTGGCAGGATCCAAGTCCCATGGCAGTGGTGGCTGTCATTATACTTTAATCACAAGAATGAGCATAAGAAACACACACTCCCCCAAGCTCTCACACAAAGTCAAAGCTACGCATGGAGGTAAAGTGCAGGTTGTAGGTAGAGCCCGTAAACAGCAGCTTGTAACCACGGTGCAGGTGTGTCCGAGTCTCCCAGTGAGCCACGATGCGGGTAATGCCGTAAACGTGTTATCGGGAGAGCTTACGGTAAATCTCCAGCACGACGGAGGCCTCCGCGGTGTGACCGCTGGCGTCGGTGGCCTGACAGCGGTAGATCCCGGCGTCTTCGATGATGGCGTTGTAAATGATGAGCCGGGATCGTGACGACTCTGTGTGGAGCGCCATTCGTCGCGAGGGCAGTATGCGCTCGCCCTGAGGGTTGTACCACTCCAGCCTGACCGGCTCGCCGATGGCTAGAAACAGAAAAAAAAGGACAGATTAAATAACCTGTTTGGTGTAAATGTACTCCATTACTTTAGCTAAACAGATGATAGATCACTCTGATGGGTTGTTTGAAGAAAACCTGTTTACTCTTCTGAACCAGTAGATTATTCAATTAACTAGAAATGGTAATTTCTCATCATATAGCTGCATAAAGCACAAATAAAGTAAAAAACACCTGTGAGGACGGGAACCTTGAATATTCCATCAGGTTGCTCAGCATCATATTCACCCACATCCAGACGTTTTAATGAATTTAATATCCTCCTTCACTATTGAGCTTTACCTCCCATGTTCTGCTTCAGAGCAGAGGACTGTTGCAAACAGGCGGAAATTCAATGATCGGGAAATCATTTTAAAGTTTACACAGCTAATAAGACTATAAAGCAATAGAGACATATGCTAGCTGCAAATTGTACTATTATTCCTTAGATTACTGTCCGTGTGGACTTAGCACACACTGGATGCAAACAACAAATGAAGTGCACAGACAGCTTCAACCCTGGCATCCTTATGTGCCCTATGAAATGAGATCTCATCTTTAGGTGATGATAGAGCCATCTGCGAGCAGCAGGTGCCCCCTTGCATGCAGAGTCTGCAAATAAAAGGGTGACTGTGGAGGGCCATTATGTGGCTTATCAATCAGCTAAAACCCAGAACGAGAGCGGGGATGAACGGAGCCGTGTACAGTTACCTAGAGAAGGAAAACGGAAAGAGAAAAAGAGGCAGCAGACTTTTGCAACACAAATATCAAAGCCGAATATCTGCCGCTTAACCTCAGCAGCAAAGGGCTCATTGTTCGGCTCCCAGGTGGAGGTGTAAGGGAACAACTCGCGTGGCATATAACATCAACGTGACGCACGAGTACACAAAGTTTAATGATGACAAATTTGCCTCTCGACGCTTGAACTTGCAGGCTCTTGGTCACGCATGCTAACTCTGATCATCGTCACATCCTTGGCATCTGTGCCTGCTACAAGCTAACTTCAAAGCAAACAGATCTGAAGACTTGCTGCAAAGCTTTGAGGATCAAGAAACAAACAAGTTCCTAGAAGCACCATAGGCATCTTTTTCTACCTGCTAGCACTACAATGTTATCACCTCTCTGCATTATATACTCTGGTGACAGCACAACAGCTTCATGTTCCAGCTGAAGCAGCTAGCATGGTGACAGGCCCATTTGATTCACAGATGATCTGAGAAGACACGAGTGCGTAGCGTGCCGGCCTGTTTATGCACGCTTAGCCCGGCCTCCCTCTGTGTGTCTTTATCTCCGCTTGAATAGCTCCTCTTAAAATCTGCATAAGATGTGGTTTTATGACAATTTCTTGGCAAGAAAGAAAACTCCAGACACTTACTTTTCTGAAGGTATAATGCTAATGAGGACAATGAGGACTGCTTGTGTGGGAGATGACAAAACGCACACAAAGAGGCATGTGGAACATAGCTTCATTTCCAAATGTGCATGAAACCAAAACGAGGAAGCAAACGGACTGCGTGTCAGTATTTATGGTTCTCAGTGGTAATGCCGAAGCAGTCTCTTCACCTCCTGCACATGTGAGATTACCAACTACAAATACCCCCTGGGTTCTGAAATTTAGTGAGCACAAGCCCAAACACTCCTGCAGTACATCTCCTCAGTGGCTGGCGTTGGAGCTTTGTCAGTAATTGATTTAGGTCTCAAGGGAAGAAAACAGCAAGAGGAGAAGATAGATGTGAGCTGAGAGCGAATCTCTCTGGTCACTATGCATGATGTCAAGATGATCTGCCTCTTTTCATCTACTCGCTGGCCCAGGGGGAATGTTCTGCCGGTCTGCTGGGACCACCAGCGTGACCTTTCGTGCTGAGTTTCTCTGAAGGAAACCACAGAGAAACGACGTTTCCTGGATCCTGTTTGGCTATTTGAAGATTTTGATGCCGGCTCTGTTTTCTGCTCCAGCTAACGCTCGCTTTGGCTCGCTTCCATCTCATTCACATGGGAGGTGCCCACACACCTAAACAGCATTCATCCACCTCCTCTCTAATTGCTCATTCAAATGCTGAATGCAAAATCGAGTGCTCGGAAAGTATACGTCCAAAATTAGGTGCTTGTTTTCAATGATTGCTCAAATTTCAGGGGAAGTTTTTGTTGACACTATTTGGTATTGTTTGACAGCGAGCCTGAGCAGTGCCGCATGCTGATCGCCTCCATGCCACGCCGCACTGATGCAGGACTTCATGCAAAAGGAGGCCCAACCAGGTACCAGGTACAGGTACCTGACATTTCTGTTTAAAATATCATTTTTCTTATTAATCTTATGTAATATTCTGCTTTTCTGAGACACTGAATTTTTGTTTTTCATTATCTATAAGCCATAATAATCAATATTTCAAGGAATGAATGGTTGAAATGTTTTATTCTGTGTGTAATGAATCTATATGAAACATGAGTTTCACTTTCTGAATATTGAACTTTTTCATTTTATTCTAATCTTCTGAGATGTACAGTACCTATACTAGCAGGCTGTGATGCTGTTAGGATCTCATAACCTACCATGGATATAATACAAAAAGTGAGTTAGACTCCTCTTATTTCTACTAGTTTTTTCAACCTTTTTTGATGATTTTTTTCTGATGGGTCGTCTGATTCTGCAAGATCTTTGCCTCAGTTGTGGCTTTACGTGAATGAATGTGGTGATGATGCTCTAAATGGAAATAAATTATCTAAAGCACTATATAAAGTGCTATAGATAGTTTTTGCTATAACTATAGCAAAAACTACATATGCTAACTTTAGCTTCTCATTTTTTCTAATAAAGTAATTCACCCCGGTGTGAGCGGGGCTCCAACCGGGATCCTTTCTGTGTGGAGTTTGCATGTTCTCCCCGTGGGTTCTCTCCGGGTACTCCGGCTTCCTCCCACAATCCAAAGACATGCACCTTGGGGATAGGCTGATTGGAGAC
>JBAMHV010000026.1:7653521-7668075 GCA_037177535.1 Pseudomugil gertrudae | reverse complement strand
CCTGTGATGGACTGGCAACCTGTCCAGGGTGTACCCCGCCTCTCACCCGATGTCAGCTGGGATTGGCTCCAGCCCCCAGGTGACCCCGTTCAGGAATGGATAGATGGATGAAACGTGCTGTTGGTGAAAGTCAGAGCTATGTAGGACCATTTCACCTTTACCCGTTTGTCTTTGATTGTGTGAGTTATCCCTTCTTCCTGATGCTTATAGGATGCTATTGCTTTTACAAAGTAAGGAAAAAAATAGTTCTCATTTCAGTCTGCAACACACAGATATCTGTTACACAATGGAAAGTTAATAAAATCACTAGAATCCCATCCAGGAGTTCTGGAAAGCTAGAAAACAAATATAAAGCCATACATACAACATCTAATGAAGGAGCAAACCCTCAGTGGCACTGACCTTTATTGGGAACTGATGAAGGGATCCATTATGTTAATGGATTTTTTACAGACACTACAAAAATGCTTATGTGACTAACAAGTTAAAAGAGAACCATAAATCTGATCAATCGAAGCTGGTACACTGGAAAAAGGACACTCTTACGTATTGTGGTACATTTGTAAAAGGCTCACAATGAGCATCTATTGATTGGCTCTTAGTTATTCAAAGGATGGTTTTCAAGGCATGTATGAAGGTTCTCTGCAGCTCTCCACATCGATCACCGCCACAGCCTAACCAATATCATTATTGCTTGTTGGTGCATTGATGCCAACAACTGAATGCCATAACAAATCATCATTATGACCAAAAAAAAAGAGTATGTGTGATGCATTTTAAGAAACCAGATACTTATTATCCCACTTACATATCTAACTTTTTAGTGTAATCATTATCGACCCAATCTATAGCTAGATTTGTTTCAGCTGATTGCCACAGGAAACCAGCACCTCCTGTATGGGTGAAGGTCATGTCATTATCTAATCTGATGCTGTTACTATGACAAAAAAAATAAATAAAAATGGGTCTTTGTTGAAAGTCAAATGAGAAATGCTTCAGATGAAAGAAACCTACCAAACGGTTCATTAATCATGGATGAAAGAATGGACAGACAGAGCCTCTCAGCTGTCACACACCATAAGTAGGACACAGTTTAATAGACTAATTAATAGGCTGACAGAACGCTGTGTGTGACGGCACGTAACATGTGTACTGAATGACTGCTCCAAACACTGCCGTGGCACTGCAGTAAGCACATTAAAGAAAAATCTGTCACTGAGCTTATGGGTGAGTACATCGGTTTCCCCTTCACGATACACCCCCACCACCCCAATGACGGATGATAGCAGGGTGTTTATATCCATACACGGGCTCAGCTCTGCATGGCTTTCAATTAGAACTGTCAGTAACATGCACTCAGCGCCCTATTGAGATAAAGGTAGGCAAACAAATCAGTATGCATGGAGAGAAGCATTCCTCTAAAATAACCCCTGACTTTACTTTGTGCATGTCACCGTCACACACTTTTCACAACATGACGAAAACAGTTCTCATAAGGAACAGGCGGAAGATAATGGAATTTCAAATCTCAATATACCTAGGACCAAAGTTCAAGATCCACCAAAAGCTGTTATTTTGTTTCCCCTCTCTCATTGTGGACTTTTGGGTTTGTGCTTTATTACCAAGGAAGGGTTGCATTCACACTTGAAGGTTTAGATCGATTAAAACAAAGCCCGGTGCGAATGCTCCTTTAGCGTGAACGCTGTCATGTTCACCAAACAAGTGGATGAAGATTGTTTGAAAAGGTGATTCTCAGTTTCTTTCCAAGCTTTGACAAAAAATATTGAAACAGCAGCGAAGACCAAAGACGTGCACACATCTTTCTCAAATCATAGAGACTGTGGTGCTCCTTTAAGTCTCGTTGCAAGATATCTTAATTTAAACATCCAGCTCAGAGCACTAAATGCTATTTAGACTGTACATTTCCAAACCTCTTTATAACAGCATCACTAATAAGATTCTACTAATAGCTTGTACATTCATCCCAACATTAAACATTGTCCTGATAGTTTGTAATCTATCATTCTGTTGCATCTATCCATTAGATCAGTGGTGTTCTGTTTTATTTCAGTATTTCCCTTCCCCAACACACCTTATTCTTATTAATGAATCACTGTACAGAACTTCATGGGCTTTTAGAGCCATTAATTGAGGTGTGCATGAGCAGGAAAACATCAAAAACCTGCAGAAGTGCAGCTCTTAAAGGGGACATACCACCCATGTCACCCATGCCTCTGGACTACTGTAACAACGCAATTTCCCTTTGAGGATAAATAAAGTTGTCTGTCTGTCTGTCTGTCATACAATGCAAAATCCACTTTTTTAGCCCTTAAATCCAGGTTGTTGTGCACTTTTAAGTGTTTAGGAATGCAGAAAATGTAAATTTATTCCCTCCTGATGCTGCACACATATCTTTATATTCTTTGTGGTCATATTTTTCAGTCTGTTAAATTTTCTCTATTATCTATTACGTTTCTTTATCTATTACATCTCAGTATTTTTGCTGTGGGTCGGCCAAATAAGGTTGTGGACTTTCAGATAATTAAATTGGTGAATCTGATACGTTGACATTTATAGTAAACTTACCAATATAATGTTTCTCTGTCTGGAGATTAGCGTATCGCTGCTATCGAGCTACAAACATGGCGGAACAGGGTACAGTTGAACTTCCTTTGACCTGGAGGGGGGCGGGGCATGACAGGCCTCGTTCACATTTAAAGAGACGGCACCAAAACGAGTCGTTATAAGGTGTGTGTGGAGCGAGAATAAGCAGGAATTCAGACCAAATCCTTGAGGTTCTGCTTTATACAGACAATAAGTTAATGATTTAGATGTTAAAAGAAAGGATTTAAAAGCATGATATATCTCCTTTAATTAAACAACTAAACTCTCCTGCATTGGATGAACGAATGTCAAGCCCTGATCAACCTTGGATGGCTGGTTATGAAGTTTTCTGTTATGTTATATATACTGATGCTCTGTCCCACCTTCCTTCCTCTGATCATGGGCTCACAGACCTTTTATGTGCAATGAAAAAATTGACCCACTTAATTATTAATAACTGAGATAATTTGACTGTGGCAGGGTGGGTTGTGCACATGACATGTCCATGTATTTAAATGTAACGTGTTGTAAACATTTTACTACTTTTTCATCTTTTGTAAACAGCCGTTTCTTTACAACTATCCATTTCATCTTGCATCAATAAAAATGCAGTCCGCTGTTAGCCCCGCCCACCTCAAATGTCTGACCAATCACACAATACTTCTCAGAGCCCCACAAGAAAAAAGTTCTGCCAACCTGATGCATTAAGATCTGTCTTCAACCACGTCTGCAAGAAAAAATATCATCATTTTCCCCCTGGGGTCTCGAAAACAGGAAAAAACTTGTTGAGTACGTAACAAGCTTCATGTCAAACACAGCAAAAGAGTTTAGCTTGTACTCAGGCTGAATGATTCAAAGTTCTGTGGCCTTTCTAAAGATGAGAGAGGTTTGAGTATGATGACCTGGAAGGAAAACAAGACAACTAACACGGGAAAGTTAGTTTCAGTAAATACTGTCGTCATAGTGGCACAACTCTGCATACTGTACACCACAGCAGATATCTCTGACTTGGATAATTGTTGCCGCTGTTACTCAAAAGACAACACATCCCCCAGCTTTAGAATTAGCACATTCATTATTTAACCGGGGAGCAGCTGGCTAATTGGCAAATGAAATGCTTTCAATAATGTTCACATGAGAAGCAAAATTTGATTAAACTGAATCTGGGGAAAATAGCAACAAATAAATGTGTTTGGGGTGGGGGTGGGGGCAACTTTTGGGACATAGAGTGACAGCTCATGCTATAAGAGCTGCTACTCTGCATCATTATTGTGTTTGTGTGCAAATAACGTAGTTCAAAGTCAACCGAGAAAAAAAAAAAAAGCAACAACACAGACACAATTACCATAAATTCCCATCTGGTGCCAACTGTAGATTCTCCAAAAAGACGAGTACGATACTACAGATGAGTTCTGGCTCAGAAAATCTGCTTTTAATGGACTGTTAAAGCCAACTGAGACATGTCAGCTTTCTAAATCAGAGGGGAGGGAGGAGAGGGTTGAATATGCTCGTAAAGATGCCCCACGACTCTCGTCTCTGCTCATTCAAGTTAATGACACACAGTCTAAGGCCATATATCAGTGTCTTTTTGATCTCGGTTGAGGATATTAAACTTCGATGGGCTTCTGCAGTCACTAGTTTCCAGCATTGCTTTGCAGAGGAAAGTACAGACTTCATTCAAAATGTGCACCCACCTAGAAGCCAACAGAGATGATTCAAATGAAGGGCAAAACTTCTGATAAGCTGACACAACCCATCCTAATATTCTACTACTTCAACAACAAACGATGCAGATAGTGGGGGAGCATTAGAAATAGTGTATCAGGGAAAGTTGGAGCTGAGTGGATGGTTCAGCAGCTGCAAAGACCGCAGCAGATGCAGGTGGTGGCAGTCAGTAAACATCAGCTAGCGGCCTGGTAAGTGTTTCTTCCTGGTGTGCATGTAATGTAGCTGTTGTGTTGTGCTGAGTCACATAAGTATTGGCATGCAGCTGTGATGACAAACACCCTGTTGTCAAAGAAAAATAGCCTTATTGATTCTGGCACTGTGACTCAGATGTTTTTTTTTAGATTTTTGAAGGCTTTGGAGAAAGAATTGAGGCTTACAGGCTCTTTAGCACCTCTGATGAGTTTGGATTTCTCCAAACAACAATTAGGCTGATCATATATGAAATAAAGGAAGTCTAACACAGGAGTGGTCAACTAACAGGAGCAGCAGGCGGTGAGGTGAGGCCACAAAGGAACTCAGGGTACCTCAAAGCAGTTTCAAACTAATTAGCTAATGCAAATGTTCACGACTCGACTATCAGCAACCAACAGACAATGGTGGTATGAATTATAGGGCTACAAAGAAGACTGCAAAAAAAAAAGAAGACATTTTTACAATAACAAACCAGCAGGGCTGATGGACAAAATGTACAGATAACATGGTAATAAAATGGTTTTAAAATAAAGTCAGGCAATGATTAAAAGGTCTAATTATAAGTATGTACAGAAAATCATACAGTTAATTGTATTATGTGCAAAACGCAACACTGCAGAAGTGCAGCTCTTAAAGGGGACATATCATGCAAAATCCACTTTTTTAATCCTTAAATCCCTGTTTTTGTGCACTTTTAAGTGTTCAGGAATGCAGAAAATATACATTTATACCCTCCTGATGCTGCACATATATCTTTATATTCTTATTTTTCTGTCAGTTTAATTTTCTCTATTACGTTTCTTTATCTATCTTTACATCACAGTATTTGCTGTGGGTCTGCCAAATTAGGTCGTGGACTTCCAGGTAATCAAATTGGTGAATCTGATACGTTGACATTTATAGTAAACTTACCAATAAAATGTTTCTCTGCTGGGAGATTAGTGTATTGCTGCAATCAAGCTAAAAAAACGTAGCGGAACAGGGTAGAGTTGAACTTCCTGTGCACCCTATACCCTACATAATGCCCTATATAGTGGATACACCATTCTGTAGGGGTGTCTGAATGTGCTTTGAGAAAAAAGTAGTGCACTCAAAATTACCCACAATGCATCTTGAAAAGTAATAAGCTTTGATAGTCACTAGAAGAGAGTTAACATAGACCACAATGCATTGCGGGCGTCAGCTTACTATGGTGGAAATAACAACATTAATAAAGGTTAACATAAACTATAGATCAATTATTTTTATTCTGTTTTCATTGAGTAGATATGATACAAAGAAAGAATTAAACATAAAGTGAAGATATAAAATATTTTCAGACGACTTTTGGATTGGATATGGAACGTCATTAAGTGTGCAATGGTTGCCATAGTTACAACTAGTAGTCGTGCAATGTCAGACAGCGCGAAAGTAGTGAGCTTCATCTCTGCATCACCAAAATGAGGGTGCTATGTGGTGTGCTATGTAGTGAATGAGGGGAGGGGTGTGTGTGGAGCGAGAATAAGCAGGAATTCAGACCAAAGCATTGTAGTTCTGCTTTATACAGACAATAAATTAATGATTTACATGTTAAAAGGAAGGATTTTAAAGCATGATATATCTCATTTAACCGCAGTATTACCTTTACACTGAGCTAAATATTTCTTATAAACTCCAGCATTGAGTAAACAAATTCATATGAAATAAAAACAATAGAAATGAGGAAGAAGGTACATCAGCAACTGTAATTTAAAATCTGTGTAAACCTGCATGAATTTTAATCACACAGTGAACAGTATCTGGTTATCTGGTGTGCTTCGCTGTTGGAGCAGGTAAAAAGCAGGATTAGAATCTCTCCAGTGAGGGAGAAAGGTATTTCTCAAGAAAGAAAATAATGCAACATTATTCTTCAAATTCCTGCTATCGCAGATAAACTGTGGCACATAATCAGTAACACAAGGTTTGTGTAATCACAGCAGTAGATACTCTCCATTAGTTACATAAAAGCTGTGTATATGTATGTAAAATTGTTGTAGTTACCTTCCTCAGCTCCATTTAAACAATACATTTATGAAGAAATAAAGATATTAACAACCATATCCTCCTAGTAAAACACGGTAGTGGTAGGATCATGGTTTGGGCTTCGGTATCCGGTCAGGAGTTTATCATAGTGATTTACAGTGAATTTTAAATCTATTAAGTTATAATCAAACCAGGAAGAGTTTTTCTGTGTGTGTTTATTTCTACATGGCAGAATAATGAAGTCAAATCACTGATCCTAAACTAATAAAAACACTGGGACAGATTTAGGTGAGGAAACGCCTCAACATCCGAGGGTTACCCACACATTCACACTTCTATCACAGCATTACCAACACATGTATGATTAGCCACTCTGCTTATTGTAATAATGTAATGCCCATGCACAGTGGAAAGATTCATAGAAGACATACACATACTCATGTGTTATTTTGTTATTGTCCTCCATTTTCCCACTTTGCATGTAAATGTGTGAGCTAACTCGCGGCTGGACGTTGAGCTTGACTGTGACGACCCTTTGTGTGTTGGCAGTGGAGGACATGTTTCCACACAATCACTGGCAAACGTCCACGCTAACACGTAGAGATGGTCTCCCTGCTGGCGTTACAGAAGATGAAAATGTGTCTGCAGTCTCTACTTGCTGTTTTTCCCCTGCTGTTGCTGTTGTTGGCGTTGATAATAGTGTTTGTTATTGGACCACATGGCGATGGAGAGGGGGGAAGGTGGCTACAAAACAAGCTCCCACAGCTGCGCCACGGTGACGATGGGCACCCTGGGCGGCTCTGATGCAGTGCAACAAATGTTTGAGGAAAAGCCATTTGTCTTTTTTCTGATTAGGGTTGGAGATGAGCTGAAACTTTCAGGCCTGCAAAAGGCCTCAAGGGAAACTGTAATGTAGATGTTCATAACATATGTATCAGTGGAGCTGCATGGAATCTGCTGCGAAACGGGACTTCAGCTATTCGGTGCCATCAAAGCCACCTATTGTTTACTATGTAAAAGCTGAAGTAACTTCTTTATCAATACAAAAAGCAGTTCAGTTCCAGTATCCCAGTCATCCCTCGTCTCACCTCTCAGTGTTAATGAGCTGCTGCTATCAACGGAGCAGCCTGTTTAATTATTCATACAGAGCCCGTTCTTTCTACTGTTGTTGTCTGGATATCTTCTTAGTTTTCCCTTTTACTTTCAGAAACTCGGCCTTCAACCTGGAACAGAGGTGAAACATAGCCTGAGCCTTTTGGATGGACTTTGTGGTGTGTATGAGGGTATTAGCGGAGCAATCGGAGACTCTTCCTTTCATTACAGCGAATCTCCGTGAAGCATAATGATGAATTGTGAGAGCAGGTATCAGCTTTGCAAATATTATGATGTGTTGTTTTGGTACCAAAGGAGCAATGGACTGCCTCTATGAAGGCTGCTACAGCATGCATGCAAGTGATGAATAAATAACACTCCCTACCACAGGGGGAGGTCTGGATTCGCATCATTTTATATGTGCTACCTCCTTTCATGATCATCCGTCTCCAAAAACATTCCAATACATCCTCCTCATCCCACTCTTCTTCCTTCCCTCTCATCCCTCTCTTGCACCCCCAACACCTCCTTTAGATTTCTTTTGTTTCCATAGAAACTAGGTCCTGTCCCATGTATTCGTCTATCGTGGCAGCTTCCTTCCCCGCTAGATAGGCTTCTGGAAGAGTATCATTCCTTCTGCACAAGCAGCAGCAGCCTGCAGACTATCATTTGTAGCAGAGATAAATCTCTCAAATATTGGCTGTAATGCTGCGGCGTGGCTTTAATGAAATGTGTGTTATGGGTGGCTTGCTTACAAAGGAGAACTGAAATGTGCATGCTAAGTAAATCACCAGTTTTTTACATTTTTGCAATTGTTTTTGTGCTGCGGTTACAACTGCAATATTATTAATCATCTTTTGACAGACAGTTCATACAGTCCTAGCACAATGCATGTAATCATCAACTATCAGGGATATTTAATATACTTTATTTGATAGTTTTCAAGCTAGAACTGAACATTAATACATTGAATAAGCTGCTTATGATAAAGCAGAGTGTGTTGGAGAGAGCTATTTCGGCTGGTTTATTAATCATCAGTAAGAATACACATAAGAGATGTGTCAGGTGTCTTCTTTATTAATGCAGTTTAGTTACAGTGTGTGTGTGGTTCTGTAACACAGATAAACAATATATGTAAATATAATGTAATAAATACAACTAAACAATGACAAAACGGGGATACCTTAGAATATATGCTAGTTAGCAAGAAGAACCAAAAAGCTGTTAGCATAACTGCGCTTAGCAAATTGGTAGGTTCACAATTAACATAACATGTACAAACTACACAACGAACATTTATAGGTGCATGTGTGCTTGTTTCAGGCCAATACTCACTTTTTATAACTGACGGACACAAACACGAGCTCAGCTTCATACACAAAATGAACAATTAACAAGTTTGCGATCTCAACCAAACGGTACATACGATTGGCTACTTTAGCTGTCAATCAAACAGTGAATAAAAGACATCAGGTTCTTCATCACAGAGATAAGAATAAGTCAGTTTGCTCAAGTCATTTGGGCATCTTTAAAGAAAAGGATCAAAAGTGCATGCCTGAGGAAATGGAAGAACCAGGGGGAAAAATGGCAGAGCAAACACACCCTTTGATTATAAAGAGCATCTTGGCGCCAAAAAAGATTTATGTCCATTCATGTGGAAGCTCTGATTAATTAAAAAATTCTTATTTACACTGATAGGCCTGTGCCCTTTATCAAAAAGGGCAAAGCTGCCAAAGAAAGTTAATGGATGGGATGGAAGAGGCATTTTCATGCGAAAATTTATTCAACAAGCCGGTTTGTGTATTTGAAACAGGAAACATGGTGATGTTTTGATCGGAAATTTTCTTTGTGGTTTGAATAATCAATGGCATAAATGAGACCAAAGCAGCCATGAGCTGAATACAACACGCTGACATTCTGAGGTCAGATTCAGCTACAGTCCAAACATATGATTCACCTCATAATCCGGCCAGAGTATGAGCAGGAATACAAAGCAAACCCCTGATTGAACCTGTTGAAATTGTTTATTTTCTTTTGTTTGCTGTCGTTGATATGTTATAAAAATTATTTTATATATAAGCACAGACAGTTTACACTGTCTTAGATACAGAAAATACTACAATATGAAGCCAGAAAAGCCCTCTGAGAGCGCAGACCTCCGCTAAGCAGAACCATAAGGTTACTGAGAATTTCAAAGTGATCCAGAATCCAGGATCCTTTCCGGATCTCCACCAAAAGTTAATCATTTGTCCCCAGTGACACTCCCAACATATCCTGATAATTTCATCAAAATCTATCAATACCTTTTTGAGTTATGTTGCTAACAGACAAACAAACCAACCAACAGACACACTCCGGTGAAAACATTACCTCCGCTATAACTGGGCTCCACACCCTTTTAAATTCCATCCCTATGGTAAAACATGGTAGTGGTAGCATCATGTTGTGGTTGTGATTGGAGACTGGTTGAATACAAAAAAATCAAATAAACTTTCCAAAGTGCTTTTAGGCTTTAGGAATTTGTCCGTTGGGGGACAGCATCATCTCCTTTCATAAGAGATGATCTGGGCTTATCTAGATTATAAAGAAGCCCTTGGAGCTATTTCTCTTTGGAGAATATAAACAGCTCTTTTCACAGCTGATGCTTAGAAACTTCCAGATCTTTGTGAAGTGAAACAGCCAGTGTGATGGTACCCTTTGTGCAGTCCTGGAGTCACCAACCCAGCCTGGATGTGAACCCACTAGAGTAGCTAAAACATGGATGAGCACAGATGCTAACTTTATAAGCTGGTTCAGGTTCAATGTTTCCTGCCAAAAAGGTGGAGAACCTCCAAAAGAAAGCTGGTTCAAAGAGGAAACGAGGCAAGTAGCATCTGACAGAATGCTTTAACTCCAGCAAACAAACCAACTACAGACAGATCTGGTTTTGCTTTACGAGTGTGGAGACATGAAAATTAATTGAACTTTCAGCTTTCATCATATTCCCGACAGACCGACCAATGTTTACTTGTACCTGGCCGAGGGGTCACATCATGTACTTGGCTCAACCTTCCAGCGTGAAGTGGGTACACTTGTTTTAGAAAGCATGAAATTTAAATAAACCTCATGTAAACCTCACCTTGTGCATATTTAAAAGGACTGAAATGTATTCAGGCATTTCTTTGGCCTGCCTAGCGAGACCAGCATGTTTTACTTTGCAAATAAATACAAAAAAAAAGCAAAGCAAGGCCAAATTTAATATGATTGCAGCTGCAGGACCATCTCACAAACCTGCTGCAGTTAAGTTTACAGGCTGATTGTTGTGGATTATTTGCTAAGCTGACACTTGTCAAAATAGAACATGCATGCCTGTTGGCAGCACACAGAGGGGATTTTAGTAGGTTAATAAAGCTTTCAGCCATTTCAATTCAGCGCGTGCTAAATGGATAACAACCACATAGATGGATTTCCATTTTATCCTAATTCACCGGCGCGTTCCAACGCGCTCCATTCCTCAGATGGTTCTCATTCCCTAACATCCATCTGCATCAAACATTTTCCTTTCATCATCTGTTAGTTTAATTTCATCTCACAGTCTGAGCGCTGACAGAAATAGGAGGCTGATTTTTAGACAGCGGTAAATATTTGCTGCAAAAGAGAGCGCGATGGGAACACATGCACGTAATTAAAAGTGACTGTGAAATGAATTACCGCCTGCGTAACCTGCGACCTGAATCATACGGCATACTTCTGTGGAGGCACAAATAGCCTCACTCTAAAATTGGTGCAAGTAATTCCTGTTTGGTTATTTACCTTCACGTTCTAGACGTTTTATTTCAGGTGCAGAACCAGAATGCCCAGCAGGACCAGTTCCTTTACCTGCCAAGCCATAAAGAGCATGTGTAATGTCAATTAAGATAACGACTTGTCCAATGATTAACCGTATCCCAGCTCCTGGTGTTCAATTTCGACAACACAGTTCACAATTCACCTAATAGCTCATCTATCAGTCATTTTATGACTCACTATGGTCAACCGGCAGTCCCAATCCACTAAAGGATGGAACGGATCGTTAAAGTGTTGTACATCTCTAATCAGACAATTAAGCCAAAACAACTCTGAGTGATTTGAAAAGACAAGAGTAGCATAACGCTTTGCTGGTTAATGGGACGACTCCTGTCCTCTGTGAGACAACGGGAAATGTTTGCTTCTGTCTGCGGTGTTTAAACAGATGGTAATGTGGACCTTTCTGCCATCGTGCATACCTGAAGGTAGCCCTGCCTCAAAATGACACCAACATCCTGTTTCACTTTATGTGCTCACGTCCGCCATGTCACACTCCTCCTTAGCAATTTCCCGAGCTGTCTCTCTGCGGTAACTCAAACTGCACCTCTCCCACCGATGACCTCCAGCGACCCGAGCAACCCCTGTCACCACCGAGCTCTTCTCATTACGCCAGCTGGTTTTTCCTGCAGAGCCCTGGGTTCCTTCATTACCGGCCTCACCGTGCTCACTGGCGAGCCCCGCAGGGCTCGTTATCGATAGCACTGCGCCGAGCAGCGCGGCCGATTGGAAAGACTCGCTGCCCGAGACTCGGTGGACGTGCGGGGGGCAGGCAGGGGGAATTCATTAGAGCCTGATGGCGCCGCTAAATCTGATGCAGCCACCACAACTTATGCCTTTGGCCTGATAGGAACAATTTATTGGAAAGGAGTCTTTTCAAATCTCTTGTGATGCAGGGATGAGAGGGGCCGTAAACACAAGGCTCCACTCGCGACTTGTGAAGATAACGGTGGCAGAAGGTTATCTGCGCCCCAATGGGAATGATGTATGCATGGCGAATATGTGAGAGTGGGATACGATTGCATCTTCTCCCTTCCCTCCCTCATGGCCTGACGTCTGTGTCTCTCATCTTTGCTGATCTGATCTGTTGTGAAATAAAGATCTGTGGTAAACACTGAGGGCTGTGCGGCTATGGTGGTCTCAGGTGAATTTAAAACACAGAATAATCTATCTTCCTTTCACCTTCCTACCCAATATGCAAAGACTTAAAGGCTGAAAAATCCCCCTAAAATCTCAGAACAGCCATCCTTTTAGGGCCCGTGGCATGTTTGTCCATGGCTTCTAGCTTATCTAGTGGTAAAACAATATGTTATCACCTAAAGCCCCACCCAAAGGATATAAATGATGTTTTGATTGATTTATCTAGTAGTTTTAAACTACAACAAAGAACAGACAGCTAAATAAAGACAGCAGTTTCTCCACTAGTTACAGTAGGCCCGTCATCTCATTGTGTTGAATGGGGTTAGTGTGTGTGTCCTTTCCTGCCATGAAGCTCCTTAAAGCTTCCACAGGGCTTTTTGTTGTGTTTACTTCTGTGCTCGGGTGACTGAAGCGGTGCTTTAGCCTGGAGAGAAGGAAGCCATGTCCCTGTTTAAGGCTGCTGGGCTCAGTGACAGCCCCCTGGCAAGCAGAGGCGACTTCTCTAGCGGCTGGCCTTGACTGTGTGTCCTCTGGCTGAGAGCTACTTTAAGGGGGATGAGAGTGGAAAAGAAAGATATATTGCTGAGGGGGAAAAAAGCAGACACCAGTACATGCATAACTGGACAGTATCACTGCATTTATGAGGTTATGAGTGCATGCACACAACTGTAAGCACCGACATACAAACAAGCTGCTTGCCCCGCTTCACCCCAATTTCTGTCACCGCGCTGCCTTCTCTTGTAGAATCTGCTGCATCGATCTATCCGGGCCGACCGGAGTAAATGTACTATTCACAATCTGTCTCCTTGCTTCTAATTTCCATTTGAGCGATTGGCCGGCATGGCTGGAGCATCGGCCGGAGGCTGAAGTCCATGGGGAGTGACGCTAGTGCTTTATTTATTCATCTCTGGGCCAGAAAGCGGCCCCTCCCTCCACCCATTTACCCTCCAGCTCAGCGGGCAGCAGAGGATTGGATGCTGTAGGAAACCTGAGGGAGCTGTCTCCTATGAGAACATGATTGTGACTTCCACAGGTTGATGGAGTTATTGCCGTTTCAGTAGCACCTCTACACTACTTGGCCGTTTAAGGTTCCCTGGTTGGTGACCTTTTTCCCGCGATAGTGTTAAAAGGAGCTGAGGAGGCATGAAGGAAAGGTTGTTACTCATGGGGACTTGATTCATTTGGGATACAGAAAAGTCTGATATTGAAATGTTGTCAAAGGAATTAGGATTCTGCAGTCGGTCGGGGTCACAAACTCAAATATGCTCATAAAAAATACCCATTAATGCAACATTTCTTTTAGCTTTTAGCTAGCAGAGAGGTAACAATGCAGTCCACTTCCAGTGTCCAAATGAAAGTGTAATGCTTTGGTTTGATTCTGCCTTCGGGCCACCCACTTCCTGAATACTGCACATGCTAGCATCTAAAAAGGCTTGGCTATCTGTTATTTAAGACATGCTATTCATGATCTGCTGATGTGTCGATGGCTTTGGCTCATGACATAGTAGTTAATCCACTTATTGGGTTGATGGTTGCATTTCCAGCTTCTCCAGTCTGTCAGTGCTTTATATAGTGCAAAGCACGGAGGTATAAATTTAGTCTGTTTGATGATTCTGCGTGAAAAGACAACACAAATATAAACTCGATGCTATAAAGGCTCTAAGTGAGGAAGCCTACAATGGGATGTTGAAGGGATGTTAGTGGAATAAGTTTAATGAGTAGGAAGGTTTAAATGTAATGCATGGTTAAGAGTTAAATGTAATATTAAAAAAAACCCTCCATATTATTTCTGTATCATAAATGGGAAAGAACACTCAACACTCCGACATCTCCAAGACATTTTGGCATTTTAAATCCATTAGTGCTCATTGCCATATTTCATGACTATGGCTGTGTCTCAATTGGCTCTGTGCACAGCTCCACTACTTCCTGAATTTAGGCAGCACATTTGTTTCCTGTCTTTCATTACTGGTCA
>JBAMHV010000026.1:7623789-7635800 GCA_037177535.1 Pseudomugil gertrudae | reverse complement strand
TGTGTGCATGGTTGTCTGTCTCTGTGTGTTGGCCCTGTGATGGACTGGCGACCTGTCCAGGGTGTACCCCGCCTCTCACCCGATGTAAGCTGTAAACTGGGATTGGCTCCAGCCCCCCCGCGGCCCCGTTCAGGGAAAAACGGTAGAAAATGGATGGATGGACTTTCAAAACATTCTAAGTTAGCATGACCTTTATATTAGATTTCAAAAGGATCAATAACAAATAACTTAATGAACCTACTCTTTAAATGACATGTAGAAAACTCAAAGTCCACATAATTTCATTAGCCAACCATGCTAGGAGTACGTTAGCCAATGATTAACCAGAGTTCTCAAAAGCGGCACATTTCAACACTCATCTGCCTCTGATAGCAGAATCTGTTGTAGAGGGAAACAATAAGTATTTACATGGCTTACATTTAGTCATAGAAGACAGACTATTATGTAGCCTATATGCTATGCTAGGACATGCTAACAAATTGATTCATCACACTTCTACACTCATTTCTACACCAATGAAAAGAGTGGTAGAAATGCACACCAACTACACTTGAGATTTTATTAATTCCTTAAAAAAGAACTATTTCACCAACATAATTTTGGATAAAGTTTGCCTTTATTGCCTCAATGCCTTTATTTCTGACCCAAAAGGAGACGTCAAAGAGACAAATGGTCATATAAAGCAGCAGAAATTCAGTATGAAAAATGAAGGGCAGAATGTTTTTCTGAACAGCAATAACATCAACACAATCCCACTGCTTTCTGCTTGAATATTGGTTGCTCTGTTAACTCTTTAGGCTATACACCAAAAGAATAATCTTCTTTGTTGGCTTTCCTTAAGCTTTTAAGTGTAGCGTTTCACTCTTCTTTACATGACCACCTCGAGCTTGCACACCTCGACGTCAACCCTGGACAAAGGTATGCAAGCTCATTTTCACAGACCAGATATATGTTGTGCTTTAGGCTGGGAATGTAAATCTCCAACAATATGTTGTCTTTAAAGAATCGACTAATTTAAAATGGAAGATAATTTCCCCCCTGAAGCATGTTTGCAGAATGTATGCATGCACCATTGTACCATTACACTGTTCTGGACTTTTTCCATCAGCAGAGCATCTTTTCTTCCATGCTGTTTGATTCCAGTCTGCTTTACATAGTTGATGTGTCTGTGAGGAGTGCTGCTTTCATGTAAAATGCACCAGTCAGATGTTACTGTAGATCTTCACTATTTGAAGAATTATTACATTTCTTGCAGTTTTATAAAGCACATAAGCATTTAAACAACTAACACGAGTCCTCACACAGATTAAATACGTTTTGTGCATGTTCATGACGATCTGCGTAGTGTAACTCTGTGGATATGGACACTCTTAGACTATCTATCCAGCGTTGATGACATAAAACAAAGATTTTAAGCCAGCAATAAAATGCTTCTTACATACATAGATTTCTTTATGAAGCTGTTATGAATAATCTAATGTCTGCATAACCAAACAAACTCAGTAGTGTGGATTTTTATAGGCCTATATCGCATAAAGGGATATTACTCCCTATGTTTAATGCAGCAAGAAACCCTTAACATGTATATTTTTTGCTCAGCTTGTTAGTATGTGCGAAGCTCATTTAGCTATTTAGTTTTGTATAGCTCGATTTGCTCTTACAAATATCCCAGAAGGAGACAGAAAACAATAAAAGTGACTCAAATAAGAGATGGAAATGACCACAATATGGTAAAAAATATATTAAAATGACCAAACTGTGACACAAAAGTACTACAGTAAGATGCAAAAAGGCTCAAAACGACTCATGGATAAATGCACAGAGGCCATAAAGACTAAACTGCTGATCCATAACTTTCACGTAAAACTCTCCAACATCAAACAGTCTACCAGTACTCTGTCTGTGGAAGATTGTTTAATTTTACTGGTAGCCTGGGCTCATCTTGTCATATATGTATGAGATCACTGTTCTGTTTAGCTTCATTGTATTTCACTCTGGTATGTTTAAGCCACCAGAAGTGGTTCAGATACACAACATCTGATGCAGCTGCATGTCCAGCATATACTTATAGCACACCTTGTTGCACTTAATATTTCTTCTGCACTTAACTGCACTATACTTAAAGGTCCTTGGACTCTCTGTCCCATTGTGCACATACAATATTACGTGCCTGTGTAATTCCCGAGAAGAGAGTACTGCTTTTACTTCTGTATTGCTACACAAGCACAGCTGCTATCTGAATCCTCTTTAAGCGTCTCTCATGATCTTTCAGGCAGCCTGATAACAACAAACACTGCACTTAATTGGTTATTTAGAAGTTCTCTACAGAAACTGTACAGCATGAACTCAGAGAAGCGGTTTAACAAAATGCCTTTTGCATCCTAAATATACACACATCAGCCTGTTTATTTATTGTTTAATTGCTTGTTAAGGAATAGTCAGTGGCAGCATTTAGGCATGTAGACATGGTTAAGCTGGCTTGCTGAAGTTCAAACTGAACATCAAAATGAGGAAGAAATTAGTTGGAGTATTTCAGAAATGGCTGATCTAATGGGATTTTCATGCACAACCATCTATGGGTTTACAGAGAATGGTCTAAAAAAGACCATAATGAGTGAGTGGTAATTGTTTTTGACAGAAATGCATGGCTAAAGTCTGAAGAGAGGCAAGAGTGTTTGGTTAAAAATGATAGAATAGCCACAATTATTCCAATAACTACTGGTTGCAACTAAAGATATGCAGAATACCATCACTTAATGCTTAACAAACAAGAAGCTGATAGGCCACAGCTGCAGAAAAATCACACTGGGTGTCCTTTCTATTAGCTAACAACAAGACACAAAGCCTACAATTTCCACAAGATCACCAAAAACAGTGTCTGGTCTGATAAATCTTAAGTTCAGTTGAGTAAGGATCATGTATGGATACATTTGTCCTGTGTAGACAGTTAGGCTGCTGGTGGTAGTATCATGATGTGGGAGATATTTTTATGGCAAACTTAGAGCCTAGCTGAGCATAATTTAAACACGTTCAGCCTCTCCGGGTATTGTTATTAACCATGTTAACCTCTATGACCTCAGTGCAACGTCTCCTGATGGTGACTTGCAGCAGGTTAATGCACCATGTCCCATATACTTACTGTACTCCATCGCCAACAGTCACCAGATCTCAATCCAACAAAGCAACTTTGAGATGTGGTGAAATGGGATGATATGACAAATCACACTATCTGAATGAAACCACTCAAGATAATTTAGAAGTTTTTAGTCTTTCTGAAGTCATGACGGCACCACAGCTCGACAAAAAGATAATCAGTGGCTGCGTTGCCTTTCCAGAGAGTGATTAGAGTTAGCTATTATCAATGCAGCAGTGTTAAGTAATCCAGTTAGTGAAGGTGTACAGCATCAATTGGGTGGCAGTAGAGACCCGGTTGTGCAGGACAGATGGTGAGCTTTGATGATGTGCCTTTGATGTGCTTGTGTGTTGGCAACCCTGCAGATCCCCCCAGGCTCCTGACAGCCTTCAGCCGTCACAGCTGGGATGTTAAAAGGAAAGAAACAGGAAAAGAAAAGGAGAAAAACTTGAGCATTACAGGCGGCTGATGGTGTGTTTGATGGTTTAGGATTAAGGTGTGATCCTGTTCTGACTAAAAGCAGAAGTTTTCTGATGAAGGCAGGGTGACTGACAGTGATTTGGAGTTAGAGGGGAATTTTTTTCTTTAATCTGAAATATTGGGATTGGATCAGGATGGTATGGCATTGTTTATATAGCAACAACTGGGCCATGTTCACCTGTTTCACACAATGAGCTTCACTCACGATGGCTTATTTCCTTCTATCTACCCACATAAATCTAGAAAGATAGTTTTTTTTCTATTTAAGTAGTAAAACCTATTCCCAAAGTTTTCAGCTGCAACATATTCAGCTCTGTTTCTGAAACTAAAACATGTCATCCAGTCTAAAGCACCAGCATCTCTGAGGAAGATATCATGCTCATCATCATAAGCTGTTCCAGGTCTTTCTTTGCCACCACTTTTAATTCATTACATTAATACCGTTTCCATTCATGACTGAAACCTTCAGGCAGAAAAAGTAAACAAGTTAAAAATTAAGCCTAATTAAAAGCAGCTTGTTTTTGTTCAAATAAAACATACTTCAATTCATTCCAATACAGTCCAGCAACAAAACCAACCAATTACTCTGAAGTACATTTAGCCGAGGCAACAATGTAAATAAAGGACGCTTTCTTAATTGGAAGACTGCTTTTAGCACAACTAGATTTTAAGGCAGCTCACTAACTTAGATCACAGAGAGAAACAAAATATCTTTTCAGCTATGCTGATGACGCTCAGCTCTATATTACTGTCCCAGCAGGGACTCCTGTCCTGATGCCACAGTTAGATCAATACTCAAAGCAGTCCTAGGTTTTCATGGTAAACTACATCATCTTAGTTCCCTCAGATATTCCATGGTTTCCCAGATCCTTGTTCTCTTTATGTTGAATTCCCCCATTTTCTGAGTGTCCTCCTTTGTTGTTTTTGTAGTTTGGTATAGCATCACCTTCCGTTACTGTCTCCACACAGCTTCCTGTGCACCAAAGAATTAATTTTACAATTTAATGCAGGTGTACATCTGCTCCAAACACTTGTTGATACTCTTATTTGCTACTTAAGATATTGAATATATAATCTTTACATATTTACAGATGACAACAGTGTTAGGCTGCATTGTATAAATACATTTGCATTGCCTGTGGTTTGACGAGGTACTACAGGGTCCTTTATAACACTCATAATAATACTACTACTAATAATAATATACATAATAATCACAAAACTCACTAAATAAAAGAGCTGTAGCTCAGATGGAAAAGCAGTTGTGAACCAGGAGGTTGGTGGATTGATTCCAGGCTTCCACTGACTGCGCTGTCCCCCCCGATGTGTCTATCAGTGTGTGAATGTGACATGTGTGAAGTGCTGTGGCTGAAAAAGTGCTGTATAAGTACAAGTTCATTAACCATTTGTAGCCATGTAGTGGAAGAATGAGAAGTTGTCAGTCCAGGTAATATTTATTTATGTGATTACATTCAAAGTGGTTGTTATAAAATAAGGCTAAAATGACAAAATGACCAAATAGAAATGACCAGTTTGGAGAGATTGATATTTTTCAAGATCCAAATAGCGTTGTATTTTTGCCAGCTGCCCCCTGCTGCCTCCACAGTTCTGATATAAATGTCTGTGCAACTGTCATTCACATAAATAAACCACACAAAGCTGCTTACATGTACACAAAACAAGACTCAGACTGAAAATGGACTTATGAATGCTAAAATTCAGAAACAAACAGGGTCATAACGAAACCACGTCTTTCTTTTCCCTGCTTAGCTGGGCATTTACTTCCCCAACAACATCGCAACTAATCTCCATCATTCTGCATCTAATCCCAAATCTGTAACTGGAGTTTGAACTCCACCTCTGCCTGTTAGGCATGACAATGTCAAAAAGCATTAGCTTGTACTTTGAAATGGCAACATGCGAGGAGTTGGGTAGGGAAGGTAATCAGTGCATCGGCGAAGGCTCGTCTCTGATAAAGCTCCCTGATAGCGATTTAGTAAACCTGCTTAATTAAATTGCATCAACTTCTGACTCTGAGCGCTTTCACGTTGAAAATGGATTAAAACTGACCAAAATGAATCCTCCTGGTAGCGGCCTAAGTTTGCATTACACCAGGAAGGTGTGTGGCAGCGGGGTCAAGTCTGATTAATCTCACCCGCCAAAGTGTTAATTGAATCATCTCAACTGCAGCCAGCAATCTAACCTGGAAATATCGCTGCCATCCTATCTTAACACCCATTTTACACTTATTACCAGGATGGGACTTCAGCACATCCACTCACACTTATCTCTTAGTTGCTGAAATGGCTCACACATTCTGGTTTTGCAACCCACAGGAAAATGTCATAATTTGTCTTATAGGTTACCTTTATGCTCTACAGATGAAAAGTGCAACATCCATCAGCGGGCAAACCATTAGTGTTGAACTTAGCCTTAATTTCCCAGCAAATTAAATGCTTCTTGGTAAGGCAAACAGGAAAACCTCAGAAACACGAGCCAAGCGCTCACCACTTCTCTTTCTGACTTTGTTTGGGCGATACATCTTCCTGTCTCTTGGGTAAATGCACTTTGGATGAGAGTTGAATCTAAATGATGGGGGATTTGCATGAATGAAAAACCTTAAGTGTAGCATGCACACACAGTAGCGGGTGTCTTTTTAAACAGCTGGCAAAAGTTGATAAGAGCCATTTTCTACTTCAAAGTCCTCGTACATGAACTGTGTGTTTTTTTTTAAAGATCAGCAATTTGTTTCAAAAGCAAGCTGCAAAATGCCCGTGGACATCGGCTTTGAAAAAGCAACTAGTTTGGAGCCATGCTGGAGTTTGTTGTCATTGTTAGAAAATGCCCCCAAACATGGGATAGCTCTAAATGACTCGGCTGTCTTGGGATATGCTAACCAGAGGGAATAACAGGCCCAAGCCACTTACGTCTTTGATTTAAGTGTTTAAAATGCTATGTTTATTTATTAGATAGGATGAGGACCTAACAACAGCATGAATACTAATTTATTAAATAATAAAAATACTTTATTACTTAAATATCTTTGGTAAAGATCTTACCAATGAGTATAAAAAATAGGACACAAGCCAAGACCTGAATGTTTTGTTTATCTTATACGAGACGTGGAGGCCACGGGCATTTCACATTGAAGCTCTCTTCACAGCTCAATTTTTGATTCACTTTGCAAATGCAAAGAAATCCAAACAATTTTGTATTCATATAGAGCCAGAATGGTATGCATTTCCTCTATTCATATTTTCCTTTCAGCTGCAGCCAAACTGTGGCTGCTAGAGAGTAACTGTGGATCAGAACCCATGTGTGGTATACCCTGAATGCCTGTGCAGGTATGCTGAACATTATGCACACACCATCAGGACGAGGCAGACAGTAAATGTTCCTTGGGTTGAATCTTGCATAAGCCGCTGCATATACACAGAAATCCCATTGTGATGCATAAACTGCAGATTCATGCTGACAGCGCTTTATGACAGCAGAGGGAAAATTGCTTACAGGTGAAGAAATTAATTTATTCTGCGTACGCCTTTGCATGTTTATTCAATGCATCCACGGTTAAAATTATTCATGAAATATGACGGACTGTCCTGCAGCAGAAAGCCTTCAGCTGTAGTGACATTACTGAACAATTAAATAAGGACTGCTACATTTAAATACCATTTGTCAGAGTAGTAATGTGTCATTATTATGTATTTATTAGTGAATGAAGCTCATTTCTTAAGGCTGCTGTTACTGTAGGAAGCTCCCATTCAAACACCCAAACAAACGATGTGTTAATTTCATTTCCAGATGAACAATGTGTTCATTCATCTTCCTGCTTCCACAGTGTTTGTGGAACTCAGCGCTGAGCTCAATAATTGAAGATGTAAATCTTCAGGATGAAGTCACAGACGTACAGTTTAATTTTAAAGACCCACTCGCTGATTTAACAGCCACGCGTTGCAAATTTAACTATTTCGTAGTAAAACAGGAGTACACGGCATGTTTATTGGGTATTACGTTGATCCACAGTTGGTGCACATTTAAGGCAGCAAAATGGTGTAAATGGGATTGATTAGAAATTAATGGATTTCTATTCTGTCACAGTGTGCCGCCCCGGCAGCAACTGGATTCCACTAAAACAGATTATGGGAATTCAATTCAGAGGTGGCTTTGGATGGCTTTTTTGTAATGAGCTAAATATATCCTTACATTGGATTGCTAAAAAAGTAATTAATAAACTAGGTGGTTCAGTAGTGACATAAAAATTAGGCCCAGCTCTTGATAGATGATGGAAATGATGGAACCAGAATCACTAACAATGCCCTCACAGTGAGGGCAACTATGGGATGTTTCTCATTGATCTGTTCTGGTGCTGAAAGGCTGGAATTGTTAGGTCTCCTGCTCTGCAACCCAACAAGTTCTCACACTTTAATGATCATCTAGTTTCTTTTTATACTGTCATTCTCAATTGTAAGAGGAGCTGATTGGCTTGTTTAATGAATGCAGGTTTTTAAAACATCAATGCACACAATGTAAGTTTAAGACAGCATACATTTTCTTTTCCTTCTATGTTATGTGTGTGTGTATGGTTGTGTGTCTGTGTTGGTCCTGTGATGGACTGGCGACCTGTCCAGGGTGCCAGCTAGGATTGGCTCCAACCCTCCCACGTGACCCTGTTCAGGGAATAAGCGGTAGATAATGGATGGATGGATGGATGTTTTGTTCAACTGGCAACCTGCCCAGTATGTAACCCATGATAGGCTCCAGCTACCCGTGACCCTTCGGTGGAATACAGATAATGTAAAGATAGATGACAGTTCATAAATCAACCGCTATGCAGATACACTTCAGCTACTTCCTCATTGGACAGACATGAAATCTGGTTCAGGAAACAATCCGGGTGA
This sequence comes from Pseudomugil gertrudae, assembly GCA_037177535.1. NCBI lineage: Eukaryota > Metazoa > Chordata > Actinopteri > Atheriniformes > Pseudomugilidae > Pseudomugil > Pseudomugil gertrudae. Next base: position 7,627,286 of record JBAMHV010000026.1, on the reverse strand, counting down.
CGGCTAAATTTAGCTTTGTTTATATTCAAACACATAATTACACTTTGTGACCTCCTGGCTGGGTCTTTAGGGTTCAATACTTGGCTAGCTTTGGAAAACAAGGTTATGGCCACAATGCAACCTTTTAACAACATGGTTATTATCTTACTTATCTCATCTTTATTTATAGAGCACTTTAAACCAATGCAGATTAGCCAAAGTGCTGCACACGCACACATAGCCACATAAAATAAAACACAGAAATATGTAAAACACTTCAAATTAGTCAAATGAATTCATTTAAAAACAAGATTTCATTACAATAAAAACAGCAAACAATGAAATGGCCTCTTAGATGATTTAAACACCAAAGAGAAAAAAAACGAGCCGGTTTGTCTGATGTGTAAAAGCAGCTCATAACACCTGAAAAAGAGCGATCAGTGAACAGTCTGCTGACCTGAGAGAACGTGAGGAGGCACGTGGATAGATAGATAGATGTTTATTTGTCATTGTAACATGTACAACGAAATTAAAAATGCCAACCGATCAGTAACAATCATAAAAACAGTCATACAAAAACTAAAAAAAGCTATTGAGCCTAAAAGCATAAGAGATATATAAAAAATATAAAATATAAAAGCATAAAAAGTCATAAAAGCATAATGGATGGAGCAGGTCAGACAGATAAGGGGATGCAAGGCCGTTAAAACATTTTAAAACATAAAGAAAATAGATTTTAAAACAAAGGAGCCAATGAAACGAAGCTAAAGTTACGTGCTCTTGCTTTTATAGTACCAGTTTAGAGCCAAGCAGCATTTTGAAGTATCGCCTGGCTGATACAAACATAAAATGCTTTGCAGTGGCCTAAATGAGTTTTAGTAAAAGGATTAAATTCCCAAAGTGATGCAAAAAAAAAGAAGTTTGACTTTTGTTAATTGTCTCAGGTGAAAAAAGCTGATTTGTGTGCATCAAATGTCCCCATCAATTCTTACAATCTTAGTGCAGAGGTGTCCAGCTATGTTCCTTGAGGGCCACAGTCCTGCATAGATGTATGCCTGCCCCAACGCACTTGCAGAACATCACAGGCTGTTGGATCCATTTAATTTAAGCCACGTGTCTGATCAGATATTCATCAGTAACCTGCAGGTTACTTACAAAAGATTGACTTTAGACTCTCCCGCCTTAGTAGATATGATGGCTACAGGTCACACGCAATGGCTCTCATGACCACGAGAGGTCTGATATCGTTAAAAAACTAATAAAAACTGCTCACAAACATCTGCAGCATGAGCAGCTTCCCTGCGGTTAAACCATCCTGCTAAGGCTACATTATAAGCTGAGCAACCTTACCATATGTAGCTCTTTCTGCCTGTTCATCTGACTTAATATCAAGATATAATAAGGTTTCATATTGCATTGTTTAGCTATTCACAATCACAGCTTGAATAATTCTCTCACCACAACAGCTCAGGCTGCATGCTAGAAGCGCAACTGAGCGGGTGTTTTCTCCCCAAATGAGCCTTTAGGTCACATTGTTTCTCCAAGAATGATTTATGCTTTCGCACAATTATTAGCAGGTTTTGGGAGTAATTAGCTCGCACCCCAAGGTATCGGTTCAAACTCGCAACACAGCAGTAAATGTGAAAGCGAGTAGCAGATTAGCATGCGTGGCTCTGTTCTGTTAATGCTAATCCCAACTCAGCAGGGAAAAAGACAACTATAAGTTTCATGAGCTTCAAGATAAAAAGAGACCAAGTAGGAATAATCAAACTATCTTCTAAAGATCCATATTTGAAAAGGATTGATGATGCCTTATATTAATTAGGTTTAGATCTTCTGAGGAGCTTGAACGTGTTGATTGTACGGTTGTTTATCCACTCTTACAGGCAATTTGGCCCCCAGTGCCTCTTCAAAAATCAACACAAGTGTTAACAGTGATGGTGAGAGCTCGTGCAAACAATCTCCAGAACTGATTTCATGCAACTGCGTTTACTATGCAAGCTCCACGTTATTTCTCTGTTTAGAAGAGCTAATCTGCTCTCACTGGGTGTTCTAGGAATATTACATCATATGGACTTTATATTCCAATTTCAGGTCAAATATGTTTTATTTTAGTCTTTACTCTTCACCTTATTGTGCAAAACAATCCCAGCTCTCTGTAGTAAATTAAAAATATGTATGCATTCAACCGTTAAGCATGTGAATTTGGAGCCTCTGTGTATCGTACACTTCACCCTGTCGCTCTTCAGTCGCATCTGCAATCCATGAAATGAACAAAATAGCTGACAAAATGAAAGGATTAGCATAAAATTACATCCAACTAGTGCTGATTGCTTGATGAGCATCTATGGTGCCAATTTCAAGCCCTCAAAAATCCATGTCATCTCTTCTCTGTAATGTGCTTCATTAACAAGACCCTGCTATATTTCCTGAGCCACCATTACTACTATAGAGTGTATTCTCTGTGATGTGGGGGTAAAGATGATGGATTCTCAAAAAAAGATGACCTCAATTTGGCCACGGTGCCCTGATGGGGGATGATTGGCTTTCTTAGATCCGGAGAGGCCCGGTAATGTGACTGCAACGGTCACGATGGACTCCACAAGTGAACCGTTTTGCTGATTGGCTGAAGGCGATCATCGAGTACAACGCAGTTTGTCTCTTTAACACTATTTCATACAGAGCTGATGTGCTTGGATTACCAACAATCAATATTCAATTTAGCCTGTATTGCAGTCGGTGCGGGTTCGCTTACTCCTCAGTGTGCGAGCAGATTGTCTGGATCCTCAGCTTGTGGTGACTATTGGTTTTTTAGAGTAGGGAGTGAAAACAGGAAGTAGGGAGCAGAAACAATGCTGAGGAACTACCTGCCATTTAACAAGCAACACAGCTCAGTGGCAACAAATAGGACTAATGTAAGCTGTACATGAAAGATGACTTCATCCCAGGCTGTTGTAACAACATATGACACTTTAATTCCTCAATGCCTGGATTTCATTACAATCCAAATAAATAAAAAGGTATTTAGATAAATACACAAATAAATAAACAAGTATTTAGATAAATACACAAATAAATAAACAAATAGGTATTTTTTAACTAACTAAATAAATAAATAAATAGGTATTCAGATAACTACAGAAATAAATACATAAATAGGTTTTTAGATAACTACACAAATAAATAAATAGCTTTTCAGAGAACTACACAAATAAATAAATAGGTATTTAGATAACTACAGAAATAAATAAATAAATATGTATTTTTTTAACTACAGAAATAAATAAATAAATATGTATTTTTTTAACTACAGAAATAAATAAATAAATATGTATTTAGATAACTACAGAAATAAATAAATAGAAAATAACTGCGTAAAAGAAGAGATAAGAAAAAAGTAACCTTACCTCAATTAAAATATAACTAAATATAAAGAAATGGCTCCATGAGCCGCCACCTTACCGTGGTGGAGGGGTTTGTGTGTCCCGATGATCCCAGCAGCTATGTTGTCGGGGGCT
>JBAMHV010000026.1:7598792-7608820 GCA_037177535.1 Pseudomugil gertrudae | reverse complement strand
TTTGAATAAAAAATAAATAAATTTTAAAAAGATCCTTTAAATTAGACGTAACAGAAATAATACTATATCTAGTTAGAATTAAAATGCCCCTCATGTAATTTTTAAGGGGCCTAAAAAAGTAAATATAATTTTAAAAACATGCATAGGTATAGTTAGTGAGCATATGATTCAGCTCAGGTCCTGCTTGTTACTGTGGGGATAAATTATTCCCCCATTAAATTTTTCAATTTCTTCCCCTTTATAAAAAAACATACACTTTGCCCTCAACTAACATGATGCAAATGCATAAACAAAGTGCTTTTCAAAGCACTGAATGGAAATTTACTGCAGGAGGAGGTAATTTCATGGATATCTGGCTTCATTTTCTGCGTAAGAACTCAATGCAGTGTCGTAAAGCGAAATTTACTTGAATGTCCAGACAGCTCAGACTAACACGAAGAGTCTGCCAAGTCAATTATAACTTCATCCGCACTGGAGTATGTTTAACAACTTTGCCATAATGTGTTTTTTCTCTTTCAGTCCTGCATGCCATTATTAACGTAGATATATTGAAAATATGTGCATTGCTTAAATGTTTATTCTGTTGATAAATTCCTCAAAATGCTATAGATGGAAAGAATATTCTCAGAACTGAGGTCTTGTGTATATTACTGTGCTGCAAAATGACATCCATCATGTGACTCTCCTCTCCAACAAGCCCAAACTACAGGCTGACATCGAAGATAGTCAAACATTATTCTTATCACATCATATCATCAGGAAAATTAGGCCCTGGGAGTCGCACAAGAGTCAGAATTCATATCTGTTCCATCAGAGCTGTAGGAAGTCATGACATCTGATTATCCTGACAACATAAATCCCATAAATCTCTGGAAAATGGGCTTGTTTTTTATGTTCTGATGCGATATTCCCGTTGACATTTCTGGGCTTACTTCACTTCAGTAGAAGCTGTGCGATGATTAACATGGCAGGAAATTATAGAGGATCAAAACTAGACTGGAAGTGCAACTGATGGAACTGGCATGGAAAAGGAAGTGAGTGTTATGCCAGACAGGAAGTGAGGATCCTCACAGTAAACCAGTCGTTTATCAACATCAACATGACGTTATGGGGAGGCTCAGGAGGTAAGAGTTGTCTACCAACATGAAATATGGTGGTTTTTATGATAACTGAATATAATTATAGAACAGATTCACAGTTACTCCAAATCACAGGGCACAAAAGAAGCAGGAAATGATTAATAATGGTAATTTTAACGACCCTTAAGCTACCTCTCTGAAACCCAGTCGCTATGTGATCCTTCATTTCGGTCACCCCGAGCAAACCCACATGTCAAAGCAGCTAAAACGAGGCTTCCTTTCAATGTCAACTCCACTTCTTGACGGGATAAAGCAGCGGATGTAAGCCCCACTTCAAAGTGTGGCGTAGGGGGTGCATGCTTTACATTCAGTTAATCTGACCTGTGGGCAACGTTTTAGCCACTAGCTCGAATAATAATCCTTTCACTGCGCTGCTCTTCTATCCGGATGTGCACAAAGTCTACAGATCCTGATGCTGCTGAACCCCTGAGGAGTCTTTAAGTTATCTTCTTGTTGTGTCAGAAAAACAACACAGATATAATCAGAGGAATAATTCAGCAGTGGGATGTGATGTTTAACTCTGATTGCCCATGAGATGTGTGGGTTTAATGCTACGTGCATTTAAATGGACTTTATACGTTGTAAGATGTCACTGAGAGTCTGTGTGAAAAAGTGGTAGATGAGAGGTAGATAAACCAAACCGAGCATCTTTTTCCCACGTGCTATATCATAAATGTTCAAACAGACATTGTCATCATTATTTTAACAGACTCACTTGTGATTTAAAAAAAACATGAGACCTTGTCATATCACCAGACCAGAGTGGCTCCATATTTTGGTAAATATTTATATTCATGTAACCGAACCAGGTGATGTTTGTTTTACAAACCATGACGGCAATTAGCCTGAGAGAAAATCTGCACCATTATCCAACATCTGTGTAGCACAAATATTGTTACCACTGGGAAATGCTCTTCTATCCTCCCCATTTATCACTCAATAACAAAAAGACAAGCTTACTAAGACAAAAAGACTTTCCCTTGTTATTAAATTAAAAATAAATAAAGTATAGGAACACTTTATGTTTTACATATGTATATTAAAAATATGGTTCCAGGGTGAACTTGCTTCTGCTGATATGTAAAGAAATAATAATCTGTGCTTGAAATCCAAATAAAGCAGAAATGTGTTACTGGATAATTAAATGAACAACAGTAAGTAAAACAATTGAACAATAGGTTCAATAGGTGTGGTATTGTGTGCTCTGACAGAAATAATTTAGATAAATGGATGGATGAATGTTAAACTATGTATCTGATACACTCATGGTGGGCACTTCCTGCCATTATACAGCCTAGCTGTTAGCATTTCTAATGCTAATGGCTAAAATGGTTTGCCGTTAGCATTTCTCATACTGAGTTAATATTTAAACATCTATTTTAGACATGCATGAAGTTCAAGACCATGTAGAAGAAAAATAATATATATTATCCCTGACCAAGACAGACTTTTAACCTTCACCAAAATATGTCACTAGCTAAAGCCAACCAGGAAACGACAAAGCTTAGTTGTAAATTGCTGGTTTGATCATTTTGCGACTTGGAGGATATTGTCTACGATATGTTTTAAAACCATATTTAAACTGAAATGATAGTTTCTTTGTAAAACTATTAAAATAAAAATGTTCTACAATAAAAGTATTTGATGTGTTTCTTTTTCTTCCAGTTATGTAGTCAGGACTGTTAGCACTTCCTGTTAGCATTGTGTGTTAACAGCTTTCTAAAATGCTAATAGCACTTGCAAGCAAGAATGTAAATGTAAGATACAATGAGCATGTATGTGGGCACTTCAAGAATAAAAATAAAATGTTGGGCCAAAAAAATGCTTGCTTTAATTACACATACAGCTGTTTTGCTAATTTCATATTTGTTTGAAGCATTTCTTGTGTATGTGCTTAGAAAAACAAAAAACCTTCACAAGCTGCGATGTGTGCTGGTTAAACTGGATAAAAGGTCACAAAATGGAATAATGGAAAGTTCTGACAACCACACATGGTATTCTTGTTTTAGGCTTCATACATAGCATATATGATACCATGATATAGCTGAAGTTTACATGCTCTGAACTCAAAATAGATGCTAAAACCTAATCCACTCTCACCATGTAAATCTTTATGAACAAGCAAGGAAGTCATCAACTGCATTCACAACAGAGCTAGTTTTCATAGTAAACACAAGATTATAAAGCAAATGTCCTCTTAGCTTAATGACAGGAAGAACATGTAAGAGAGGAAATATAAACCTTAATTCTGATCATTTACCCGCTTATTTCAGTGCATTGTAAGCTAATCAGTGCAGGAAATGAGTCAGACATATTGCATTTGCCTTTAAAATATGACAACAAAATTCAAAATGTTAAAAAACTACACCAGTGAGTATAATAATACACCACAGTAAAGCTGCAATGAATCCACACTGAGACAAGCTGCTAGCTCAGTTTTAAAATTCAGATTGTTTTAGTCACACAAAGCAAATAAGTAGATTTCCAAAAACATCTAAGCACTCCTTCAAAGATCCAACGCAACTGCTTGATGTTCCCGTCAAATATGAGAATTCATTACTTTTTCAAGTATCGCTGAAGCAAGCTCTTTAAACAACGGTATCTATGCAAATTTCAATCCAACTCGTCCACTGGAGTACATGAAAAACCCCATGCAGAGATGTTGACATGCTTCAGCAGTGTATTTGTATGTAATCCCTGAAGTGTCTGAGATGATTCATGTAAGCTCTGCTAACCAACTCAGCTGTTCAGCTTCTGGCTCCATGCTCACACATGAATGTTTTATCACTTCACAGCAGTTTTGAGGCCTGATATGCCTCCGTATCATCCTCTCTAAGAAGATATTCCTAAATGTTTTGTTTCCGGTGTATTTGTTGTGCTGCTTATGGTGCTTTTGTCTCTTTCTTTTGCACATAAACTCAGACACTGTGGTCAATTCACCTGGCATTTGCTGTAAATTCACACGGTTGGAGCTGATTTGACAACCTGCACAGGTATGAAAAGACATTCAGCATCTCGGTGAAGGATTCCTTCTGGATAATAGCCACACACAAGCATGCCGAAATCTCACATTATGATATTAATGTCGCTACCTGCTCAGTGTCAGTTCACATCTTATGTGAGAGCCAGCAGAAGCAGGTGTGGGAAGGTGCGGACACTTACTTAAATAAATGACTTACTCTAAAGGTTGCACAAACATTTTTCCCTATTTGACCTTTTTATTACTACTAGTAGTCCTAAAAACCACTGAGTGAAAGTGCCTACTGCTGACAAAAGTAGGGGGAAAAGGGGTTTGTGGGTGTGTGGTGTTATTCATTTTTGTTTTTAAACAGGAAAGCTAATAGCGGCTAATGAGATGGCAGTCAGATGTTGTGTTGTGGCTAAAGATTTAGGCAGTATGACACCTAATATAAGGTGTTAGCTGTAAATGAAGGGGTGTGAAGTGTGAAATGGGCTGCGCTATATATGAAACACAACCAACTGTGCAGCCTGTGTTGAAAGAAAGTAGCACTTTACTGATGGGAGTGTTGTTGACGGGTGACAAATGAAGGGAAAAACCAACATTAAGTGTCTCAGCAAAGTGTCAACATCATGCCGGAGCTTTTTAGCCCTAAAACTGCAGCATTACAGTGACCTTGTTTACATGCTCAGCAATATTCCTGTATTGTCCAGATTAAGCTTGTACTCTGAATAACACGTTGCAGAGTAAACAAGGATTCATAACCACAGAAAGGTCATGTTTGTGGTGAGCAATAATCGCATTAGACTTAGCTAAATGTAGTGTTTTTATGCTATGTTGCAAAAGACTCATATACGCTGAGATCAATGTTTCTCTCACTGCAGAATTTTCTAGAATTGTTTCCTTCACAAATAATAGTTAATCACAGCAGCTTGTGGGCAGAGCAGGGGCGTGTCCAGTATATTGGCCTCGGGGGGGAAGGGCCACCCTTCCTATCACACTGGCCGCACTCTCCTAAGCCAAGTTATCAAATGTAATCAAACAGTGAAACATGGTTGTCCGAGTGTGCCTGAAAGCAGCTGCTGTGGGATGAGGTTTCCTCTCAGGGCAGGCAAAAGATGATGAGAGACAATATCTCTGTGAGTTTAATGAAGTTTGTCAACACTAGAATGACCACAGACCCCTACTTTGACCCCTAATTTGCTTTAGGTTAGGATTTTAGGCTACAACCAACTTAATCCAATGTTTTATTAAATAAGTACAAAGTAATATTTGTAGCTTGTTTTCCACAGAAACTAAATCTGAACTTCTGAACTGAATAAATGTATATTACCATGATCACTTCTGTTTACTATGAAGATATGCAAGCTGTGCAGGAGTCCCAGCTATCGCAGGTCACATCTCTACCTCTGCAGCAGCTGCAAACAGAATCTAACATTTCCTTTCCTCCGGTTTCTCTGCACCTCCTGCTTTTAGAAGTCTGCTACAGGTTTGGACTGTGTCTCAGTCCACGTTGCTCCACCTGTCCTGTTGGATGTTTTCCTTTGTAAACTCTGCAGCTGCTGCAGAAACTCCTTACAGCTGTTTAGTTTCATTTATTCCTACAAGGGTCCAGTATGATGTTAAATTCAGCATGGATCCATCACTGCTTACCTTCCTATACAGAATACCTCCACATAATCTGATCTAGAACGTTAGAAACTAAACTCATGTGTGTGGCTGAGGTAGAAACATATTCGTCCTTTTCTTTACATACCTATTATTAAAACTAGTTATAATGAAAATTCATGCAGTTTTAGAAAAAGCCAAGGACAGCAAGGCTGAATGATTTTATTTGACAAAGTTAATAAATATGTAAATTTCAGAACAGTGAAAAGGACGATTTGGTTTCTAGTGGGAAAAATATCCTAAAACAAGTAACTCTAAAATATTTCCTGCAGTCCCAGTCCATCCTGGAAGAAGCCAACTTAAAACAGCTTTAAATAAATGAGCAACAGATTTGGTTGCAGGTGACTATCATGTCAGTGAAACCATACCAGCATTTTATTGTGAAAATATTTCACTACATTATTGTTGAAAATGACCAGAAGGCAGGATTTAAACAACAACTCTGTACTTTACTGATCAATGCAGCATCCTAATGATAAAACTACCATTGTCATTATGATTACACAGATTTGTTTTTGGGTTATTGTAACCACTTTAGTCATGATTAACAGATTATAATTTTGTAAAAAGCACTTATTTATTTATCTCTTGTCAGACGGCTAGACATGTCCATAACACATGACTGAAAAGCATAAAGACTCCATGTCACATAGTTTATAATACACATTTTAGAAACTGTTGCTTTGCTGTAAAAAAGTTCCTGCTCTTAGAATGACAGCACTGGCAAAAATAGACTGCATTCAATGTTTTTCATGCTCCATAAATACTCAGACATGTTTGTAGTCCAATTTAATGGACTTGTGAAGCGAGCTAGCAAATGTAATGTGTACGTTGATGGAAGCATGAGCCAGAAGTCTGACTTTCATTGAGACTTTTAACGTTATTTGTCGCGAGGAAGACTTTTACTGAGAAGATGATAGTTTGGATCTTTTTTTTTATCTCAATCTGTTAGCTAAAAAGCTAGCATTGAAGATGTTTTTGATACACCTCTCTTCATTATGGACAGCTTCAGCTGTGCTACAGTTTATTACATAGCCTTCATATAAAATAACAACATACTACATATATATATACTCTGCTTTTTCACTCAATTTAACTACATTTACAACTGTGGTCTGAGTTAGCTAAGTAGGCTAAGTAGCAATAGCTAAAAGGATCAACAAGCAGCAGTAATTTAGGTACTGTTAAACTTCTAGTTATGCTTATTCTTTAAAAGTGTGATGTGTTGACAAACTATTCCTTAAAAAATGAAAAACTAGGTCTTGTTGCTTGAAGCTGTGTGTGTAGCAGTCAAATAGCTAAAAGACTACAGTGTTTAGCAAAAGGCACAAACAGTCCCATGCTTTATTACAGTTTGCAGAACATGCTTTGTAAGCTTTCATTCCCCCTTTTTTCTTTCATTTGTCCTCACATCATCTCTGCCCTGCATGTTTTTAAGCAGCCTGACTCAGATATCACTCTCATAAACAACCAATGACATTTCCTTAGCACGGACCTGGCATTTAGTTTGATAGATTTATTGACGATGGCTGCTTTATTTTTTGCCTCAGCTTGCTGTCGCTCTTTAGGAGACCCTCCACAGGTGTGCCCCTCATTCGATCCCTTTACGCCGTGTCCCCTCCATCTCATCTGAGCGCGTGTTTGCGTCGGCAAACAGAAACGTTGTGTGACTGAAGTATCAGTATGCAGCTCGGATGTTGCTAGTGCTACTGCATGCATAGCGAGATGTCGGTGCTCTCTCGGCTGCAGCCGCAGCTTATTGAAAGTCTATGATTTGAAAGCCATAGACTCATAATTACAGCATATTTTGATTATCTTGGAAGCATAAAGTCATAATGGAAGTTGTATTTCAGAGGAGAGGAAGGCTTGAATTGTAATGCAGCCTCTAAACCTAATGGCCTCTAAAGAGAACCCAAGGAGTCCATTAATTAGTTTCCTTGCTCTGTAACTTGAAATAAAGAGGCAAGAGGGGGAGATCTGAGGCACTGATAATGTGTTAGAATTGGCCAACCTGCATATATCAGGTTTGTGGAGCATCTTATTTTTGTCTCATGCACAAGTGTGTATAAACTAGCCACAGCAGGGGTTGCTGTTTGGAAAGACAGATGACCTTAATGAGCGATCTGCAGGAGAAGATATAAGCGCACACAGACATGCAAACACCCCGTAACACTGCTGCTGCCCCATCTTATTTTGCTGCTTTCTGTCTCTGTTTATTTGGCACCGGCCTCGCTGAATGGCTCCCTGCGTAAACCTTCCCATCACAAGCCGCCGCTTGCTTTCTCTTCTATCTCTCTGGCCCAAATTAAAGCCACACCTGCTAGTTTTATAGCATCCGCCACTATATTTTACTGCACACTATTTCTTCCATCAGGCTGCTGCTAAGTTATATTGGAGAAAGTTTCTATGTTGGACTTTTAGTGCCTGAAGCCAAATAAATAAATAAATAAAGCAGAACGGCTCACTGTGTTTCTGAAGACTCGGTGGATAAAATTAGAAAGCTTAAAATGCCATTTCCCCTTTTCATATCAAACATATACTTTTATCTCAATGTCCTGACAAGATCCAAGTGGGAAATAATTATTTCCTAAATGTCAGATGTCACCGAGTCATGGCTAATAAGCCCTCTTTCACCTTTTATCTGTCTCCTTTAGCAGGATCTAAAATAGCTCCTAACCACGGTTGATGGCGCTGCAGTATTTACACATGCGTTCCCACTCAGAGTGTGGGGATAAAGCAGGAGAAGCGGTTTCAGGATCTTTAGATCTTTATGTCCAGTTGGTGACAGTTTTACATATAAGGTCATTTTTCTTGTTACAATATAAAGACCTGATAACTCCGCGATACAAAGAGCTATTTGAAAGCTACAGAAGACTGGCAGTGATGTACTTCTATGGCCTCTGTAAAGGACAACCAATCCCTGGAGTGTGAAAGGGTATTTTTCTGCTGTAATAATATGGGTCTGGGCCAGAATATGAAGAAAATGACAGGGGAAGGAGGTAAAAAAAAGAAAGGGGGGGTTGGAGGGTGACAAAATGTCCAACGATATGCAGAAAAAGGATGGATTTTACGGACAGAACAGACAGCAGCAAGTGAATAATTGATGCAGGAGGGGAAATTAAACAAAAGACAGAGGAGGCCAAATGAGAGAAGGGTTGTGGGCAAAAAGGCAAAGCAGGGATAATATTAGAAACAGGTCAGTGAACAGCTTCCCTCCCTGCCTCACCTTCCATCCTCTCCTTTCTAAAGGCAGAAAATGCTGTCAAAAGACCCGACAACAAAGCTGTGTCTTCACTTCCTTGTGCTTAATCCCCATCCATCTTTTCTTCTCTAATTCCAATCCAGCTTCACGACAGAACATCAAACACCTGCATGACACCGAGGTTTAACTAGAAATGTTACAAAACACACAGTTTAAGCTCCCGTCAGCACAGCATCCTACAGTTTAATACCTGAAACCACGTCACACGTTTATTTAGCTAAAGAAATGGAGGGAAACTCTGAACTTCCTAAGCACAATAAATAGTTGCTTGAAGAATATTTAATAATAAATAAGCAAAGAAATTTACAAAACAAATAACGTGCCCAGAAAAGCAGAAAATGACCAGCATATTTTTCATTAACTGTGAGAATGTTTCCTTTAACCTTATAGTGAATATTGTGTTCATACGTTATATCCTCTTTCACATTCACACACCATTATTTTGTAAATGCAGGGATGCATTAACCTTTACGATACATAACCTGAAACTGTTACACAATGTTTTAGACAAATGAACATATTTAATTATTTTCTCATGGGTCATTGGTTGTTTTGTGGCTTAATTTGGGATATTTATGCTCTTTTTCTCTTAGTTTGCATCCCCTTTGCTTTCAGGTTTTCCTTTTGGGTAAAGTTTCCCATGTCTCAGCATTCGCTTATTTTTGGTTTCTTTGGGGTCATTTAGCCATTTGGCATCAGTTTCTTGATAAGTTTTTGCTTCATGATCAAGGCATCTTCTTTGCCACTTGATGCTCCTTTTGCATCTTTTTGTGTGCATTGTTTTTCATTGTTTTTGTGAACATGCACATTTTTGGTGAGTGAAATGAGCCAATCAGCTCACATGATGTCTTAAAGGAGCTATATGATGCTTTTAAATCCTTTTAACATGTAAATCATTCATTTATTGTCTGTATAAAGCAGAGTCACAATGCTTTGGTCTGAATTCCTGCTTATTCTCGCTCCACACACACCTTATAACCCTGTTCTGAGGTGTGTATCG
>JBAMHV010000026.1:7559983-7574422 GCA_037177535.1 Pseudomugil gertrudae | reverse complement strand
CATTAATGTACCTCTTTCTCACTGAGAGGCAGCTTGTTTGGACATTATGAGTAATCAGTAAGTCAAACAGGATACAGTGGATATTAAAGATGTATTTGCTGAAGGATAAACTCAAAAGCCACAAGCTGAATAAATGATGGAAAGACAACCCAGAAACTGAATTTAAACATAAAGCAGCTTAGTGCATCCAGAAAAAAAACATCCATGTGATAAATTAATAGTAGGGATGCTCATTCACACATATTTTGATATAAAAGAAAAGCAGAAATAAACACGAATGCCTTTCTGCTGGAGAACGTTGTTACATTTCATTCTCATATAATCAGTATTCCCTCAGTGCTGGAAAAACTTCAGCCAGCTGGCATGTTGGATAAACTTCTGCCTCTGGTTTAAACACTTACACCTAAAATATGGGTAACGACTCACTGACACATCGATGGAAATGTGCACAACTTTTATGATAAACAGCAAATACAACGCATAAAGGAGAGAGCAATCACCTCTCCTGGTCCTTATACTAACATAAATGCATGTTAGAGCCTCACTTCTTTTGCTCCAGTGTGTTTCTCTGCAGACTTTTGCTCCCTTTTGCCTCCGTTTAGTTTTCAGGAGCATTCTCATTGATCTGTTTTCCCTTTTATTCCCTTTGTGTATACACAGATCCCTTCCAGGTTACATGTCATAATGTTCACACTTGCCCTTCTTAGTCAATCTTCTGAGTTCTTTTGAGGGGATGTTACTACATTCCTGAGTTTCTATATCAGTATGACTCCAGTCTTTTATCCCTATTTGGGTCCTTCTTCCTCGACCACAGCTTAGAAGCACAGAATTCCCTGGAAAACCTTCATCTCACACTTCCTATTTGTGCAGCTACTTGTATGCACAAACGTATACATCAACAATAGCATGCGCTTCATGAAGATCCCCTAAAGGACCGCTGGAGTTGTTTTTAAAGCTCCCGTGTCTTTCAGGCTGAAATAGCTGCAGCAGCCTGTTTTTGTTGTCTCTAAATTGTCTCTGCTTATGAATTGTGCTCAAAACAGCAAAATGGAGAAATTGGCTTACTTTCTGATCTTTTTATACTCTTTCCCTGATTCAAACATGTGCAATGTTCTTCCTGAGGGTCTTAAAGAGCTGTGAGGATCTCACCAGAGAAACAACTGACTGCCTGAGGCTGAAATAAGGCAAACTCTTCCTCTGACTCAAATCAATTACATAGCAACAATTCAGTTTCGATGGGCATTTATTCAGTTTCATCCTCTTCCAATAATCTCTAATGAGCACAATATGTTTATATATGTTTAAAATGTTTTAACAACCACAGACACCTCCTCCTGCATCTTTTTTTCCAGATAAAAACCTCAAAGTGACGCAGGCGAACACAAAGAACCCGCTTTGTCTGGAGATCTGAAACGCCCTGTAGTAGCCCGCGTGCTTTCAAACTGCTCTCCTGAGAAGCCACACGTTTCCATACGTTCACTTTGAGTTTCACTGCAAGCACAATTTATGCTAATACCAGGAGAAAAGTTTCCAGAATGACTTAAATGTACAAAAAAAAAAATCCCACCCATAGAAATCTGAATATGAAACAAAAAGAGAGGAGTGGGCTGAACACACACACACACACACACTGACACAAACAGCATAATGCTCGGGATATAATGAGCACACTGCTGGATTAAGTGCCCTACAGTCTGTAAACTGAACTTTCCCAACAGCTGCTTTGATTCCAGCTGCGGTGCCAGTAAAGTCACACACAAATGATCGCACTTATTCTAAGATGATGCTATAAGTCAGGACTTCTTTTCCCCCCTTTTTAAAGTGATGTGCACAAATAAATGTTATTAGGAGCTCATTAATGTTAATCTTACTAAAAGTAATAAAGATTTATTGCATAACCAACTAGAAATGTTGCTACTTTCTAGTCTCTAATTGCATATCAGTGAGGTGAATAATCATTTTTATTGCAGCTATTTGTTTAAGAAACTCAAATATTTTTAGAAGCATGCATTGTACTGTTAATAAAATCTTATTGTGCAAAATCTATAAAGAAAAACTCACAGCTCTGAACTTCTTATAGTAGAGAAAACATGACAGCTGATTTAAATAACCCAGAAATACGACACCAACCTATTAAAAAAAGCATTAAACAAAACGAGGCATTAAAATAAAGTAAAAAGCAACATTAGCTTAACTTCAGTTCTGCTGTCTGAATGACATAAAGAGGTTTTCTGCTTTCCTACCGACATGGCTGTCTGGCATTTCATATAATTAGCTCAAATACAAATGTTAAACCCTCACATCAAAGACTCGTTTTGAAGAATCCATCTCTCCCAATTGTGGCTGATTAGAGATCCTCCAGAGGCCACTGGGAAGCAAACGTGAGCTGGGATGTAAACGCGATCGGCCTCCTCTGCTTTTTTTCCCTCACAGATGGGAAAGCAGACGAAGGTGCAGGATTAGAAACCGGTTCTCACTTTTTCCATCCCTCTCTCATGCTCTCCGTCGCTCTAAGCGCCTCTCCGCTCTTCTGTTTTTTCCCTTCATCCCTACATATCCCTTCTCCCTGGAGTCCGGCTCAGCCGCGCTCCCTCTCTCCCACATTTTTTGCGTTTTCATGCACGAACGCATGCTGCAGCACCAGAGGACTTAATCGACAGATAAACATGTGGGCGGCTGCTTGGCTCCGACATGCCAGCTGACCACAAACCAAAAGGTTACTCGTTCCTTCTGCATTATTCCAAGAACAGAGTGGATCTGCAGCGAGACTGGTGGGTGGCCAGTGCTGCCTTATCCACAGCACTCGAGTGCTCTTGAACAAGGCACAGCCTCCAAACTCAACATTACAGGTTCATACGTAAGAGTGCATTGATTTAGAAGCTATTCACTCCACATATGCTTAAAATTAATACTTTTTGGGGGATATTTTTTACTTTTAGGTGAGCATGGGACATCTTTTAGTGAACTCACCACTTTTAATGAGGCATGAACTACGACTTGCCCCACTGGTTCTGCTTTTAAGTGCTGGGGGATAAATAACAGTGTACTCATGCCACATATGTTGCACACATTCATGCCCATTACTCCCCACTAGCTCACTTTGTTGATGTAGCTTGATTTCACTGTGTTTGTGACGAGTTTTCCCCTTTAAATGGTTTCAATTCTGAGTCAAGTTGCAGTTAGGATAGCAGGATGGCTGTTGTTGGTATCAGAAGATTGATGGCAGCAACTATAACCGAGTCCGTGTTTGACGGAGAGGGGGGGAGCTTCAACCGCTTTGTTATTAAAGGTGGGCAAAAAGTTGCAGGCGAAACCGCGAAACCACACGGCTGACAGATTCTCCAGCCTTACGAAGTGCTAAAATGAATTAAGGGGGACGGCTGTCACGTCTCTGAACTGGAATCGGCCTGCCAAAAATAATTTGATCAAAAGCAGTGGCGACGATTGCAAGGTGCTATTATGTTGGGTAAAAATCTGGACATCCACTTCCATTTATCAGAAGATGGAGCGCTGAGTACAGCTACAGTGGGAACCATCCATTATGGGAATCATAAATTAAACTCAATAGGCACCTTTGTTCTTATCAGACATTTCCAGCAGGGCTATCATTTGCTTTGTGTGTGGATGCACAAGTGCACTGCGAGCGAAGGCCTGCCTGACAGACCAGCTTGTTCAGAGACAATCAATTCAGCAGCTATTGTTGATGCATCACCATCCTGGGTGATTAGAGTCTAGAAGAATGTGCAGAAACACGTCAGCATTCACGCTGCTGTCAGTCTCGGCATATTAGCAACGTCGTCAGCTGGGACTTAGATGCATGTTTAGCATCCATGTTTTAGGATGAATTACACTCTCAAACCTATTCTCTGCAGAAAAAAGTACCACGGCGATACTAGTGGCTTCGTCTACTCACACATGTAACGTCAGTATTCTCCAAATTGTACCAGGAAACATTCACTCTACAATTAATGCTCTCACCCATAGCGCTAACAACTTCTAAATGCTTATTTAATTCTACTTTAAATACTCTGAAAGGATCTCACGCATGTCCACTCCTGCTCGTTCCCCTCTTTGCACCTTTTGTTCCTTTGATATTTATTAAATTCACACTGTTACAGAGCCATTAAATGTAATGAAATAAAGTGCATGAATACACCATTAGTCCTGGAATCGCTATAATTGAGACACATTTAAACCGAGGTACAGATCAAGAAGCAGAGTGAGAGTTCCCACCATTAAAGCAGGCTATCTTTGTTAGGTGGACAGCTATAAAACAATGGGGCAACTCGGCTGCACGTGGCCCACACCATGTGCACAAACCAGACATTGTTACGTTGTCAGCACCACATAGTTTGAATCCATTTAAAAGATATGACTCGCAATGACTCACAATTTAAGGCTAAGGTAGAATTACAGCTCTCACTGACACCTGTCTACACAGCGGCATATGTTTGGAGCTCAAAATGGGATAAAAGACGGTAATTATTTCACTTTTAACAGAATCAAAGTACTCGTTTGATTGACATTTACCCGTTTGTTTGAAAAGCCCCATTTTAATTGCCTGTTAATGCATGTGACATTTCCAATAATGGCCGATGTAATAGCTGATATCAGGGATCATTTTATCGGTTCTAATTGTTTCTGGATGAAGAAGGTGGATATCAATTAAGCTGTGGAAGTTGTGCGGTGTGGTCTGATCTCTGCATGATGGGAACGGATCGTTTAAAACCTTCAAATTGAGTCAATTTTGTTTGAAAAAACTGCTAAAAAATGTGCAAACGTGACATCTGCAGCTTGGATGCAGGTGATTGGATTGTTGCAGGTAATGCACGTGTTTTATGGGAGGAGTCTTCCATCAGTCTGCTGGGAGAATTCACAGCTCTTCTGGTACATTTAAGCTCCTCATCCTCGTAGCAATCTCGCTCTATCTCCAAAGAAAACATGATCTTTTTACAGCAATGTGGCACATCAATCATATTTATAGAAGTGATGATGAGAGATCAATTAAAATGCTCAAGAAATGATTAGCTGAACAACCCGTCGCTACTGAAATCACTGCATATTAAAGCCAGTTTTAGAAAGGCAAAGTAATAACATTTTATTAATTGAGATTTAATGTTATATCCCACCTGTTGTCTGCCTGGAATGCCAGTAAGTTAAGGCTCTATGTTGTCAGAAAACAGCTGTTAGCTTACCAGCAGTGATTAGCTGCTCTGCTTTCAAAAAGCCTCACTGACACGTATGTGGGAAATTATAGAGGGATGATGGGACTGTGATCAATGGCCAGCTGGGACACAATACTTCCTGCATGTGCTGGAAGTAGCATCAGACACCTGTGTGTCTATGCACTGGTTTCAGTCATTGCACCATCCCCATAAAGCTTTATGTGGAGTGTATCGTACCCAGAAAGCATAAGGGTTGAATTTAACCTGCAGATAAGGGTCCCACATAGGTGGTGGTCTCGTCTGTGTTTGCAAATATTATTTATATAATATAAATTTATTTTGGTTCTGACTGAGTTTCAGCTGCACGGGACACATGTAGGATCCATAAGCTAGCCGGTATGTTCATTTTGGGCTCTGTGGATACTGAATTGACACTGGCTGTAACTGGGTAAATTCCACAGCACCCTTGTGGTTTTACTCACATGCGCTTCATACGCGATGCCCATGTGAGCTGGCTGTCGGAGACCCATTAGGGATGTTGGTAGGCCTGGCATGGTGAGCCTTTGAGGGCCAATTTGAAACCCATTTGGCCAAACACAGGTGGAAACTGCAGACAAACCCACATGGCACCCTTTTCTACAGCCAAATGTAACCCTCACAGACCCCACATGGACATGCCGGCTTGGGTATGAGCTGAAAACATAACCACCAGCTTGAGCTTTTACATATTTTAAAGGATTTTTTTTCTGTTTCACACAATCCAGTCTGACCTTCAGCCTCCTTTCTGCTTCTCCTCAGAACAAAAATATGGAAACCACTCTGTCTCTGAAGCATCTCTTAAAACAAGGATTCCTGGATCTTAACTGGTCTCTTTCTAATCATTTCAGTTTGGATTGTGTAAAATAACTCCATGCAATCAGCTTATTTCTGCACAAATATCAACATTTCTTGCTGCTTTCTGGAACACAACGCATCCAGCAAATGGAAACTACTAACCTAAAAAGTAAAACTATGAAAACGCTTTTAAAGTCTATCTTTGACAAAAGATGGCGGCACTTTTCTGAGCTGCAGGGTGGTTGTCAGCACAGCAGCTTCCCTCATATTTCCACCGGGCATAAGGAGGAACACACTGTTCCAAGACTGAAGGAGAGCTGACAAGATGACAGAAATATGGCGGAAATGAAAGGAGTAGCAGGGGAACAGTGAGGAGGCGACCACAAAGGGGAATTACCTCGACGTGCTTGTACAGTAGGACCATTATCGCCCTCGTTAGGAAGAGGAGGCTGACGGTTTTATCGATGTGGAATAAAACACCTCGTCTTCGCTGAAAAGCTGTTGCAGCCATGTTTTGTGAGAGACAAACAAAAGCAGTTTGGAATATTAAAGTGTTCCTGTGACAGCGCCACAATACAGATAACCACAAAGACCCATTTTCTATTTCCCTTTATACCAGTTTTTAACACAGGAACACACTTGTGTCTATTTTAAAATGGACCAAATGGGTCAAAAGTGGGTTTTTCCTTCAAATATCATCAAATATTTCTAATCAATCTTATTACTATGAGCAAAAAAGTAAAACCACCCATTTATTTGCTTCATTTAAGCTGAAAGCAGGTTGTAAATCACAGTTAAAGTCTCTCAGATTTGCCCTCTTGAACTCCACCGGGAGTATATCATAGTCTTATTGTTACAAATGCCTCATTCGCCCAGACTGGCTGCATGTCCTCTGATAAATGTACCCTCCTCCACCTGAAACAGATAAGTCACCATACTGGTATTTACCCAGAATACGCCTCACATTGCAGAGCATGTTCTGCAAAGCACAGACTCTTCCCTCTTTGTGGGTTTGCTCAGCATTGAGACGGGAATATCACTGAGCCATTAGCACCCGCATAAGCGTGAAGTGTTTGCATGCTTTTGAAGACGAGAGCCCGTCTTTGCCTCAGAGTGAGACGGCGTGAGAACTATCTGTCACTGTTAATCTTCTGCTTGTCCGTGCACAGCAACGCTCTGCAAACAGTTAGTCAACACCAGCGAGTCAACACTCTTCCACTGCATCGGAGTGTGGATGGAAGCGCTGTTTGTATAACAGAGTGCTAGTCTAGTGTAAATTGGAGCTTGTATAAATTAATCATGATGACGAGGGACCCGACGAGGACGCCTCCGAACAGAAGATGGAGATTCTTTAGTTTTAAACAAATCCAAACTCAGATATTTTTCATGAGTGAAAAGTTGGACATCAATAAAAGAAACTGTTTATGTGCCTTTTTTTTAAGCTCAGCTGAAATCTATCACTGAGCACGTTCCAGATGTCCTTGTTGCAAACCTGGCCTGTTGAAGCTCCATCTAAGTGACACTGGTAGTGCAGAACACACACGTGAACAGCCGGGATTACATGCAGTCATTGTGGTTTCATGCTAAATGAACAATACACGTGGAACGCTGACAACCTTAAGAGCATGCTCTCAATAAGGCTTTGTGCATTGCAGGTAGTTAAAGTGGGCTAATTAAAAGTTAATGATTGGCTGAGATGCATCTGCTGGAAAATAGAGGCGATTTTTTAACAAATTTACCACAGAATATGTCTTTACAGCTTTTTTAAAACAATAACAAAACTTCTCGGGAACAGTAGTGAGCAACTCTGAAGGGTGAATTTCAATCCATAAATTATCCTTCCGGTGATACAAAACGTTTCCAGGCATTTATATCAGTTTACAATCCAACCACTAAATATGCTGTTTATTAAGAGCCTATACATTTTATATACACAATAATAATCCATAATAACATATTTATTTATCCCATTTTACTGATTAAACACGTACAATTATGAGTACACACATTCCTGGCAAATTTTAGACCAATCACAGAGCTTAAATCGACAGTATGCCCAATCAGGAAGAGGCAAAGATTAGGAAACACGTCTGAAATATGGTTTCTGTGGCTGGAATGAGGCAAGATGTGCAGTGATGCCAAACATTTGCTGATTTGGAGTTTTTCTGAGGATAGAAAGCAAATCGCAACATAAATAACCGTAAAAAGAAAAAAAAACAGCTGGACAAAAAGAGGTCAATTGCACACTTTGCACACATTGCACACATTGCACACTTTGCACACATTGCACACATTTCACACATTGCACACATTACACATTTTACACACTTTGCACACATTTCACACTTTGCACACACATTGCACACTTTACACACACATTACACACTTTGCACACATTTCACACTTTGCACACATTGCAGACTTTGCACACACATTGCACACTTTGCACACACATTGCACACTTTGCACACACATTGCACACATTGCACACATGCACACATTGAACACATTGCACACATTGAACACATTGCACACTTTTCACACTTTGCACACATTGCACACACATTGCACATATTGCACACATTGCAGACTTGCACACTTTGCACACACATTGCACACATTGCACACATGCACACTTTGCACACATTGCACACACATTGCACACTTTGCACACATTGCACACATTGCACACTTTGCACACATTTCACACATTGCACACATTTCACACATTGCACACATTGCACACTTTGCACACACATTGCACACATTTCACACTTTGCACACATTGCACACTTTGCACACACATTACACACATTGCACACATTGCACACTTTGCACACATTGCACACTTTGCACACACATTGCACACATTGCACACATTGCACACTTTGCACACATTTCACACTTTGCACACATTCAGAACAGCAGCAGGCAGAAATTAAAAGCCCATATTCAGAGTTTAAGAGTCAAAGCACATTTAGGTTTGGACAAAGTGAAGCAGAAACTGAGTTTAACAGAGAAATAAAAAATCTCCAGTAGACCACAGACCTCTGCTGGGACCAGTTACCTGCTCTGCTGGTGACCCAGGCTATTATTAGCATGAACTTTAGCACGTGCAAGAAGCCATGTTTGTCTCAGATTAAATAACAATTTAAACAACAGTTTAACTCAGAGGAGCTTCAACAGGCAACAAGCTGAGCATTTATTTAGAGCATATATGCATTTTATTTTTCCTCCTTCTCTTATTTCTTCCTTTACCTGCCGTCCATGAACAGTATGGACGTTACCTGATCAATCTTCAATGATGTTTTTATATTATTTCAAATAACCCACGTTAAAGTGGGTGCTTTTAATGAATAAATGATTATGGGTCAATTGTTGGAGCACAATTTTTCCTGGACATCATTTATATATCTTGATCATTATTCTTCCTTCTGCAGACCAGACAGGTTAGCTTAGACTCAACATATTACAAAGAAATGATTTTTCCGAGCTCCACAGACTACATCCACATTGCCTCTATCTCTAATCATATGCACTGCCTATATTAAACTGATCCATATCACTACATGCACTACATTTACTGACCTTAAACATAACTCTTAATGCCTACATGATCAGACTCCTCAGGTGCTTGTTGACCTTTTGCTTGTGCATAAATCTCACAAAGACAAAGTGCATCATTGTAGTTTATTCAGCTGTATTAAACGGGCCTGCTGTCGTGCATTTACTGCTTATTTGTGTTCTAAGTTGACCTTATGTATTTGAAGCTGTTGTAAAAAACATCAAAATGCCGCCGACACGCATCACAAATCAGCTCGGGATATAAATGCTACGCTGTGTGATGTTTGTTAATGCTAAACACTCGTCCCTGAACACAGAAGCACCATAAAAGAATCGAATGTGCTCAATAATTCCACTGAGACATGTTGTATAACTAACGCCGGTATAATTTAAGCTTATTGGAAACTTTTCAGAACTAATAACTAAGTAAAAAACAAACAAACAAGTAAATAATCCACGTTCCAGCGATGTATTTTAAGCCATTTCCCTGAATGCATTTAAAAAGCCAAGTATTAAATGCATAAACGCCACATTATCATACCAGGCATCCTGCTGCACCAGTTTGTAATTTCTTACAATTTTACCTCCCTCTAATGAGGGGGAAGCGTACGCTGGAAGCTGGTAATTTAAAGTGATATGTGTGGGGTCAAGTGAAAATTAAGCATGCACACAGGAACATTCAGGTGGGTGTAACTCTGCTCTCTGCAAACATGAGGGGAATTTACATCAAGCCTGGGTAAAAGTAGCCCAGTGATTTCTAAATATCACTAAAACGATGCTTCCGCTTAGAAATTATTCCCCATTTTGGCGTGTGACGCTGCACATCTTCTCCAGAGACTTCAGAGTGAACGTCTCCTGTATCAGCAGCATGTAGGAAGCAATCGGAACGTGGGCTGCTTGTGGTATTTTTGGATCACTCCCAGCTTCATCCCCTTAAGAGGCCCAGGTATCCCCACTGTGAGAAATTATTCTTAGCTTTTGTTAGCTTAGCGGCTGCGGCGCTACTTCCAAGCAGATTCCAACAACCCACCGGTATCCATGTTGGTATTTCTATTAGATTTAGTCACACTCCTGTGGCTTGCGCCCCTGCTTTGTAGCCATGTTTGCACTTTGTCCTAATGGAGCAAAAAGTGCACCTCTTGTCTGAGCAATTTAAAAAAGCAATTTGTTCTCTTTCTCCCTCTGTTTGCTTTGACTGTGTTCTGGCCCAGTGCACTGGGAGCAAGCTAACCTTACATAAATTACTCCTAGTGCCTATGAAAATGTCAACAAGACGTGGCCAACTCTCCTCCTCCCATGATGGCGTCTATGGGGGGAAAAAGTTTCTGTGTGGCACTTTAGACGCAACAGCCGTGCAGAGTCCCTGGACGTGTGTTGTTCCCTTCCTCCCTGACTGTGTGTGTGAAGGCGCCAGGTTGTGCGAGAGAGCCGGGCGGCCTATCGGCTTCTGACGAGGATGGATGGATGAATGTGAACATCTCTTTCACGCTCCTTTCACAGCGACGGGGCTGATTCATCTGTCTGAGATGCCTTTGTCATTTTGCTGGTGTGATGTGCGCTCCTGCCGCTCCCGCTGATGGATCGCTCAGAGCCCCTCCGGTCCACGACTACATCTGAGCGTGCTGCATGGCCATGTGTGAAAAACGTTGCTCCTGCTGTGTGAGTGGGCACATGAAAGCTTCTGCTGTGCATAAATGGGCATCTGCCAACATGAGTGCACGTCCGACTTCATTTACAATTGTAGTTTTCATTGAAAGAAGCGGTGGCTTTAAAATGCAAGAGCATAAAAACAATACGGTTTCATGCTGCTTTTGGCCTCAACAAATGCTTCTTCTCAATAGGTGGGTACCATCCAGCCCCTGTTACCTGCTGTTTTGTCCCACAAACTGCCTCTTAAGCTCCTTTTATCTGTCTCCATCACTTAACCACTTAAAACACGAGCAATCTCCCCCTTTTGTTTCTTTTTCCAGAGAAAGCCACTAAAGCCTGCTGATGATGCGTTCCTATTTTCCCCTGATCACCACTCTTTGTTCTGTTTTTGTTCTGTGTGTTTTTAAGTCTTGTTTGTGGAGTTTGGACCCATACAGGATACGACAGCTGACCAGATAAGATGTGACAGTTGTGGGAAAGGAAGCCAACCGGAGTGGACTGGTCGGCAGGTCCGGAGCAAAGGGGAGGTTTCTGTTCTCCCCTGTGAGAACTCCATGAGTCAGACCCGAGTGTTGGTGCGCTCAGCTGATATCATCGCTCACAGCGGGCTGAAATAACTCCAGAAAGAAAGCTGGGCCGAGGATTTGACAGCTTGTCAAACGAGTAATGATAAAAGATTGAGTCATACTGTAATCTCTGCGAGGTGTGTGTATAAACTATGTCTGTGTGTGTGTGTTAGGCTGGTACGGGTCTTTATCAAACAGCAACAATGCAGAGTGCTTTCTAAAGGCTCGTCCGTTCAGCACCAGGGACAGCTCCCACGGTCCAGAAGAGCTTTTTAAAACTGTTTTTTTAACGTTTTCAACAGATTTTCTGATTTTTTCCTGAATAAAAAATGCACAGAGATCCTCATCCTCTTTAAACAGTTACCATACGGATGGAGCTTTGTTCACAACAGCCTCAGTTGTCAGATCAGGAGGCTGAAATGATGTGAAATGAATGTATCATAAGATACACCCCCACAGAGAAATGCTCTGTAGAGATAACACAGATCAACAGTTGCTAATCTTTCCTCTTCTGCATATCATTCTGTTACGTCTCAGCTTCCAGGAAGAATATAAGCACTGAAACTGAAACTATTTACATATTTACACCCGCTCCACCGTGTGTTTTTAGTCATTTACACTTATTTCTGCTGCTATCCTCACAAACCAACTGAAGCACAGATCATATGTGAGCTTTTTGTTGTTCATTTCAGCACACTAATAACTTTCTGGTCATGTTGATCTTTTGCTGCTGCTGATTGGATAAACTGGTGGCACTGTCCAATCTAATTGGTTAGGTTAGATCATAATTTCCTGATCATTTGTTTTTTTTACTGATAAAATGGATAAACACTGTGCTATCATGGATCACCCGTGAGTAAACACTATGTTGTGATTGAATCGCACGCTTTCTGGGTGGGATGAAATGCCTGGAAAACACCCATACGTCACCAGAATGAGTATTTACCCCGCAGAGCTACACACTCCTGATCTTGAGCAGTTGTTGACAATATAAGCGACAGTGCTGATAATCAGTGAAACATCATATCCTGCATCCTAAACGGTAATTTACATGTCAGAAAAATGTATAAATCAACACAGTAAAAATGGCCATTTGCAAACTTAAAGCCAACAAGTGTCAGCTCGTCAGACGAGCAGCTGAAATGATGAGGCACCAACACACGATAATGACGGGAACAACCAGGCTATCCCCAGAATGATCAAAACAAAACCTCACAGCACCTGGGAAGGAATACAGATGCAGACATACTCATTAACTGCAAAGCAGCCCCCTTCGTTCCTTCTTTCATTAAGGATCACAAACTGAACGTGTTGTTCTTACAATTAAAATTTTGTACCATCTTCATCCTTTTGGGCCTGGTTCTTTAATCTGAGCTGCAAACAACAGTAAAGGCAGGCTGTTTAAAGAGCGGCGGCGTAATTAAGGCCTAATAAGGCACCTAAGGAGGGAAAAAACAAATACACCTCATTAATTTACAAAATATCAAAGTGGCTGTGGCACTTCCTGAACAAGTAAGTGCCCGAGCCGTGTAAGAAAGAGGAAATAAAGCGCATTGGAAATGACTATTTACCCATCTGATTATTATTATCAATGGTTTCAGCTTTAAAGCATTTTTATAACGCATGTCAGCTGCTTACAATACACACTTTTATTTTGTATCATCGAGAAACAAGCCAAATGTTTTGCTTTCTACGTGCATGTAAAAATAAATACAACTGACACCACATTTCTTAGACGACCGGCATAATTACAGTCTTATCTATCTCTCAGAGGAATTAGTGAAAACAGAGGAGAACTTTATACCTATATACATACACACATACACATACAGATATTAACACATAATCTACATAATTACCACAGGGTCAAAGAGGCTGTGTGAGTCCATCCGTCTGTGACTGATTGCACGAGCTTCCCTGAGTGTAGGGGAATGATTCAACCTATGCGGCCAAAACACATAAACGATGGTCCGCGTCCCTGCTCCTGCATTGCTGTATTAATTAAACTGGTAGGGGAGGAAACAGGGGTCACTGATGACTGTCCGAAGAAGGGAGGCGAGGATACATCACACCAGTCACTGAGAAGCAACAACGTTTGTTAAAAATAGAAAAGAAAAGAAAACAAACGTATAACAGGAGCAAATTATTCCCCGTGAGTGTTACAAGAGTGTTGCTTTATAATATTAGCAAAAACAGGCATAAAAATAATTAACACCTGACAATGTGTTGGATATTCCAAAGGACAGAAAGTGTCCCACTGAAATGCTAAATGAGGGCTGAATTTCCCCTTAAAAGGTGTCATTTTTCATGTTATTTCACTAAATAATAACTTAATTACATCAAGCTAATTGTGATGCTAATATTCAGTAACAAACACCTCACCCTGTCAAATCTGGCACCGAGCACGTTCAGTAGAAATTTCACAGGAAACATGAATGTGTGCTGGTTGCAGAAATGCATCTGTTTGCAATTCCAGGTTCAGTGAACAGCATGTGGTAGCATGTAGCATGTAGCATGTAGCACGTAGCACTTAGCATGTCCGAGATTACTGTAGTCATGTTGCAGAAACATACCTGCTGATATAAGGCAAGTTTATTTATATAGCGCCTTTCATGTACAGGACAGCTCAAAGCACTTTACATTGAAACAGAAAGAAATTA